>OY977937.1:42292763-42635263 GCA_963854355.1 Epinotia brunnichana | reverse complement strand
CAAGTACTACGTGCAGGGCGGCGACGCGGGCCACGCTATAGGCTCGCACATGGCCACGCTGTTCCCGGAATACGTACAAGGATTCCATACAAACTTCCCGGCGATAACATTCAATCCGTACGCGCACTTCTATATATTTTTAGGTACAGTACATTTATAAATATCTCTCTGCAGTTGTTTCATTGATAGGATTGTATGCACGTTTTTTAGTTCTGATGATTTGCTACAAGTTTTATTCGAGTTAGTATAAGTAGTCACAAGATATCGAAATACTTGACGGAATAAAACTTGTACCAAATTTAATCAGCTTTCATTTTGTTTGGAATGTCGCTAGGACGCATAGTTTCCGAGATCTATGGGAAAAACTGGCCGACGGGACCTTCAAACGACGCATATACGCACCGCAGGTTCAACGCCAACGACTGATATATTCGTCATGGAGCCCAGCGCGATAGCAACCTTCTTGCATTGACATAAGGTTTAACTCCGCACTAAATGTCTTGTTGATTTGTGGTTGACAACTTTTCTCTTTGAGAGAGTGTTGAAAAGGTTCATTGAGTCTTTTTGAGATGGTTGTGAGCTATGTTTGCTGTGTCGGGGTGTTTTCTCTTTAAATGGTCATGCTTTTGGTTAAGTTACATACTATAAATGTGATATTATAACATCGGAACAGGTCAGTTCTGGCCGAGCCTGTTGGTGGAGCCCGAGCTACAGAACCGGGTGTACCCGATGGGAGAGAAGACCATGCACCAACTCGAAGAGTCCGGCTACATGCACATCCAGGCCACCAAGCCGGACACTATAGGTGGGTGGGCTTTTATTTATTTAATATATTTGTTTTATATGTACATACCAGGTCATCAGTCCACCTTGTGAGGGGCCTACCCACGCCGCGCCTTCCGGTACGTGGTCGCCACTCGAGAACCTTTCCGCCCCACATAGCCCTCTCCATTTTGGGTGACTTTGAGCCTTCTTATCAGGCCCATAGTAAGCGACCACGTTTCAGTGCCATATGTCATCACACTGATCAAAGACTTTCGTCTTGAGACACTGCGGAATATTGGACGAAAATATGTGCCGTAGCTTCCCGAACGCTGCCCAGCCGAGTCGGATTTGTCGCGGGAGAGCCGCTGGATGCGGGTGGCGCAGGATCGGTCACTTTGTGGCACTCTTTGGGGGAGGCCTATGTCCAGGACGTCTGTCGGCTGATAGGTAAGGGAGTCAGCGCTCCCGAGGTCGCGTTGTGTTGAGAGTGCAGAACCTGAGTTTGTCTCTAGCTGTTAACACAATGAATCCTCAAATCAATAAAGGGTCGGCAACGCGCTTGTGATTCTTCTGGTGTCGCAAGCGTCCATAGGCGACGGTGTCTGCTTACCATCGGGCAGTCCGTATGCTTGTTTGCTACCTTCGTAGTATATAAAAAAATGTGACACAGACTCGCGCCCCGAGGGTTCCGTGCAAACTTTCACACAACATACCCTTCTTTCCCCGCCCATTAATTCTGGAAAAGTCTTAACAACGCATAGCAGGAAGTTACCGTCATGAGTACAGCGCCATTTACGGTGAAATTTGTTACTAAATTGCGCGGCCAAAGATCTCGATATGTTGTTATTTTTTTAAGGGGATACTTTTTTATCGATTTGAGTGATTACACAGGTAGGCCAAAGAGTCTCTGCAAGACCTCACTTCCAGTCCATCGGGATACTCACGCTACCTTCCATCGTTATATTTCAGGTGGCTACATACGTGCGATGTCATTTACACGAATACGCGATACACGGTCGTAACCTGCGTAACGCTAACAAACTTGTTGGTGTTAAACATAGACTAGCGAAGTCTGGCAAAATAACACATGTCATGGGACCAATGCACACTGTGTAATTTTCCTTTAAGTTCGGTCACCTATAATTTACCCCGTTATCCTATAGATCTACCTAAGAACTACAACTTCTGGGAAGAAACCATGTATTTTTTATGTTTATTTATGAAGTTATTTAAAGTTATGCTGACGTCAGCAAAAACAGTTTTTGTTTGTACAGTCGCCATCACATACATAGGTACACTTTAGGTGTTCAAAAATATCGGCACATGCACCCTAATGCCTTGAAAATAGAGGTGTGTTCCGATGTTTGTGACGTGCTTGTTTGCTCCGATGTATGTGATGGCGACTGTACATATCAAAATAATAATATGATTCACATATTTACTTGTTTTATTATAGTATCAATGCAATATCTAACTCCATACAATGTTTAGGTATTGCATCTACGGGGTCACTATCAAATTGACCTTATCGTTAAACGACCATTTCAGCTAGATGACATAAAATTTAAATACACAGTCAGCATATAGTCAATTCAGCTGCGACGACATGAAAGTAGAATACTCAGTCAGCAAAAATACAGTTTAGCTGGATGGCTAAGAATTAGAATGAATAAGTAGCCAAACGTCTGAAAATATAAATAGTCCATATGATTACAATATCTAATGAGCCGAAAGAGAATTTACTTAATTGACATAAACACAGAACGAGTTAATAGCAAAACGTCATGAAATGTAAATAGTCTATATAATTAGAATTCCCAATTCGTCGAAAGGAAAATTATTTGATTGACATGAACACAGAACGAGTTAGTAGCAAAACGTCTGGAAATTTAATGTGTAAATAGTCATAATTTATAAATATGTAACAGCTTAAGCTAGGCTTATAATATAAGTTATCATATTAAGGTGGTTCGATTGCCATACAAAGCGTTATTTGACATTCGCAGGCTAACGGCGTGATATTTTACGAAACTTATGTAACAAACTTTCATCAATTGGCTTCCCATTTGCGCCAAATTCCCCCTTTCCTAGAATAAACTTGTATAAACTAGATTAATTTGAGAAAAATAGTTTTCCCAAAATATCACGTGACAAACCAATTTCTCAAATTAATCTAGTTTATACAAGTTTATTCTAGGAAAGGGGGAATTTGGCGCAAATGGGAAGCCAATTTATGAAAGTTTGTTAGATAAGTTTCTTAAAATATCATGCCGTTAGCCTACGAATGTCAAATAACGTTTTGTATGGCAATCGAACCACCTTAAAATGGATATTCTGACATTTTTATTTGTTAGTAACGCATACCCCCTAATAACTTTGGTTTATCCCATCACACTTTAAAATCTTAGATTGTGCGACAAGGTTTTAATTCTTAAGTGTCATATTATACTTATAATACTTAACATTTGAAATCCAGACGTTTTGCTAATGGGTCGCTTGGCGTTTATTCCATTAAGCAATAAAAACATTACACAATCCAGACTTTTTGCTTCTTGACTGTTTAGCGTTCATGTCTGTTTAGTAATTAAGACGTTCTAAGATACAAACGTATTGCTACCGGACCATTTAGCATTTGTGTCTATTAAGAACAAAAAACATTCGAAGATAAAGATGTTTTGCTGCTAGATCATTTTAAATTGTTACGTTCTAAAATCCAGACGTTTTGCCAAAGAGTCATTTAGCATTCATGTCTATGTAATTACAAAGACATAACGCAATCCAGACATTTCAGCTATATTGTCCTTTAGCGATAAGGTAAATTTGATAGTGACCCCATCTACGATATTCAAAGAGAAATCGTTGTTTTTTAATTTTTACTTAGTTGCAGTTTTCTCTGTATTCTTATCGGTTCTGTATCTGATTTTAATACGAAACATGCATAATATAGTTAACAATAACACAAAATAAAAAGCAAATTGTTTGATAGCGGAATTTCGGAAATATTGCATTTCTAAAGTTCCATAGATTTTCTATGGAAATAGGGTCGTGAAATTTAAAATATTCAAATACTTAATTAATTTAATTGAATTCAAACGGAATAATGTTTCAGGGTGAATCAACTTTGTAGTGTCCTCCCCGCTTCTCTATTTGCTGTTTAAAAGGAGATTAGAAGAAAATACGATGCCTACTGTTGTTAACTGTTATTGCATTCCTTACTCAATTAATTAGACGTAGCGTGAAACTACATGAGAACTGTAAAATATTAATTTGCCCTCTATTTCACCGATTGCCCAGCGGACGTAGAATGTCCCCCAATTTGTATGAAAGATCGTGGTTTGTCCCCTGGACAACCATGTTTTCTACTTGAATGCGTTTATTTCCGAGATGCAACATGTATGATCCAATAGACAGTTTATCTGGCTATAAGAACTTATAGATTTTATCAAATACGTGTATGTTGCTAATGGCGGCGCTTGTGCCATTTATTAGCATTTTTGTTTTGTCTGGAGATATCTTATCATCAGAACTAACGACAGATTATCTTAACAACACTGCGAGATCAAATGCAGTCAAAAGCCAAGTATGGTTCTTCTTTATAAAAGCTGATTGTTTTCTGCGACAGTTCGTGTAGGTACTTCTTTTCACATTTGCTTATGAACGTTGTCAGTGTATTTTGAATTTTTTTAAAGCTATTCCGGACAATATCAGGAATGCCTTTAGGGTAAATGGCATTCATGATAATATCGGTTCGCAGAGTAACATCTAAATCTATTGGTCGAATTTTCGGCCCTTGCAACCTAGCATTTGATTCCAATATTTTGAAAACCTCAAGACTCGTCAACGTCAATGGTAAGTATCAATCAATCAATCAATCATTTATTACAGATAACGAAGATCCATACATTACAAGAAAAAATAAAATCTATAATGTGTTAGTTCAAGTAACTTAAAAACTTATGTAAGTAGGTATAAAATTTACATAACATGGAGTTGGTCCCAGTGCTTCATTATGGGACAGTCCAGCCTATTTGCTATGATTGCTAGGCGGCTGTTGGGGCTGTCCCTTACACGGCGCTTCATGCCGGCGACCCGTTTTCGCAAGATTGCGTGGAAACCGTCTACTCGTGTCACGGCAAACATTCCCGAAGCGCTACAGTGTCTAGGAAGACCCAACAGCAACCTAAGCGTATTATTATACTGAACGCGCAAGACGTTGATTGCCCGTTGAGTGTAGCTGACCCACAGGCCGCACGTGTCGTCGTACTATTAATAACAGCGCGCAATGCTGCGCTAGTATTTTCATTCACGGTAGAATGATAGTTTGCCACTCGCGGACCAGCATGAGGGTTGGCGCCC
Source organism: Epinotia brunnichana (assembly GCA_963854355.1). Classification (NCBI taxonomy): domain Eukaryota; kingdom Metazoa; phylum Arthropoda; class Insecta; order Lepidoptera; family Tortricidae; genus Epinotia; species Epinotia brunnichana. The sequence goes on along the minus strand of OY977937.1, from coordinate 42,630,142 downwards.
TCATGCCCCCCTAGCATTAAGTCCCCCGGTCGAGGCCCGGGAGGACATCCCCCCGCAGGATGGGTCAGCTCCTGCGGAGGCAATGCAGCGCCATGGATGTTTAACGGCTCCATGACGCCTCACCCCCGCTCCTCCAGATACCATGTAAAGATATTGGGTTTTAGCAAAGTGCTTGACGAGGGCGGACCCTTCCCAAATATCTCATGATGTCCTTCATCGAAGAAAGTACAGAAATCATGATTAAGCCTCCCATGATATTTAATGTGCAACGTATACTTAATTAGGAAGAGTATGTAGAATACCTATAAATAGTTTTCTCCCATTCTACTTTTCAACTACTCACGTGAAAGGAGTCTAGCTTAAAATTGGTACTTAATTCTTTTTTACACCAAAAAAACTATTTATATTTTATTTTACATCAAGAAAGGTAGTAAATTGGCTGTCGAAGTTATCTAAGAATTGTTATAAATGTTATAATATAGTAGATGACAACCCTAACCTCAAACTTAAAAAAATTACATCTGATGTTCCGCATTGTTTGCATCTGAGTTTTTTTTTTATATTATAGCTAAATACAATATAAAACGATTCATGTTAAAAAAACAATGCAGAAACAATGGGACTAACAAAATAAAAAATAAATTTTACATTTTAAAAATCGGGGTTTTCCCTTTTAGTAACGATTATTTATAATTTATTTTTAACTAAAATTAGTAAATATAGCAACCCTTTTAAGACACCAATGTATAATGCATAATCACAATATATTTAAAACGAAACAATGCATTTCTAAGGTTTTTATGAAGATTTCTCAATTTTTTAAATAACTTCAAGAATAACCATAAAAAATACATGGTTTCTTCCCAGAAGTTTTAGTTCTTAGGTAGATCTATAGGATAAAGGGGTAAATTATAGGTGACCGCACTTAAAGGAAAATTACACAGTGTGCAATGGTGTACAACCAATTACCGGCACATATCACAGATGCACCATCACTGGCCAGCTTCAAATCACGACTCAAATTATGGCTTATCGAGCACACTTTTTATAGATTTAGCGACTTTAGTACGAAATAGGTCGCAATTTATTTGTGTAATGTGTACAATTATGTATATACAATTCGTTGTACCTATGCTTTAATTTAATTTTTTGATTTTTATGATTATTTATTATTTTTACAATTATGATTAAAATATTGACATGTAATATGAATTATTATGAATAAATATGATTATGCTTATCACGTGAACTGATTTCAATATTTGTACTACGAGTATTGCATTTGAAGGAAGGTGCTTTTAGCATAATCTAATAGGAATTTGAAGGGAAAAAAATACATACAACTTAGCCAAAGTAGAGATACCGTTGGATTTTTCCTGTAATATTTATAACAATTCTAAGCGTATGTAATAATTTCAAATTGACGCTCGGTAAACTTCGGAGATAAGGGGATAAGTAATAGTATTTTTTCAACATTTTCCTCTACTGTTTAAAAAAAAATTTAGAATGTGCATTCACTTGACCTAGACTGACTTGGACTAGACTTTGAAATTTTGCCGCCCTCATATCCTTAATTTTTCATAAGAAATAGAAACATTATATAAATATATTTAAAATTTTCATTCTCCATACACGTGCGTTAGGTTAGGCTCGTTTACAACTATTCCAAATTTCAAATTGATAGGACAAGTAGTTCCTGAGATTGGCCCTAAGTCAGAAACAAAATTGAAACAAGTGAGCATGATGCGCACGCGCCGCGCCACTGCGCGTGCGCTCGCTCTCCTCAGTGTAGTGATGTGCCGAAGGAAAGTTTCCTGTATTGCGAAATTTTTCTGCAATTTAACATAGGAAATTTTCGGATATTTCTCTTATTTTTGTATGGGAATTGAACTTTCCATTTCCAACATGGAAATTGGGTACCTGAGAAGCATAAAAAGGTGAATATCGGAGCGTTTTAACCGCCTAATTTCTTTGGACACGTTTTTGTTGAACCATCTGTACAGTTTCATGGTATTTCTGGTAAAATTATAGAAGTCAGGGCCTCCACCAAACAACCGGAAATGTCATCAAAATGTAGAGACACTTCGACAAAAACGTGTCCAAAGAAATTAGGGGACAAAAACGCTCCGATATTCACCCAAAACTGTAACTCTTGTACACTATGTATAAGAGTTACAGTTTTATGCTACTCGGGTAAGTACTCGTAAATTTCCTCAATTCCTTGTGAAACTTTCTAGAAATTTCCGAGAACTTTTCAAACTTTTTGGAACTTTTCCGCAATTTGCACATCACTACCTCAGTGTCATGTCCATTGATACCCCGCAGATCGTCGTATGTATTTGCGGGCAGTGTTGGTGGTTTTGGCAGGAAATTGACTAGACTTGAAAACTATGACATTCTTTTTTTGATATCAAATTAACTTATTTTAATTGCCATTGATAATGAGTTGTGTTTTAAGGTATTTGGGATTATATCTAGTATGTAAGGGACTTGGTATACCTATGTCGTAAATAAATAAATAAATATAAGACAGTTTTCCGAAATGATCTACAATGGTCAATTTAGCCAACTGCCAAAGCGACTAAATTATTTTGTGGTCACAGGCACGGCATTAACCGACTCCCCCGCTGGTTTAGCGGCGTACATCCTAGAAAAATTCTCCACTTGGACGAACCCAGCGTTCAGAAAGGCTGGCGACGGCAACTTGACCAAGTTCTCGCTCACACACCTGCTCGACAACGTGATGATCTACTGGACGTCCAACTGTATCACCACCTCTATGCGGCTGTACGCGGAGACATTCAGCAAGAAGCAACTGGCTTTGAAGCTTGACGAGTGAGTACGCCCTTGATTTAGACGTGTTATATAGTGATGATCTACTGGACGTCCAACTGTATCACCACCTCTATGCGGCTGTACGCGGAGACATTCAGCAAGAAGCAACTGGCTTTGAAGCTTGACGAGTGAGTACGCCCTTGATTTAGACGTGTTATATAGTGATGATCTACTGGACGTCCAACTGTATCACCACCTCTATGCGGCTGTACGCGGAGACATTCAGCAAGAAGCAACTGGCTTTGAAGCTTGACGAGTGAGTACGCCCTTGATTTAGACGTGTTATATAGTGATGATCTACTGGACGTCCAACTGTATCACCACCTCTATGCGGCTGTACGCGGAGACATTCAGCAAGAAGCAACTGGCTTTGAAGCTTGACGAGTGAGTACGCCCTTGATTTAGACGTGTTATATAGTGATGATCTACTGGACGTCCAACTGTATCACCATCTCTATGCGGCTGTACGCGGAGACATTCAGCAAGAAGCAACTGGCTTTGAAGCTTGACGAGTGAGTACGCCCTTGATTTAGACGTGTTATATAGTGATGATCTACTGGACGTCCAACTGTATCACCACCTCTATGCGGCTGTACGCGGAGACATTCAGCAAGAAGCAACTGGCTTTGAAGCTTGACGAGTGAGTACGCCCTTGATTTAGACGTGTTATATAGTGATGATCTACTGGACGTCCAACTGTATCACCACCTCTATGCGGCTGTACGCGGAGACATTCAGCAAGAAGCAACTGGCTTTGAAGCTTGACGAGTGAGTACGCCCTTGATTTAGACGTGTTATATAGTGATGATCTACTGGACGTCCAACTGTATCACCACCTCTATGCGGCTGTACGCGGAGACATTCAGCAAGAAGCAACTGGCTTTGAAGCTTGACGAGTGAGTACGCCCTTGATTTAGACGTGTTATATAGTGATGATCTACTGGACGACCAACTGTATCACCACCTCTATGCGGCTGTACGCGGAGACATTCAGCAAGAAGCAACTGGCTTTGAAGCTTGACGAGTGAGTACGCCCTTGATTTAGACGTGTTATATAGTGATGATCTACTGGACGACCAACTGTATCACCACCTCTATGCGGCTGTACGCGGAGACATTCAGCAAGAAGCAACTGGCTTTGAAGCTTGACGAGTGAGTACGCCCTTGATTTAGACGTGTTATTTTTTTTTATTTTATTTATTTATTAATTACAAGACAACTATGAGGTCCACTGGTGTTATTTATTCTTAGTCTAGGTTAGTACTTAATGGTAAAAAGGGATTTGGTACGTTCAGTAAGTATTTTTGTCAAGGGACAATCAAACTTACCAGCTATCATTTTCAGGATACTGTTGCTGCTACCGCGCACTCTATTCAGGAGAGAAGCAGACTTTTTGCGCCAAACGGCGTCAAAACCGTCTGTACGCGCCTCGGCAAACATAAAAGACGCACTGCAGAAGCGCGGCAGCCGCAACAGCGCCCTGAAGGCATTATTAAATTGGATGCGCAGAGCATTGTATGCCTTTTGGGTATACTTGAACCACAGACTTGCCGAGTACAGTGATGTGCAATACGCTTTGAACAGCGTTATTTTCACGGTATCTGTACATCGAGCAAATCTGCGGGCCAACATGTTCGCCCGGACTGACAACGCCCTGCGCTCCCTCTCCATATCTAAATCGTCCTTAAGGTCATCAGTTACCAAATGCCCAAGATACTTAAAGAAGAAGACACGTTTAAGAGTGATATTATTAAGTATTAAAGGTGGAACAAAACTTATATAGTGATGATCTACTGGACGACCAACTGTATCACCACCTCTATGCGGCTGTACGCGGAGACATTCAGCAAGAAGCAACTGGCTTTGAAGCTTGACGAGTGAGTACGCCCTTGATTTAGACGTGTTATATAGTGATGATCTACTGGACGACCAACTGTATCACCACCTCTATGCGGCTGTACGCGGAGACATTCAGCAAGAAGCAACTGGCTTTGAAGCTTGACGAGTGAGTACGCCCTTGATTTAGATTTAGGGCGAGTTACACCAACTTACGATAACAGACCGATGAACGTTAAATATGGCGCCGGCAGCTGCCATTCCCTAGAATCTGGTCAAACTTTCGATACATTCAGATTTTAACGAACACCTCTTACGATTACAGACTGTTTGGTGCAACCCACCCTTAGTCGTATTATAAAGATATTAGCTTCTGCCCGCGACTCCTTCCGCATGGAACTACATAGTTTATATCGTAGCTCCATACAAACTTCCACCCCACATTTCACCCCCTTAGAGAATGATTTTCGGGATAAAAACTATCCCATGTCGTTCCCCGGGACTCAACTCTATACCAAATTTCATCTAAATCGGTTCAGCGGTTTAAGCGTGAGGAGGTACACACAGACAGACGCACTTTCGCATTTATTATATTAGTATGGATATCGAAGCTGTACATAAAGATTCAAAATGTTCTCTTTGACCAAAAGGTTAAGTTCATTCTCATTTGGAATCACTGCACTTTTCAGCCACTATTCGACAGATTTACACTAAGTAGGTGGTACCTTCGACTTACAATACTAAACACTTGATTGACACTAGAAGCTAGAGCTCATCCGGCAATAACAAACTTACCAATTTATAGGCAACTTCTGGGCAAGCGTAAGTTTAGAGTTTTGTTGCCTAATTTCAGATCAGCCCTTGCCAGGCGCTCTCCGGGCTATATGCATTTACGCATCTATAATAAATATTATAATATCCGATAACTCATTCCATTCAACACTACGCAATAGGTACATTTAAGGTGATTATTAAAAAGCGGCTAGTGGCACTATCATATCATGACACGGAGGTCCTTCCCCTTGCCTGCTAACACGTACAACACACTCCACACTACACACACACACACACACACACACACACACACACACACACACACACACACACACACACACACACACACACACACACACACACACACGCACACGCACACGCACACGCACACGCACACGCACACGCACACGCACACGCACACGCACACGCACACGCACACGCACACGCACACGCACACGCACACGCACACGCACACGCACACGCACACGCACACACACACACACACACACGCACACGCACACGCACACCGTTGCTTGTATACTCGTAGTATTGTAAATTATCCTTGTTAGCTTGTTTCTATGGTTTTTCTACCAAATCTGTTTCACATACTTGCATTCCAGGGCCCCAAGATCAGCCTCAGCCTAGTTTGGGGTCCGCCGGATATCTCTGTTTTTAGGGTTCCGTAGCCAAATGGCAAAAAACGGAACCCTTGTAGATTCGTCATGTCTGTCCGTCCGTCATGTCACAGCCACTTTTTTCCGAAACTATAAGAGCTATACTGTTGAAACTTGGTAAGCAGATGTATTCTGTGAACCGCATTAAGATTTTAATACAAAAATCGAAAAAAAACATTAAGTTTTAGGGGTCCCCATACTCAGAACTGAAATTCAAAAAACATTTTTTCATCAAACCGAAAATTGATTTGAACGAGATCTAGTAAGTAGTTTTTTTTTAATACGTCATAAATCGTAAACCGCAATTTATTTCACGGAACCCTTCATGTGTGAGTCCGACTCGCACTTGGCCGCTTTTTTTAATCTTGCATGTTAAAACGAATAAATAATATTGAATTAGTAAATTCGTTAGATTGGAGATCAAAAGTACCTCAATACAAACGACAATATTACTCTATGGTCTAATAAATATAAAAATGTTTATTAGACATAATTAAACACAAACAAACCGCCGGATGCGGGTGGCGCAGGACCGGTCACTTTGGAACTCTTTGGGGTAGGCCTATGTCCAGCAGTGGACGTCTTTCGGCTGATATGATGATGAAACACAAACAAACCGACAAACAGAAACATTACGAAACTGTTCCAGCTCAAAATGAAGCTGGCTTATCCAGCGCCGGTCTTCCGTTGGAACTTTTAGTGACACCACGACTTTTGTGCGGTTCTATTTCTTTCATCAATTATTCTCTATTCGGTATTTGACTAAAGTCAAATCAGCTTCTTTTTATGAAACGTCAAAAACGCAAAGTATGGAATTTGTAGGGATTACTATTGTGACGTTGATGTCACAATCAAACAACGTCCTTATTGTTCGTTTTTATGTTTTTTTTTAAATAGCAAACATAAATGAAAGCTTGATACTTTGGGTTAGGGCGCATAACGTCCCACTCGCAGAATGTCCCTTTGTCCCTTTCGCGAAATGTCCCTTACGCAAAACGGCCCTTTTGCAAAGGTCCCGTTCGCAAAACTTCCCTTCACATGAATAAAGTCCCGTTCGCAAAACGTCCCTTTCGCAAAATGACCCGTTCGCAACACGTCCCTTTCGCAAAATGACCCGTTCGCAAAACGTCACTTTCGCATAAATGACCCGTTATTGGCCAGCTCTTATCACATGAGAAGACTCCTAGTCTCTACTTAAACAAGCTTTTTCCAGACGGGACATTTTGCGAATGTGTCATTTCGCAGACGGGACGTTTTGCGAAAGCGGCGTTATGCAGTAGGGACTTTCAGCGAAAGAGGCTTTCTCAGAAGGGATGTTTTGCGAAAGGGTGTGACCTTTTGAGAAAGGGACGTTTTGCGAATGGGGTATTTTACATAAGGGACCATTTGCAGCGAAGACGTTTTGCGAATGGGACTTAATTTTGGTGGAAGGACGTTTTGCGAGTGGGACGTTATGCGCCCAAACCATACTTTCAGAGTGTTTTCGTAATGTTTATCTGTGGCTAATGAAAAAGCAATTTATTTTCACTGTTGTCAAATATCAAATTCTCCCACAGAATCCCGACAGAAGTGCCGACGTGGGGCATCAAGTTCAAGCACGAGCTGATGTTCCAGCCAGATCCGGTTCTCAGGATAAAGTACAAGAACTACCTGCACAGCACCGTAGTGGACGACGGCGGGCACTTCGCGGCGTTCGAGCACCCGGATATCCTGGCTGGTGACGTGTACGAGGCCGTGGCAGCTTTCCGACAGTTCCATGCAAGGAAGTAAGTACTTAGTTTTTAGCCAGAAGTAGGTACCTAACAACCACCTGTTTTAGAAGCTGACGGACAATGCGCAGCGTTCACACTCGCCGACGACGTGTTGAATTGGGAATGGATGAACATTTTAGAAGTGCCTGATAAGTTTTTTGGTAATAGGAATAACCTTCCTTAGCACCTGAAAAAAGTTGCAGACTTTTCAGCTGCGTCAATTATTTTTGAAAAATATAAACAGTATCCTCACTTACGTTTTGGTTTTAGGACGGCGAATGAAACACTTTCCTTGATCCGTCTCATATTACAAAAAAATATCCTAAAAATCCGTGGTAAACTGACATTGGCAATGATATTGACAGCCGCAGCAGCTATATTTGTCATTCGATCAGATATTTGAAATATTTTTTGTAATATGAGACGGATCAAGGAAATTTTCTTATTCGCCGTCCTAAATCCAAAACGTAAGTGAGGTAACTGTTTATATTTTTCAAAAAGAATTTACGCAGTTGAAAAGTCTACCATTGCTAAAAAAAGGATATTCCTTTCTTATTTCTGGTGCTAAGGAAGGTTATTACTATCACCAAAAAATTATCAGGCAAATGTCCTTCCCCTTTGTACGAATATGTAGAACGACTCTCTTTTGACTCAACTTTTTTTATGTCACTAGGTGCCATAATTATGTTTCCTGGGTCACTATTTAAAATTGCAATTTTGTAATTTCACCAAATGTGGGGTTCTGGTCATGTTTAACCCCTTTTTGTATGGGCCGTCTTCTTTGAATGTTAGAAGTCCGTGCTGTAACATTTTTTCTATGAAACTCGGTAATCTTGTCTCCTGGCTAACGGGACAGAATAACAACAAGAAATTGTTGATTGACCCAGTTGGTATATATTTTCAAACAATATACAAAGTCTATAAAGTATAATAATAAGTATATAATTATTTGATGGCTCTTTTAATACAATACAATACAATTATTTATTGATAACACCATAGTTACAAGTCAAATTTGAGAATAATAAGTAATTAAGTATATATAGGGAACATTACTTCAATGTTCTGCCGCCGGAGGCAGCACTACCACTAATAGTAAACCAGTATAGAAATATAGGGATTCACACACTCATGCACAATTGATTGTCAAATGAGTGACAAGGATGCTTGCATAGACAATACCGCAAGTGCGAACGAGATACAATGTCAACGCTGCTAGTGTCGCCACCTACGAAGAGTTTTGCGTAATGTTCCCTATTAGATTGATTTTACTGTCTATCTCTTCGTATACGCAATATCCCACTCCAAATGAATGTGTCCGAATTAAATATGCCGCTAATGTAGGACTTAAACCTGCCCAAACGATACTCTCAGTCAACGGCTAACCTTCACTTTACCTTTTCAGTAACCCTCAAGAAAACCCGAAAACAATCTACGATTTCACAGTCAAAGATATCAACGGACAAAGCGTGAAACTAGACAAATACAAAGGTTACGTGTCCATTATAGTCAACGTGGCCTCCCAATGCGGCTACACAGACAACCATTATAGAGAGCTCAACGAGTTATACGAGAAATACGCAGAGAGGGGTCTTAGGATACTGGCGTTCCCGTGCAACCAGTTCGGTGGCCAGGAACCAGGGAGCTTGAAGGACATTCTGACGTTTGCTCAGAGTAAAAAGGCCAAGTTCGATTTGTTCGAGAAGGTTGAGGTGAATGGTGAAAGAGCCCATCCTTTGTGGCAGTTCTTGAAGGTGATGCAAAGCGGTACGCTTACTGATGCTATCAAGTGGAACTTCTCCAAGTTTGTTGTGGATAGGAACGGGGTGCCGGTGGAAAGGTTCGGCCCGAGTACCAGCCCGTTGGAGATGGAACCGTATTTGGCTAAGTATTGGTGATTTTAAGAGTTGAGCGTGTCTCAAAAAAAATGCCACTATTATTAATTGTAGATTTTTCCAGGAGTTCAAAGATATTTTTCCTATAGTGTTACCATATACTTTGTATGGCGGTAACACAATAGGAAAGTTCAAAAATGTATGGAAATTTTGGGATACTTTTTCTCCTATTAGGATGGAAAGTGAATGCGATTCTGAGTAGAAATAACATAAAACTTACAGAAAATCTCGGAAAAAATGGAGTGGCATTTTTGGAGAAACGCTCAGCTAAGTAAATCTCGTATGTAGGGAAAATTATGCTATGCGAGTTTAGCATGTGCGATATGCACATTCTGAAAGGGTTACAATCTGTAATTGACGATGCAATGCATGGCTCCTTAGTTTTAAAAATTATTTGTGGAATGTGGAGTAGTCATGTTCTTATTAACCCTTTGAATACCTACCAAAGTGCAAACACTGAAAACCGAATGTCACTACTCTTCTTCAGCTTAATTGCGCCCACTGCTGGACATGTCTCTTGCATGAGTTCTATAACATTCTGGATGCGGCATCCTGATCCAAGTTCGTCTTACCTACTTAATCAAATTAAGATACATGTTTGACTGGCATTATGTCATATCTGATTGGGGGAGGCCTATGTCCAGCAGTGGACGTATTTCGGCTGATATGATGATGATGTCATATGTGGTCGGTAGGATTAAGTATGAGGGTAATTAGTAACGGTATAATATACCGTTCAATTGTAAAACTTGTATATGCAATAAATAAATGAAATGTAACAACATGATGCAATAAATAAATGAAATGAAAAAATATGTAAGGAATTAGAACAAATTAATAGTGGGGCAGTTTCAGGTGATAATGTGGACACGCTGGACTTACAATTCAAAATGGCCGCCATCAAATTAAATATGGCCGACGTAGGAGTTGGTTCCTATCAAAAACTTAAAACCTAACCTAACCTAACAAATATGTACTTGAAAAAAAATTGGTTGTCTATAAAGTCGGTTTACGGACGATAATTTTACGTGATAAAGTCATAAAGCCGAACGCTCGGCTCAGGCGGAACGAGATAATGAGTCATACTTTTTCGTGTTCATCGATTTATAAGTCGTTATCACGTAAAAATTTGGGGCTTCTGTTCAGTGTGTCCACATTAACGACAAATTGTTCTAGCAATCTGCCCTACTAAAATTGTTGGTATATAAATAAGCACCTATGTAAGTCCAATAATACCTACATGAGGTTTTTTTTTATAAGAAAAGATATTACCTCGAATTGTAAACCAAACCAAATGTCCAATGTATCCTACGCTGTAGCCTCTATTCGCCACTTAGCGGAACAAACACGGGGTCGGCTACGCACTACACTCGTGCGTGCGGCGTACCTATAGTGATTCTTGGCAGTGAATGTGTTAAGCGGCTCCACGCGCTTTTTGACAAGTTTTGAGTTGATATTCCTCCGTCACAACTATAGATATCTATATTTATGGCACAAACGCTTATCGGTTCTTCAATCCTTTATCTACGTTTGCACGAGTTTTTTTTTATGATTTGTTCAAACATGGTCCAAAAAAGCCGCTTACTGGCGTAAAAAGGGCTTTTTTGGGATTATGTATGTTGTTTATGCACTTTTATATATGAAATCTACATATAACTGTTCCTTATTGACGTCTCTAACAACCCACGACAGTTTTATTAACTAATTTTCACAAAAAGTTACGTTTAAAAATTGCCAAAGTTTGGTGCCATATATCTCGAAAACTGTGAGTTTTGAAGTAAATATTGGATTATATTTTGGTAAACCTCATTGTTGTTCAAACGATAAGCCATAAAAAACATTAAAATCGGACAGTTACAGATCGAAGGTCATTGGCAGCTAGGAGCCCCTTAACTGTCTTTCTTTGTATCAATTAGGTACTATACTTAGCTCAAAGCAAACATGTATATTATGTATCATTAACCCTTTAACCGCTTGGAATTTTTCATCGGGCATGCTCGTGGCGCCGCTGATCCGAACGTACACCACCCAGTGCTATTCAAATAGGTATATGAAAATAAATATATGTGAAAAAAAAAAGCAATTCAAAACTTTGTCTTTGATCAGACTGCGGCGAATTGAGCTGGATATTTTATGTGTTATAAATCAGACTATGGCGGTTAAAAGGATAATTATATTTTTAAGTTTAACATGTAACCTATTTACGAATGTCCGAGTTGATCTATTTTTTACAATTACAATAAACATTTTATACGAAAACGCATTTATTTCAAATAAACATCATACAATTAGTAAACGGAATGTAGACATTTAATTTTTATAAATTGATTCAAAGCAATCGCGGGACGCTCCATGAACGCGCCGTATAGACTTTGTTGATATAAGTATGTGAAAGTTTATAGACAAGCGACGCGTTCGGGGGTACGTCAGAAGTCGCGCAAACATTGCAACTCTTCCTATTTGGAATGTACAATGGGGAATGGATGAACATTTTAGAAATGCCTGATTATTTTTTTGGTGATAGGAATAACCTCAGAGCATAGAATACTAGAGAGAGGACAAGCCGCCGGCGGCCGTGTCGCAGCTGTATGCTCAATGGGCATACACTGCCATACTGTGCACGCGTGCTGACCGCAGAGAATATTACGTTTTTTCCCAAAATGCCTGATATGATGCGCGTTTATTGTCAAATAAGCGTGTAGGTATACAAGTGTGTGTGTTTAGATGTGTGCGTGCTTTGTCTTGTCAATTACTTGGGCGTTGTGTGGGTTAATGTACTTGCGACAGGCTCACTCTATACAAATCGGCCGCCATGTCCGATCTCCTTATATTCATACATCTGTGGGAATAACCTTCCTTAGCACCAGAAAAAAGTTGCAGACTTGTCAGCTGCGTCAATTATTTTTGAAAAATATAAACAGTTTCCTCACTTACGTTTTGTGGTTCGGACGGCGAACGAGACACTTTCCGTGATCCGTCGCATATTACAAAAAATATTTTAAATATCTGACCCTGGCAATGACCAATATAGCTGCTGCAGCTGTCAATATCATTACCAGTGTCAGTTTACCACGGATTTTTATGATATTTTTATGTAATATGAGACGGATCAAGGAAATTGTCTCATTCGCCGTCCTAACCACAAAACGTAAGTGAGGAAACTGTTTATATTTTTCAAAAATAATTGACGCATCTGAAAAGTCTGCAACTTTTTTCTGGTGCTAAGGAAGGTTATTCCTATCACCAAAAAAAAATCAGGCGTTTCTAAAATTTTTATCCATTCCCCATTGGCTACTTTCCTAAAATATTTAGTAGATTATCGAAAAACATTGGACACGTTTTTTTACACGACTGCCCAAAGAAAAGGTGTAATGTGGTTGAATCCTGACAAAAAAGGGCACAAAGTCGTTTTTAGGGTTCCGTAGCCAAATGGCAAAAAACGGAACCCTTATAGATTTGTCATTTCTGTCTGTCTGTCCGTCCGTATGTCACAGCCACTTTTTTCCGAAACTGTAGGAGCTATACTGTTGAAACTTGGTAAGAAGACGTATTCTGTGAACCGCATTAAAACCCTTTGTCTCCCAACGACTCACATGTGAGTCGTCCGGCAGGTCCCACATGTGGGTCATTTTTTTTACCCTGGAATCCCAATGCTGCCATGCTGGTCGGCCCGGAACCGTTCTGTGGCATCACAAAACGGAAAGCATATTCTCTGCTAAACAACGCGGAAAAATCAGAGGCAATCAAGACATGTGGGTCATGATTTTTTTTTAATTTGAATCTTATATACAAAATACACCAGGGTTCATTATCGAGGTCTGACTGCTGGACCAATGGGACCACACATGCCGACATACATGTATGTCGTTGGAATTCCAGGCCTTCGATCACCCGATCGTTGGGAGACAAAGAGTTAAGATTTTCACACAAAAATCGAAAGAAGACATTAAGTTTTAGGGGTTCATAAACAGAACTGAAACTCAAAATTTTTTTTTTCCATCAAACCCATACGTGTATTCCACATCTATGGATAGGTCTTCAAAAATTATATTTTATTTATTTAATCGTATGGCATATATTATTTTTGGCCTTTTGAGTTTATATTAATGTTTCTAATATCATTTTTTTCTAAACTGAATAGTTTACGCGAGAGACACTTCCAAAGTGGTAAAATGTGTGACTTCTAAAATAAGAGAATGATAAAACTAAAAAGAATATATGATGCAAACTTCCACCGAAAATTGGTTTGAACGAGATCTGGTATATGGTTTTTTTTAATACGTCATAAATCGTAAACCGCAATTTATTTTACGGAACCCTTCATGTGCGAGTCCGACTCGCACTTGGCCGCTTTTTTATACAATAGGGAACTTGCATGGGACTTCAATTTTGAATAAAATGCACCCAATCAATAAGGATATACCTACGTAGAAATATCATACAAAAGAAAAAATTTAATAATAAAATCGATTGCATTCGTTTTATCTCACGTTAAAATTACGAAAATAAAAACTTTGAAATTACATAACAGTTAAACAGAATATTGAATTAGAAGTGATATTATGTATGACAAGTACCTATACTTAGACTTAAACGCAAATTTTGTGGAGATAATTGCAAGTTACAGACTTACTCCATAGTAAACGCGCCGAGAATATGGGTTGTGACGTCATAGTATAAGCCCGTTGGCGTTTAATATAGAGCGTATTCGGTGGGTGGATATACCATCAGAAAAAGAAATCATAAGAAAGTTTTAATGCTACAGTTGATATTCCTCTGGATTAGACCTACTTATACTTTTGATTTTCGTAATAAAATAAAAAGATGCACGTTCCCTATAGGGTTCGCCGATTTGTCCTCGAGAGGAGGGCGTAGCGCATTAGACACACGGATTTGTCCGCAGACCTGTCCAGCGACAAATCGGCGAACAAATCCTCAAGAGTGAACGTTTGGATTTACACTTTCGGTTAGACTATAAGTACATTTATGCAAGCGCACATACAATCGCGCGCAAAGATAGTCGTACTAGAGTTTGGCCAGGGAAAGATGAGCGTAGGAAAGAAAGGTGAATTTAAAAAAAACCGGACAAGTGCGAGTCGGACTCGCGCACGAAGGGTTCCGTACCGTTATTTATAAAAAAACTATTTTATTCTGTGTTTTTAGTATTTGTTGTTATAGCGGCAACAGAAATACATCATGTGTAATTTCAGCTGGAACTATCACGGTATCAGTGAGATACAGCCTGGTGACAGACAGACGGACGGACGGACGGACAGCGGAGTCTTAGTAATAGGGTCCCGTTTTACTCTTTGAGTACGGAACCCTAAAAACAGCGTGTTGCAACACTTTGTATACCTAACGCGATAAAATAATAATTATACTTGAATAATTATTATTTTCCTTCAATTCAGACAATGCAACTGATAAAGCAGGAGGAAGTAAAGCTATATGAAATACAACTCTAACTTCATTCTACTTTATATTTAAAGAAAAATAATCAAAACCTCTCCAAAATTTAAATTTTGACGTGACATAAATGGGTCAATCAACTTTTTCTTGTTGTTATTCTGTCCCGGTAAGCCAAGAGACAACAGTAACAGACTTTCTTAGAAAAAATACTATAAACTGGACTCCTATCATGCTAAGGAGATGATGCGCCACCATGGAATGGGTTTAGCAATATGACAAAAACACGTGTTTAGTGGATTTAAACCGCATAAAATCATAGTTTTAAAGGGTGACCCAGGAGACGTAACCATGGCAACGAGCAACAAGAAATAGTTGATTGACCCAAATAACAAAACTCCTGGAAAATTTACAATTAATAACAGTGGCTTTTTTTTTGAGAAACGCGCTTCTATAGTAGAAACGGTAGAGCTAGTTCGTCATTCCCAGCTTGAGCTTGGAGAATTCATTGAGGGTATTTCTTGAGCTGGACTCGCTCCACTGCAACTCGGGGACCGACGCGATTATCTGGTGAAAGTCAACTGGTTCAAGCAATTAACAACTCAGAGGGCCTACCGCGAAAGGCATTCGAAGTTTTCCCTCTCTGTCATACTTGCGAGTTCGTACGTAAGTGCGACAGAGAGAAAAAACTTCGAATGCCGTTCGCGGTAGGCCCTCTGGACAGGCTATACGTGATGCCACAACGTGGAACGGAAAGGCTCATATGCAACTAAATTGAGAACTGGTCTTAAAATGGCTGTTGGCTTACCATAAACAACATACTAAATTTGGACAGGTTTAGTATGAAGTTGTGGCAAATAAAAAAAAGTGCAACTATGACAACAAATGATATTTATCTCTCTGTCACACTTATCGCAATTCGCACGTGGTACCATCTCGTTCACACGTGGTATTATTATTACCATAACTTGTCCTGAGTATTATACGTCCATGTTTTCTTACCAACTTGTTTGCCCCGTCCTATTATAGTAAAATTTAAGGTGGTTCGATTTCCATACAAAACGTCTTTTGACATTCGGAGGCTAACGGCGTCATTAATCATTACATAGTAGAAAACAAAGTCGCTTCCCGCTGTCTGTCTGTCTGTCCCACAGATGTATGAATATAAGGAGATCGGACATGGCGGCCGATTTGTATAGAGTGAGCCTGTCGCAAGTACATTAACCCACACAACGCCCAAGTAATTGACAAGACAAAGCACGCACACATCTAAAACACACACACTTGTATACCTACACGCTTATTTGACAATAAACGCGCATCATATCAGGCATTTTGGGAAAAAACGTAATATTCTCTGCGATCAGCACGCGTGCACAGTATGGCAGTGTATGCCCATTGAGCATACAGCTGCGACACGGCCGCCGGCGGCTTGTCCTCTCTCTAGTATTCTATGCTCTGAGGTCTGTCCCTATGTATGCTTAGATGCTTAGAAAACTACGCAACGGATTTAAATGCGGGTTTTTTAATAGCTAGAGTGATTCAAGAGGAAGGTTTATATGTATAATACATGCATGTATTATACATATAAACTTATATAAACCCGTGCGAAGCCGGGGCGGATCGAAGTTTTGTATAAAGCAGTTACGCTAAATCGGAGCCTACATTTTTCCTTTAGTTGTAAATTTAACGGCGTCATATTTTAAGAAACATGTGTAACAAACTTTCATAAATTGGCTTTCCATTTGCATTTCCTAGAATAAACTAGAATAATTTGAGGAATTAGTTTGGGACGTGATACTTTGAGATTACCTAACTATTTTTCTCAAATTATTCTAGTCTATACAAGTTTATTCTAGGAAAGGGAGAATTTCGCGCAAATGTAAAGCCAATTTATGAAAGTTTATCACATAAGTTTCTTAAAATATCACGCCGTTAGCCTGCGAATGTCAAAAGACGTTTTGTATGGAAATCGAACCACCTGTACTTGGGTGGTTGGAGGATGAGGTTTGAGGTACGACCACCGAGGAGGTTGTACGTAGGAGCAAACCCAAGTAGGTATTTGATGGCTTCTGCCCGCGCCTTCGTATGCATATAAATGTATAAGCAATTTTACTAGAAAGTTTCAACATCACAATAAAGCAATGATTTTAAAGAAATAAAACCATTGTTCAGGACTGTAATGGCATCTAAAAAAGGTGGCAGACAGACAGATACGCCTTATTTAGTACCAAAATTAAACTAATATTTATCAAATACTAAACAATCTAGGCTATTAGGGTTTGTATGCTTAATACTTATCAAAGAAATAAGAAACTAGTAACCTGGATCTACTATCTATCTACAACTATTTGTTCGACAAACTATCTAGTGTGTTCTGGGTAAATAAATACACAGTAATAAAGGATGTATTTTTTGTATTAAAAGTGAATACTTACAGTAAGATTCTGTGGGACCCTCCGGCACCAGTAGAAGCAACATTTAAAATAAACTGCATTAAAACTACATGTTAGGTTAGGTAGATACCATCCCAGTGCTAGGGGCCTCTGCCTAGCTAGCACACTAGGTTTTATGTCGGCGAAAATGTACTGAAACGTCACGTAAAACGCGACATAAAGCCTAGTGTGCTAGCCCCCCAGGTAGCTTAATATAACAGATATTTCTAGACCTTTGCAATTTTTGAGAATCAAGAGGATAGTCTACAAATGTATCTAAATATTGAACATATTCGGATAAATAAACAGAATAATAGGTACGCATATTTAATGTTTTTTGTGTCATGACTCATGAATGTGTTAAGTTATATAAACATATATTAAATTCAATTTGAAATAGAGTTTTAATACTTTCAACAAAGTTAAGATAGCTAAAAGATACAATTTACTTCAAATATTACTTCTAATTACAATACACTGGTTTTTGGTGTGGCCACCGTTTCAGAAATGTTTTCACAATAAACGGTTTTTGTAAATCTGCTTTAGGTATAAAAGCTTTTGCCTGAGATTTTTATCATATTTTAAAAACATCGTCGGAATATTGTCAACACCGAAGTATTCGTAATTTTCCTCACATAAAGAATAACAAGCTATGCCTACCAACAGATTACTATAGTATGTTGATCCCTAACATTCCAGTAATAAGGTGCCAGGTTTCACTACCATAGCAATCTGGTGTCAGACATAGTATGTGGGCTAGACTGGCTTACTTTCCATTCGTTGTATAGAACTGAATCCTTACGCATATTTCTACAGAACCAACAGAAAACAAGGTGAAAGTTATAATAAAGCTATGACCACACCAACCCTAATCTACTTAAGGTATGTCCTTGATAACCTCAGCGAGCTGTTCCCTGGTGTACATGTGGAACATGGCGCCTGGCGTCATGGTGACCACCTCCACGTTGCTCTCCGAGAGCTTCTCCTCCATCACCTGCTTCAGGATCGTGAGCGCCGACTTGATTGCCTCCTTGAGGGTCATCGACTTGTGGTACAGTTCCTAAAAAAAATATGTTCATTTAGTATTTCTTTTTAACCGACTTCTAAAAAGGAGGAGGTTCTCAATTAGACTGTATTTTTTTTTGTGTGTTTGTTACGCGGTAACTAGGTGATTTATGAACCGATTTGAAAAATTATTAATTTGTTTGAAGGCATATACTTCCAGATTGGTCCCGTTGTCACCAAAATCCAGTTCTGATGATAGAATCCTGGAGAAATCGAGGGAACTCTTCAAATATTATAGGCAAACTTGAAGCAATTTGGCTACTGATTTTAAGTCTGTTAAAACTTTGTTTTTAAAGTAAATTATTATTTGCCTATATTTATCCCAACGGCAAAGGCCTTCGATTCCTCGATGACCCGATTTGTGGTATATACGTACTTCCTAAAAAACTATGATAACTGTAGTGTATTGTACTCAAATATATAGCAATAGCCTCACTCATGCGTCTCTATTGGTAAGTATCAACCAATAGGAAGCCTAGCACACTGCTCACCTATTACCTCGCACTGCCCTGATAGATTCTGCCCAGGTAGTTACCACACATCAAAGTCATGGCCACACCTAGTTTGAACTGAGAATATGTAGAGCTCGCTTGTACGGAGGTGGTGGGATATCACTTCAATTTTTGAATTAAATGGCGAGAAAACTTGCCAGTATTTCAAACAAAATGTTTTTTAATGACGTCCATTTTCATCGATATGATTGCCGTTCACACTTACACGTGTGTTTAAAAAATCAAATTAATAGATAAAAAACGTATTTAAGTACCCGCATACCGCTATATAAAATGACTGACGCATTAGTGTCAATGGCAGTGTAACATACTTATTACTAGAACAAGAATGTTAACACTGCATCTGCAGCGAAATTTTCTCTCTACATAGTGCCCTATTTACACAAAAAGGACATGCGGTAATAGGAACCTTTATAGATCGGTAATTGGGTGTGGGGATGGAAATTATTAGGTGTTGGAATTGAATACGGAATATGTAGGTTTTGTAATAATTTAGGTGTGAATATTTTGACAACTACATAGTCTAGTGCGTAGTGATGATGCTGTCTACGAAGCTGAAGATTCTGGGTTCGAATCCCGGTAAGGGGTTTCCGAGTTTTGGATGTTTTCTATGCATTTAAGTATTTATATCTATGAAATATATCGTCGCCTAGTACCCATAACACACGCCTTATTGAGCTTATTATGGGGCTAGTTCGATTTGTGTAAGATTGTTTCGTAATATTATATTTATATAAGTATTTACCGACTATTTGTATCCTAAAGCCGAGTTGTATGTGCAGAACAGTTAAGATACGTTTAAGCACTGAAAACACTTATCAATTATCATGTTAAGTGTCACATTAACCATTGACACCATTGTCTAATCTCCGCGACGCTCTGAACGTGTTAATGTTTGTAATACACCTACTATATAAATTTCGTGGAACAGTGAAAAACGTTTAATTCCGCAACCTAATCGAGATGTTGCTGCTTCCTATTATTTGGTTGGCGGCGGCGACCCGCTGTGTAGAGTAAGTACACACACATTCCGCTTCTGTTTGTTTCCTATACTTGCGCGCGTTTACCCTTTTAAATACCTTGTCACACCTGCTATTTAGAAAAGAGGTATTGTTGCCCTTAAATGAGGGATTTCAGTTTTCCTCATAGAAGGTGTGAAAAGCAGTATGTGCCACTCGGCCGCACAATTATTTCCATCTTCGGGCGTAAACACTTGAATCCCTCGTTACGCTCAAGATTCTACTTTAGAATCCTTCTCTTTACTCAGGATTCAATATACCGCCCTCGCCGTAAATTGATCCTTTTGCTCCCTTGAGACAGAATCTGCTATTACGTCACACATGGCAATAAGGTGGATTGACACTTTATGGCCTGGTGTATAACGGTAATTGTAAAATCCTGGCCAGGGAGACGTATGTACTTTCGTACTTACCACGGACCTTAACCCTTTTCCAGGCTGGGGCGTTATATTGACTACCTACAGACGGTCAAACATGTATCTTAATGTCAATGAATAAGAATGACATTTGATTGTCATGTTTCAATAGGGAACATTACTGCAATGTTCTGCCGCCAGAGTGCAGCACTATCACAATTAGTAAACAGTTTTTTTGACAACTTTGACAAGTCCTTCAAAGCTCTGGATCAAATAGGAAAGAGAATATTTCAATAAATTAAATGCATCAGTGCTGCGTAATTAGATGCAAGAATGAAGGGCATCATTCATTTCCGAAAAAAACGATGATACTAAAACTATGGGAAGCGGCAATACGTCGTAAAGCAAAAAAAAGCCCTCATCCACCTTTAAATGGCTATAGGATGCCATTTTAATATCACAGTACAGGTATTTTACACACGAAGGATAATAAAACTATTGTAGTTTAACGCGTTTTCATCAATTATTTGTTATTGTTTGTTAGGTTAATAAATATGTATGGGTACCTACGTCATGGCGGTTTGTTTACGGGTTGTGTTAGTGTCGCCCCCTACGCAGAGCTTTGCGTAATGTTCCCTATTGCCGGCCTGGAAAAGGGTTAAGAAAGCCTCAGATCGCATATTACGTCAAAGACATGCGATCTGAGACTTTTTTTGTTTTACCGCTCAAATTAGTAGCTACGAAAGGCATAATTTCTCATGGAAAAGGCTGTAATAATTATTGTATTGTTTAGCAATATTACAATAACTAAAACATGGATAAAAATACTGTATAACTTTATCACACAGAGCTAATATGTAACCAGATCATACACAGTGTATATGAACTCTGACCGACCGGCTTGCGCGGACCGTAAGGGACTGAATTGCACCAACTTACGATTACAGCCCAATCAACGTTTAGTATGGCGCGCAGCTGTCATTTCAAAGAAACTTGTCAAACTTTCCATACATTCAGATTTTAATGAACAATTTGGTGCAACACAGCTAGTCTTTAATTCTTGTGCAAGCATGATGTTTACCCTTGTCCGTAAAGTAGTAATTACTGCACGCTACACTCTAGTTTTACCACCTTATTTTTTTTCTTAAAAAAAACAATTTAATGGTTAGTACATATTTTCTTGCTTCGCCAAACTGAGGCCAGCTTGTCGGCGAATGTGCGCCCCTTTCTAAACGTTAAGAGGGCGCTCGTTTTTTGGTCAGGAATAAGCGAGAATGACGGATTTTTGACGTTGTAATTCTAAGAAACGGAGAGCTTTTTTTAGATCCCGATTACTTATTTGCATAGGTAAACTCCTCATATTGGTCCTAGCCGCCTACAATTTACGAAGAACTGAATACTTTAACCGAAAATACCCGATTACCGACAGTAGTTTTCTGAAGAGAGCGCAGAGTCATAAGTTTGAGCCCCTAATATTCCATGATGTTATATGAGAACCTACTTGTTTTATTCTATTTTTACTAGCGTAATATGTTGCCATTGCTACTAGCCGCCTCGAATTTTCCTTATTCTGCACGTATATATATGTAAACTGTTCTCAATTACACCATATTTGTCAACAAAATCTTACTGAAAACTCGAGGATTTTCTCATTATTGTTGAATTATTTGTGTATTGAATCTTACACAACATTAAAGTTCATGCTTGTTCCAACAAGATCCAGTCCAAAAAATATAAATTTAGTCAACATTTATATTTATAAATAATTATTCAAAACTAGTATAAATTTACCGTCGCGCGGGAATATATCTCAGTACCGGCTGAATAGCCCTCCGAGACAGACGTGTACTCTGTTTATTTGTGGCTATTCACGAAGCTAACCGGCCACTCTTCAGATAAAATAATATTATTTTGATCTCCGACTAGGCATAGTTGTTACAAACCTCGGGGTCAAACTATACTGGGGATACATTCGTGAGGCAAATCGAGACAAGTTATGAATTGCATAGCTATCAGATATGACGTAGTGTAGCGAAAAGGCTCAAACCCACAGGATATGTAACATTTAAAATTGAACCTTCTACCTAAAACAAAAGTCATACATTTCAATGGTGATATCTTGTGGGTTGGATCCTTTTGTCTAAACTACGCGTTCTATAGTCAATTATTATTGTACGAGTGATCGTGATACTTGATAGATTTAATTTATTTACTTGTTACTATCAGTCCACCTTGTGGAGGGTCCGCTGCAGTTTCCGGTACGTAGTCGCCTCTCGAGAACCTCCCCGCCCCAACGGCCATTATGATTAGTTAGTATGTATGTATGTATGTTAGTTTGGGCGAAATCTTCAAATTAGGTACAATTGCGTATCTTCGGTGACAATGCCATAATATCATAGAGCTGGTCTGATGATGGAGTCGGAAGGTGGCCATAGCAACTCCTAAACTCAACAAGATAAAGCCATCGAATTTGGGCTCATTAATTTGGTCATGGCACGGCAAGACTTTGGTGCTGGATGATTTCCAGAGTCTGATAATGGAGCTGGAAGGTGGTCATGGAACTCCTAAACTAAACTAGATAAACCCATCTAGTTTGGGCTCATCTGTTTTGTCTTGGTAAACACTTTGGTGATGGATGATTTCCAGGATCTGATGATGGAAGTTGGTCATGGGAACTCCTAAACTAAAATAGATAGACCTATCTTGTTTGGGTTTGTGTGATTTGTCTGTACAAGTACCCACGAACCAGCGACATAATATGCAGGGTTATTGAAAATAACAAGATGAATAAAAAACATTTTAAAAAACAAGCTTATATGGCGTTTGTTAAGTACAGCACGATCCTACCTTGCATTTAGTTATTATTTTCGTTTATATATAATAATAACACACACCGGGGGTTTACACTGGAAAGGGAGATTTTTACGTGGTTTTATTACATTTCCGAGTCATCATCATCATCATCATCATATCAGCCGAAAGACGTCCACTGCTGGACATAGGCATCCCCCAAAGAGTGCCACAATGGCCGTTCCTGCGCCACCCGCATCCAGCGGACTCCCGCGACCTTTACCAGGTCATCAGTCCACCTTGCGGGGGGCCTACCCACGCTGCGCCTTCCGGTACGTGGTTGCCACTCCAGAACCTTTCCGCCCCAACGGCCATCGGTTCTACGTGCAATGTGCCCCGCCCACTGCCACTTAAGTTTAGCAATTCGGAGGGATATATCGGTTCCCTTGGTTCTGCTGCGGATAGCCTCATTTCTGATGCGATCGCGCAGGGAAACTCCCAGCATAGCCCTCTCCATTGCCCTTTGAGTGACTTTGAGCCTTCTTATGAGGCCTATAGTAAGCGACCACGTTTCCGTGCCATATGTCATCACTGGCAACACACACTGGTCAAAGACTCTCGTCTTGAGACACTGCGGAATATTGGACGAAAAGATGTGCCGTAGCTTCCCGAATGCTGCCCAGCCGAGTCGGATTCGACGATTGACCTTCCCTTCGACA
This sequence comes from Epinotia brunnichana, assembly GCA_963854355.1. Taxonomy (NCBI): domain Eukaryota; kingdom Metazoa; phylum Arthropoda; class Insecta; order Lepidoptera; family Tortricidae; genus Epinotia; species Epinotia brunnichana. The sequence continues at coordinate 42,606,075 of OY977937.1, read as the reverse complement.
TTTCCGAGTATCACTCTTTATTTCGAAATAAATGTTAAAAAAACCGGCCAAGTGCGAGTCGGACTCGCGCACGAAAGGTACCGTACCATTATCTATATCTAAAAACGGCAAAATATCTATATCTAAAATCACGTTTGTTGTATAGGAGCCCCCTGTAGCCTAGTTAGTAACTTGGTAGTGACTCTGCCTACGAAGCTGGAGGTCCCGGGTTCGAATCCCGGTAAGGGCATTTATTTGTGTGATGACCATAAATATTTGTTCCTGAGTCATGGATGTTTTCTATGTATTTAAGTATTTATTTATCTATATAAGTATGTTTATCGTCGTCTAGTACCCATAGTACAAGCTTTGCTTAGTTTGGGGCAAAGTCGATTTGTGTAAGATTGTAAAAGAAAAAGAAACAAATAAAAACTAAAATAAAAATAAAAAGATGTATTCTGTTTTTTAGTATTTTTTGTTATAAATAGCGACAACAGAAATACATCATCTGTGAAAATCTCTATCTTTCACGGTTCATGAGATACAGCCTGGTGACAGAAGGACAGACAGGCATTCAGACAGACAGACGGACAGCGGAGTCTTAGTAATAGGGTCCCGTTTTACTCTTTGAGTACGGAATCCTAATAAGTGACATAGGTTTTAGGCTCAGAACATAAAAAAAGGGAGAAGTGCCGTACTGCTTAATTCCAACCAAAACCGATGTCCCCAGTTTTCTCCCACCGCAGCGCCCATAGGCACACACATTGAACCGTGTAAAAACAAAGACTCGGGCGTTGCCAGTGAGTCTACGGCAACATGCAAACAAGGGCTGTGATTGGCTTAAACGCACTACACTAGGGGGGCGACAAACGTTAAAATTATGTTTTATCGACATTGATATTAAAATTAATATTATGTTATGATATTGATAGGTAACAACTTCAACAACATGGTAAGTTTATGTGGTGGTATTTAAACTTTTAGCTACAAGTTTAAATAACACGGGTTGTTAACTTACCATAAATCGCAAAAGTAAAAAATATTGACGAATACCTACAGAGTAACATAAACGGCTTTTTATAAGTTCGTGTTCACATACATTTAAAACTCTGGTCACATCGATATTTTTGACCTGTAGGTACCAGGCCGATCCGTATCGCATTTTGGCGCGAAATAATATGTCCATTACTCATATTACGAGATTTAAGGCTAAGGGCGAGTATCCACCAAAGATGTGCGGAGATGTGTTACCATACATTGTACACCTAGGTTTCAAGCAAGCGAGGTGTCAAATATTCGAAAAGTGTACGGCTCTTATTAAGTGGTTGGAAACATTTTTCTTGAAAATGTTACGAACACATTAACTCTTCTCTGTACAGGAAACCAGTTAGGACCTCTGCCAGTAGCATCTATCCATTTTTTTAGTACCTACTCGGATTCTTTGGAAAACTGTAATAAGAAACCGAGATTTCTTCTTCAATTATCACATTTCAAATGAAAGTAAAAAATACTCATTTAAAATAAATTATTGGTAATAATATCACATTTTAAGTTGTTCTGAAGCCATTTGCAACTAAATTATATACTTGTATATACAATTGTAATATGTCTATTTACCGTTCATACTGCAACTTAGTGAAAATCTTATTAGTAGGTACCGTAAACATTTTGTGCCTTTTAATCTTCTTAGTATGTTATTAGTTACCTTTAAGATAGGCACCCAACCAAAACAAGTAATTAAATAAAATAAAACAGCGAAAGTAGTCGAAATAAAATAACTAGTATGATATCGTACTTCTATTTTATCGATTACGCGTAAATTGTAACTGCACTTTGGCACCGCTCTAGTTTGCGACGCCAAGCAGCGGCCGTACCACAAAAAAATTCAAGCATCGTCCATATCCATAGTGGTTTAATACATTGCGCCGTGGTTTACTGTATTGAACATTCAATGTACAACGCATAGAACAAAAATATGCTTTTTCGTTCGATATGTTAGTTCGATCCCGAGAAATGAGGCGGCGTTGCGTTTATTTATTAAAATATTAGTTTTTAACGACTTAAGTGAAAATACTAATACTCACATGTGGTGCGTGACTCCACCATTTATGTAGGTTTTAGATTCATTCCTATTTTTGCATGTAACCACGCTACAATTCGGCATTTTGAGTAAACGTGGAAAAACATTTCAGATTCACGGCAAATTGCGACTAACATCCGGTGGGCAGTGACATGCCCATTTGGCCATGTCGCACCGACACGCGCCAAGCCCCCGTTTCATATCTATTCCTTTTTATCATCTGAGGTTTTAGGCTTTTGAATAAAATCACGCATTAATTAATTGTATTCTAGATAAAAAGCTGTGTTTGTATAATTTATAATTTTCAGTTCCTTTGGTAAGAAACGGACATAGCAATTTCTATGAAGGGCAGTTTTTTTTTACTGTCCATAACAAAAAAAAAAATTCTTCAAGAAATGAATACGTCAGTACCCAGTAATTTCCTAGTAGTGGGTCGACTGGTATAATTTCATTACATTACTATATATAAATAAGACTCAGATAACATGCAAACTATTAATATCCGTAAAACAAATCATTATTCTTATTACTGACAACTTTAAAACTCGTTAGTTTATTTTATACTAAAAAAACGAAACTAAATATACTTTGTCATATCATAGTATTTTTATACAAATAGAAAACTTGTGCTCAAAAATCAAATACTTACTTTATTCAAGTTATCTAACTTCGCTAACATGATGTTCTAGAACATCATGTTAGCGAAGTAATACTTACCACTTTTTAGTGCAAGTATCAATATCGGTCACGGAGTGAATTCCAACGGTGCGCTATACAGCTATTTGCATCGGCAAGCTCCGTGGTTAGTTCTATCCCGATCGCACTTACATATAGCTAGAAAGGGACGGCACCCGCGGCTGGTGCGATCTCGCTGTGCATGTGGGGGTTAGGTACGTTTGTGTGGGTGGTAGTAGTATTTACACACACAAACGCACTACGCGTGTCAAAATACCGAATTCTGAGCGAGCGCTTTTTTGAAGAGCACTCTTAAACATTGTTGTGTTATACCTACCTACTTACTAAATTACTTAATTTACTAACTTAGTGTACCATCGACGACACACTGAGAAGACCATTTGTGAACCTAGAAATGTATTAAGTAAAGAATTCTGTGTCACAAGTGGATTCTTATCCACTAAATTCTTCTTATCCGGCCAAAAGTGAACTTTTATGGTATTGGTAAACATTCATAAAATTCATGACATTACCTTCAAGCTCTGCTGAGCACCCTCACTGCCGGAGCCAATTGCTTTGGCGTCATACTGCACAAAAGTACCACTGGGGTCCATGTGGAACAACTGGGGTCCCTTCTCATCAATACCTGCAACAGAGAATTCACTTTTACTCCAGGCAAAATACGGTTTCGAAAAACAATCATTTATAGTAGCGTTTTTTTTGTTTATTTCATTTTAAAACATTATTATAAGAAACTTTCCATCCGGAAGTAATTATACAGATTTAAATTATGCATGAATTGTCCTTTTTTGTATTATTTATCTTGAATATTATAGACCAAATATAAATGAACCAAAATAAAGATGAAACCATTGATTAATATTTTTTCTGACTTTTCAGAAGCTAATTAAGTTATAATTTTTTGGAGCGCTGAAATTTTGTTGGATTTTGTTGTCCGCTAGGTAACTATTTAAGTGATAATATATCCCTTACATAGAAAAAATCTGCTAAATTATTTCCAAATTTGTAATTTTTTCCATACAAGTTGTCAGTGCATTGCCTGGACTATTTATACACAGTACCTAAGCAACCAAGCTTTACTCGGCTGAAAATCAAGAAATTGACTTTTGCCTGATATGAGACCTAGGTAGATTGATTTTTCTCCATTGAAATATTAGAAAATTTAATTAAAAGAGAACCGTTTTCGAGAGTGTGATTACAAATATTGTTCAGTGTAGTGTAGTTGTTGCAAAAAAAGATTTCATACCAAATAGGTACAACACAAATTTGCAAAAACTGATTCATCATCATATCAGCCGAAAGACATCCACTGCTGGACATAGGCCTACCCCAAAGAGTTCCAAAGTGATCCAGTGCGCCTTCCGGTACGTGGTCGCCACTCGAGAACCTTTCCGCCCCAACGGCCATCAGTTCTACGTGCAATCCGCCCACTGCTACTTAAGTTTAGCGATTCGGAGGGCTATATCGGTTACCTTGGTTCTGCTGCGATCACGCAGAGAAACTCCCAACATAGCCCTCTCCATAGCCCTCTGGGTGACTGAGCCTTCTTATAAGGCCCATTGTTAAACTGATTCGGTACTTTATTTAGTATTTAAGTCATTATAAAGGACCGACACATAGCACTATCACACTTGTACACATAGTCAAAAAAGGCAAATAAAGTAAACTCAATGTAAAGAACTGACCTGCAAACAAAACAGCTACGCCAAAAGGCCGAGACATGGCAGTGCCACTGTCATCGTCACTGTCTCCAAACTGGATGGCGAGGTTGGACACGGCCTGCGCGCATGACTCCACAGTCATGCGTTCATTGTACACGAACCAGTGGTTCTGGCACTCCACACGAGCACGCTCCACTAGTGTTCTGTATAATACATATTTTATTTCAAAAAATTGCTCCAAATCACAATTGGCTACAAGACAGTTCACTAATTGCAAATTACTTTAAATAGATACTGTTCAATATTGCCTACTTACTACTACGACCGGACCTTCTTGGCTTAGGGACCCCAGTGAAAACTGGCCCAAGTCGGCGTTGTCGATAAATAAAGATGTTCTTCATGAAGAACAAAAGATTACAGTTCTCGTATCGTCTAATAAGGAAGACTTAGTCGGAGACCTTTTAGAAAGGTTCTCCTCATTAAAAAAACTTCAACATGTGTTAGCATATGGCATTCGGTTTACAGCGAACTGTAAACAAAAAACTGTCGAAGACCGTGTCGTCGGGGCCTTACAGCCATCCGAGATTCACAAGGCGCTTATGCTCTTAGTTAAAGTTGTGCAAGAGAGTGCGTTCTCGTCGGAGTTGGAACTCATAAAAAAAGGTTCGCCAAACTCACTTCCTAAGAGTCTCCGCAAACTATCACCGTTTGTGGATGAGGCGGGTTTTCTCAGGGTGGGCGGTCGCCTGGCTAATGCAAAGATATGCTTCCAAGCCAAGCACCCGCTACTATTGCCCCGCTCTCATCGCCTCACTTCGCTGATAATTCAGGAGTATCACACTCGTTTCATGCATCCTGGTGCGCAAACTCTCCAGAATCTCATTGCACAAAATTTCTGGATATTCTCGTGTAAACGCGCCATTCGAACGGTAATCTCAGGCTGTATTCAATGTTTTCGTGTCCGTCCTCAAATTGCCCCTGCGCGGTTCATGGGAAACTATCCATCGTACCGTGTCAACCAACTTAAATGTTTCTCGAGCTCAGTTGTCGATTATGGTGGACCCTTCAATATAGCTCTCGGACGTGGTCGTGGCGCGAGAACCTTTAAAGGGTACATTTGTGTTTTCGTGTGCACCTCTACGAAAGCTATTCATATCGAACTGGCATCCGAATTGTCAACGGAGGCTTTTCTGGCCGCATTGCGCCGTTTTATCGCTCGTCGCGGTCGCTGCAGCCATCTCGTTTCCGATCAGGGCAGAAATTTCATCGGTGCTAGCAACTACCTTGGTTCTCTTATGCGAAAAGCCGCCGAGTCCCAGGAGATTAAGTTCTCGTTCAGTCCCCCTGGGAGTCCTCATTTCAACGGTTTAGCAGAAGCCGGGATCAAGTCGGTGAAAACACACCTCGCTCGTGCTATCGGTACGCAAAGATTGACCTTCGAGGAGTTTTATACAGTGCTGACACAGGTAGAGGCGATGTTAAACTCGCGCCCTTTGACGCCTCTCAGTTCGGACGCCAATGACCTCGCAGCATTAAGCCCGGGGAATCTGCTGACATTAGAACCTCTTTCGATTATGCCCGAGGAGAAATTAGTAGATTTAAATATAAGCGTACAGCAACGGTGGAAACTTATTCAAAAAATCCATCAGTCCTTCTGGTACCGATGGCAAAGCGAATACATACACACACTACAGCAGAGGTCAAAGTGGGATAAAACCCATGCTAATATCATCGTGGGAGCAATGGTGCTCATAGTTAATGAACAGTTAGACCCCCTAAAATGGCCATTAGGTCGTATCGTTGCCCTGCACCCCGGTGCAGATGGAATATGTAGGGTAGTAACGGTTAAAACTGCCGCTGGGCAGTACAAAAGACCAGTAGTTAAGATTTGTCCTTTGCCAGTGGCAAATGATGCTTAATTTAAATTTTGTATTTATCACATGACCCTTACAAGGTCAATGTGAATCGTAGGAATTAGTTCTAGTTTATGTCTTCAACAACACCCTTTCGTAGATTTTAAGTATTTGTTGTCGTAGTATAAATACCGCGGCTTTCGTGAGCATGCCGTCGCATTTAGGTGGGCGGAATGTTCAATATTGCCTACTTCGGGTAAATTTAAGTTATTAGTATAGCAACACCAGTTGCCACCCTATTTTAGAGTTTAGTGTGGCAACCCAGTTAGTCTAGAGATTCGATATAAGACAACTCGCTGCTCGTCCGTTATTTACGAGCTTTAAGTCTATAAACGCCCACAAGTTGTGATTGTTGGGCTTGTCGGGCCAAGGCAGTGACTCATTTCACCGGCTTCCAATCAAATTCTCATCAAGAGATTGCGACTCGGCTATATTACATCTGTGTGTGCATCTGAGTGGTAGAACCAGGGGTGCCGCTTATCTGGATCCAGCGCTGGGCTTAGCCTTAGGGAGTGCCTTCATTGGATGCTGAGCCTGCCTTCAAGACCTCCAGGTAAGCCGATACGCAATCTGCTCAAACATTAACCTTTCTTCTGCAAAGTCACGGCGATCCGCGTAAGGACTCAATTTGATACAGTCCATTTAGAATCTGTCGCCTTTCGGAATACTAATATACGTTCAGATACTATAAATAAATAAAATCGGTCAAGTGCGAGTCTGCCTCGCACACCGACGGTTCCGTAAAAACTTTCATTTTGTACACCGCAAGGTAAAGCATAGCTGAGCTTGGTCAGAGTATGGCAAAGGGGGCGCAACCATATTTTAACGCAAGAATGCATGTAGAACACACACCTATTATACCTATAGTTCACAAATAATGTATTCTGATTCTGCTAATATAATGTAATTATATTTTTCTACTATGTAAATTAGAAGACATCATCACATCAGTATAAATTAAAAATTACCTGGAATCAGCCATCAGGCCAGAGACAGCGCAAGCGATGTGGCGATCAACTTCCACGATTTTTTCAATAGTGGTCGGCTCCATAAGGGGAGACGTGATACGTTTTTCTACTGCCAATACAACTCCTTCCGAAGTGCAGATTCCTATCGCCGTGGACCCCAATTTAATAGCTTCAATGGCATATTCCACCTGGAACAGCCTCCCCTCGGGACTGAAGGTGTTAACACCGCGGTCATATTCAGATCGGGTAAGAAACATCTGAAAAACCAAGATGTTTGAAACCGGCCTCTAAGGTTATGTGGCAATGACAAAGCGGATTATTAAAAGTGAAATTCGAATTATTAAACCACCAAAAAACATCTATGACATTTTACCTTTGAAACTTTCCTTGGAAGTAAGATATAACACAATTACAAATTACAGTGAGTAATCAAAAATTACTTGATGGAAACGAACGAAAAAAGCAAACTATGAACGAAATGTCAAACAAATGAGCAGTGATAGTCCGTTCAGAAACTGGTAGATAAGGACAATATTTCAAAACGAAACTTTAATTTAGCAAAAATTGCTAAAACTTATTAATACATCAATTTGGATTACGCACATTCACTTTGATTTGAAATAAAACATGCTTATTTAGTGTAATTTACGAATTCACACTTGCCAATGACTAAAGGCCATTATACACCTAGCAATTTGTCACAACAACGCGGCTATAAGATAGAAAGAGACAGCTAACATTCAATTCATTCACTTTGAAGGCGGTTTTTGTGACAAATTTAGGCTGGCCCAGACACAGAATTTTCATTCGGTTTCCGTACGGAATGACAGGTGGGAACGGGACGTCGCTCTACACATGTATAGCGCTGTCTCACCTGCACATGTCATTCCGTACGGAAACCGAATGAAAATTCCGTATGTGTGTGCCAAGTCCCTTATAGGTGTATACGTGGTCCTGCCTAGCTAGCACACTAGGTTTTATGTCGGCGAAAATGTACTGAAACGTCACGTAAAACGCGACATAAAGACTAGTGTGCTAGCCCCCGTGGTGTATAGAACAAAGATAAATAAATTTATTTATCTTTGTGTATAGAACGCTTGGCACTTGCCCATTGCAATTAATTCATTCAATTTTGACAGCTCATGCATGCACAGACTACTAAGAGATACTTGAGCTCATGTCAGTAATGTAATCAAATGTAATCATAGGGAATCTACCAAAAGAGTACTATGAATAATATAGTACTACAAATGTAATCTAATCACTAAAATCTGCCGGCAGTCGTAGGGCCCATAGGCCCCAATGTACGTCCTGTACGTTGTTACAATTACAAATAATCATATAGGTGTATCATTGTGGGAAAACTGTGATAAAGTTCTATTGTTAATTATTGCTAATGATAACATTATTAGCTTACTTGAATGATAGATATTATTATTTGTAATAGTGGAACAGTAATGATTGCCATGATGGCTCTACAGCGCCTATAAAAGATGGTGCAGTCTTTGTAAGATTATGCTATAAACAACTTCTTGCTTCTCAGTGAACCAGCTTATGTGGTTGTTAGCCTCGTCTGATCTCAGTGAACAAGCTTATGTAGTTGTTAGCCTCCTCTGATCTTCAATTACTAAAGGTAGGCTATGCATAGTCGCATAGTGTAATATTTTACATAATGTTGTTAGTATTAAAGTAGTAGTAGTAAGTAAGTATAACTCTTTATTGTACAAAATAAACATAGTAGACAACAAGATAAGTTATGTACAAAGGCGAACATATCCCTTTGAGGGATCTCTTCCAGTTAACCTTTGAGTAGATGAGAGTAGAAACTTCTCGTTTCTCAGACAAATGCAACAATGTACATACAAGAAAGGCTATTATAACTCTTAAATAATGCTCAGTTAAATAATATTAGGATATTACAGACACTCTTGATCTAGTTTAAGGATGTGAGAGCCCAATTTCTGGCTTTGAAATATAGCCGCTAATAGCACATCCAACATTGTTTTGGCCTGTACCATAATTGCGGATAATTTTTAATCCAAACTTCTATTTCCTCCTCCTTAACTCTGAGGAATAACCTTTTCTTATTGACCAATAACACAGCTAACGAACTTTGTCTACATGGTCAGGAAATAAATTAGAAAAATAATTACCAATAACAACTGGACATTTGACCTGTTTCCTTAAACACATAAAATTTTAACTTGTAGCTTCATGAAACAGGTTACAGGGAAGACACTCACTACCTTCATTCTGTATAGCAGTGTTTTTCAACCTGTAGGTCGGGGGGTCGCGGCTGCTTGGATTCTTACTCTAGGGGGGTCGCGCCATGAAAAAGGTTAAAAAACACACCAAAGGATGCATCATCATGACACTTTACTTGATAGTTACTATGGCTGGAAAAGGTCATGCCAGAAGTGAATCTGCCCTCAGCTAGTTTGGGCTTGTAATTTTTATGAATGGTGTGGCTCTATATGAATTAGTAACAAATATGCAAAATTTCAGACACCTATACTTAATTGTTCCATGTAAAAAAAAAGGAATATGATCTTTCTATATCCTATAGTTCACGTCATGTAATTGTCTTTAGTAAATGCACGATATATGAGACGCACGTCAAAATCGACTGGCTAGAAAAATAAATATTGAAGAGAAATAATTTTTTCGGCAGCTAAACTTTTGCATATTATTTACTAATGTAGAGCCACATCATGCATAAAAATTACAAGCCCAAACTCGCTGGGGGCAAATTCACTTAGCCTATCCTGGCATGGCCTTTGGCATGACTAATCTATCTCATATGTATGCATGGCTCTTTACAACCACCTTATCCAAAGACTGCAGTTTCCCTATGGACTGCATTCTGCTACCAAATGTAAGACACATTCCAAATGTATGCTTAATGTTTTAACGGCCTCCGTAGCATAGTGGGTAGTGACTCTGCCTACGAAGCTGGAGGTCCCGGGTTCGAATCCCAGTCAGGGCATTTATTTGTGTGTTTATCACGAATATTTGTTCCTGAGTTATGGATGTTATATATGTATATAAGTATCTATATGTATTTATCTATTATATATATCATCGCCTAGTACCCACAACACAAGCCTTACTGAGCTTACCGTGGGCCTAGGTTGATTTGTGTAAGATTGTCCCATAATATTTATTTATTATTTATTATTGATTTATGCTGTTTGTCCTAATATGCAAAATCACAGAACAAGTAGTGCAAAATATATGTTAACATAGGTGGGCAATTCACAGTTAAACATATAAATTTTATCAATAATTATTAATTTTACTAACCATAATTCTATGATTTCTTCCAGATTACAATCAAAAATTAAGAATAAATACCACATGGATGGGAGTGCAACAACAATAATAAACCAATCAGCATTTAATATGAAACAAGAGGAAGTAACTGTGGGCAGAATTAAATCTGTAGAGAAGGGAGAGACTCACTTTGAAATTAAATATGACACAGAAGACTTAGGCAGATTATATATGCTAGATGGGCATACATTCAGGTATTATGTGTCTAAAGAAGAATTCCATGACTTCCCAATACCCAATAATAAAGAGGATGTTGCAAAAATTGTGATCAAGAGTGTGAACAGCTATGACAACATCCCATTCGAATTATCCACCATTGAGGAGGATGACGAGTGTTACATAATAAATGCGCAGCATATTCAAATCTACTTTGACAAAGACCATGGTACCATGACGGTAAAAGATAAACGTAATGGGAAAAAAGTATTGGAAGAAGCAAAGCCACTATCGTTCTCTGGTACAAAAACGACTCAAGTATTAGTCCATCACAGAGATGAACATTTCTTTGGTGGTGGAATGCAAAATGGCAGATTTGCTCACAAAGGTGAAGTTATACGTATAGTAAACACAAACAAATGGGATGATGGTGATGTAACCTCTCCTAATCCATTTTACTGGTCCAGCTATGGATATGGCGTTCTCAGAAATACTTGGAGGCCAGGTACTTACGACTTTGGATCGAAAACATACGAACACGTAACAACTACACACAGAGGAGAATACTTTGATGCATTTTACTTCATCAGTCATCATCCTAAAGATATTTTACTGGACTATTTTCACCTAACGGGTCGTCCGATTTTGCTGCCTGAATACGCCTTATATGAAGCACATTTGAATGCATTCAACCGTGATTACTGGGTTTTAGTAACAGCTGACACTCCTGGTGCGATTTTGTACGAAGATGGAGAGTATTATAAGAGTTATCAGCCTAAAGAGCTGGGCAACCTCACGGGAATTTTAGAGTCGTTGAATGGTGAATTGAATAACTTCCAATTTTCCGCACGAGCGATGATAGACAGATACCAGCGCCATGACATGCCACTGGGCTGGTTTGTACCTAATGATGGCTATGGTTCAGGATATGGACAAACCGACTCACTACAAGGAGACATCAATAATTTAAAGGAATTTGCGGAGTACTCAAGGGCCAATGGTGTGGAAGTAGCGCTATGGACGGAATCTAATCTCGAACCCAAAGACCCAGAACATCCCCAAAAAGGAGAAAGAGATTTGGCCAAAGAAGTTGCTGAGGCCGATGTAGTGGCCCTGAAATGTGATGTGGCTTGGATCGGAGATGGCTATTCCTTCGGACTGAATGCGGTTGAAAATGCTACCAAAATTTTTGACGTATCAACCAAAAGAGGCGCAAGGCCATTCATTATAATGGTAGATGGATGGGCAGGCACACAAAGATACGCGGCGATTTGGAGTGGTGATCAATCTGGTGGGCAGTGGGAATATATACGATTCCATATCCCTACGTACGTGGGAACAGGTCTTTCAGGGCAACCTATTGTTGGCTCCGATATGGACGGGATATTTCGCGGAGGTGACAAGGAAGTCAATATTCGCGACTATCAATGGAAAGCGTTTACGCCCCTGCAACTGAATATGGATGGATGGGGTTGGGTACCCAAAACCCCTTTCTCTTTTGATGAAGAAGCTATTGATATCAATAGAGCATTTTTAAAACTGAAATCGATGCTTATGCCGTACACTTACTCGATCAACTACGAATCTATTCGAGGTTTGCCAATGGTAAGAGCAATGTTTCTTGAGTTCCCAGAAGAAACACCAGCTTACACAGATGACTCCAAATATCAGTACATGTGGGGACCCAATATTCTCGTAGCGCCAGTGTACACCCCTAGTCCGCTCAGGAATGGGATTTACTTACCTAATCCAAACCAAGTGTGGATAGACTTCTTCACTGGAGAAATGTATCAAGGTGGTAAAATTTACAACAGCTTCGAAACTCCTCTCTGGAAGATCCCAGTTTTTATAAAAAATGGTGCCATAATTCCTATGACACCTCCCAACAACAACCCCTACGAGATTCAAAGAGATATTAGAATCTTTAATCTTTACCCTTGTGGCGAATCAAGCTTTGAAGTATATGAAGACGATGGTATCTCAGTTGAATACGCAAAAGGGTATTTTGCTAAAACAAAAATAAAGATGGCATTAACAGATTCCAAAGAGAATGAGCCAAGTGACCTTTACATAAGTATTGAGAAAACTGAAGGAAAGTACAAAGGTATTGTAAAAGAAAGAACAACCATAATCAGGATAATGACTTCCATTGAGCCAAAGAAAGTAGAGTTGATGTCCGGTGGAGATTATATTAGCTTAAACAAAACAGAATCAGATGCTGAATTTGATTCTAACGAAGATGTTTATTTCCTAAATGACAACTTCATTGTGAACCCTTACCTTCAGGACATTGCCGGTAATAAACTCGAGCAAATGTTCCTTTTGATAAAATTGAAAAAAATCGACGTGACAGTAGAAAAAATCCATTTGAAAGTTACTGGTTTTGCTAATAGACGTAAAGTGTTTGCCAAAGGCTCTGACCTCAGTTCTACACTCTCGACACCGACTAACTTTATTGAAATGCAGAATAAAACCTCATCAACATCTGTGACTTTATCATGGGACGAGATAAAGGAAGCCGCTTATTATGAAATCGAGAGAGACGGTTTCATATTCAGTAACATTAAAGACATTAAGTTTAGCTTTGATGGCTTTAAGTACGCAACGGAACATTCGTTTAGAATCCGTGCCGTTAACGATGGAACATCGGAATGGAGTGAAGTAATCACGATCGTTACAAAAGAGGATCCTTATAAACACACGGTGAAAGACGTGAAGGTGTTATGCAATCTTCCTTGTCAACCGAGCCAGGAGATTTGCAAACTGACGGATGGGGACGTGAGTTCTCTATGGCACACGCACTGGGGCACACCTGGAAAAGCAAATCCTAACAAAGGACACGTATTGACGTTAAATTTCGACTTGGGACATGTGTATGATATCGAAAAGTTTGAATATGCCCCTCGTGAGGATGCTGGCAATGGGACATTCCTTCAAATTCAATATAGGCACTCGAGCGATGGATCTAACTGGACGGCGTTGTCCGAAAAGATAAACTGGGGTTACGACTCGTCGATAAAAACAATCAAATTGGGGGCTCCCTTCAGGTACATTGAATTACGCGTTTTAGAAAGTATCGGTAACTTCGGATCAGGGAAATATATTCATTTTTATAAGAAAAATATAATATAGGTGAAAATTATTCATATAAATTGTTATTAATTAAATCCACTTATCTCAGTAATATTATATAAATTATAATAACTAAAATATATTTAACGACGACTCTCTATACGGCATTTAAAGTTTTTTTACTACCATCGCCTATTTGTTTACAAGAGTTAAAATATTCTCTGGAGCTGTTCTAAATATGCAATCGTTAAAGTATTTATAAGCAGTATACGTATTGTTGATTTACTATTTTTATAATATTTATAATGCTATGTTATACAATAAAATCTTATATTTTTTATTTATTGTATTATATTTATATGTTATCAATTCTACAGGGTGGAAAGTTAAAACGGGGCAGTAAGGGCAGCTACTAGATCCCTTGCCGCTACGCAAAAATGGCATTAGGATTTAATTCCTAACTTTTTAAGTGATGACAATCTGCATTTACAGATTTTGGGACCGACTAAGGTTTGACTGCTAGAACGCCCAGAAATCAAAGAAAACCGTTTCCATACAGTTAGTATGGGAATCCCAAAATGCAAGTAGTCCTTTAGTTAGACGACCATCATATTGATGGAGACGGAGATAACTTCATGTAGATTAGAAATGAGAGAATTCATTCCTTTGTTAAAAAAAAAACTAACGTATTTACACCCGTATTCATAAACGTTACTATGTGGACAGTACTCTCGAGCGGACAGGTGCTGTAAAACCCTTACTTTAGTAAATTTTAAATTACGAACAAAATTTCTGAATATATTTTAAACAAACTTTCTCTTAATAGTTAGTATTTATTTTAAACAAACTTTTTACCGAATAAAGCTGGCCGTCATTGAATAAAACTAGTTTTTTTTTTTTTAACAGGAATGAATTATCTCATTTCTAATCTAAATGAAGTTATCTCCGCCTCCATACAATTTGATGGTCGTTTAACTAAAGGACTACTTGCACTTTGGGATTCCCATACTAACTGTATGGAAAAAGTTTTCTTTGATTTCTAGGCGTTCTAGTAGTCAAACCTTTATCGGTCTCAAATAGGAATGGGATCGAATGGCATTAAAAAAATTTTCGTCAAGATTGATGATTTTCTTGCTGACAGTAAGTACTTTTTTTCAAAAATCTGTGAATCTTGTCATCACTTAAAAAGTTAGGAATTAAATCCTAATGCCATTTTTGCGTGGCGGCAAGGGATCTAGTAGCTGCCCTTACTGCCCCGTTTTAACTTTCCACCCTGCAGCCCTGTATAGTTCCTGCCAGCCTAACAAATCTAGCCACCAAGTCACGCGGCACAATATCGGCAATCTCTCTGACACTGATTATACAGCTAGGTACCTAATTAAAAAGAGAAAGTCATGTTGACTCAACAGAAAATCTAACTCCGGATCCCTCGCGCGGAACCCACGGAGGCATATGAATAGGTATCAGCTTACAATTCGCTGCACATTTTCGTATTTGAAATATCAATAGAGAGCAACATCTGTAAAATATATTGTACTAAAATATTGCGTACGTAGTAGAGAAACAACCACTTGTGCCAACAATTTGTAATTGTGCTTGCAAATAATAAATTATGGACATTAACACAGGCAAATCCGCTAAGTCTGCTGGAGCTCGTCCGCGCTCCGCAGAGCGACGATGGTGCAGACTGCAGACGCGACGTCAAACACGCAGCTTATGGAGAGGTCCTCCAGCACACAGCTGTACTCGTGGTCCGGGTACCGGCTGCGGACGTACTGCGACCGCGGGTCCGACGAGAGCAAACAGACGATGTTGCTTCGGAACGATTGCGCTCGATCACCGATTAACTCGACAAGTCTCGTTAAGGCGTCGTCTGTGAATCTGACGTCATAGGATTGTGTGGGCGGGTTCGCTATCCAGGGGGCTACTCTGATTCCGTCATGGCTTAGGTTGACGGTGGCGGATTGTGGCGGTGTGAAGCGTTCTTGTCCGTCGGGCGCGCCTCGCTCGGTGTCGGGTCGTCGGGTCGGTGACCTCAGGTCAGTCGGGTCGATGCTGGGGCTGCCTGGCGAGGGAGAGACGGGCAGGTTGCTCTCTGGAGAAGGCATGTCCTCGTTCGAGCGGGGGGGGCTCGTGTCGATGCCTATTGGATTCGTTTGGCGAGGGCTGAGGCTGAAACGAACAGTATCATTTATCGCTATTGCCGCCGAAAAACCCCTTTAGCAAACTTTTAGACAAAGTGAGCTTATCCCATGATGGAATTAAGTCACATTGATATTGTAAGCACTATGGTTAGCTTGGTTGGTATGCTACTGCTCCTTCATTAGTAATCAAGAATGAAAAGACAAAATTAACAGCAGAATCAGTTTAAAGCGTGACCACTTATGAATACTGTGGGATGTGGGGTTTCCCCAGGTCGGGAGTGCCAGGGCGAGACTATAATTTTATTTACTAAGTACTTTATAGTTGATAATAGTATTGTATTTAAACGTACGTACAAGTATACTATAGTTTGCCAGTTTATGTTTAAAATATAATTACACTGGTCCTTCGTCCTACTGCACTAAACACAGTGTCTCCTAGTTCAGGCTTTTGTAAAATGTATCCCTTAATATTATATTTTAATATTCTGTAAAATACGTTTTTTTTTTATGAATAAAGCAATATTATAATAATTTATTATGATAAAATTATTAAAGATAAGATGGTGATTGAGTCGTCCCGTGGCCAACTATGTTTTGACACATCCAAAATGTCGGGAAACCTCAAAGCTATTGCAATTTTTTGATTATTTATTAAGGCTCCACACGTTCATGGTCTTCTCTCCCTCTCACGGAGCATAAGCGTGAGCGAGATGGAAGTGCGTGTTCGAAAGCGCGGATATCATGTTTTTCGGAATATTTCAGAAAACGAGACGAAATTTAAGTAAGTAAGATAATGAAGTTATTGTTCAATACTTTATGAAGAGGATTACAAAATTTCATCTTTTTCTGATAAAAAATGGAGCAGTAAACTGGTTACAAGTGAAATAATGGGTTCACTTTAGATTTTTTTTTCTCTAATTTCTTTTGTTAAAATGGATTTCTACGAAAACTATGTTACTTCTCATATCTTGCAGATCATGATATATTTTTGCCGACGCTAAAATTTACGTCATAGTGTATAAAATGGTTACTAAACAACAACTCATTTTTACGAAAATTTGAAAGGTCAAGCCTTAATATAAATAACTTAGTTCTTGTGCATACTTCACGTAACCTTAATTAATTGTACTAGTATACGTTCTCATGTAAGCGAATAGGGAACTTTACTGCAATGTTCTGCCGCCAGAAGCAGCACTACCACTAATAGTAAACCAGTATAGAAATATAGGGATTCACACACACATGCACAATTGATTGTCAAATGAGTGACAAGGATGCTTGCATAGACAATACCGCAAGTGGGAACGAGAATAGATACAATTTCAACGCTGCTAGTGTTCCCTATTGTATAAATTCTTATGACAATAAGATAAATATGTTTTCAACACACCTGCTCGTAAAGTAGGTCTTATTACAGCGTATTTACACTGATAATGCAGAATATTACCCATGCCGTGCCTTTTACATTACATTATCGCACTAGTGCCTTTTCATTACATATCTTTTTAAATATTAGCAAAATAATGCAGAATATTACCCATGCCGTGACTTTTACATTACATTATCGCACTAGTGCCTTTTCATTACATATCTTTTAACATTTTCATTTTTTATTTTTTTATTTTTTTCCTCGCAAATGTGTTGAAAAACGTCGTATGAAACACGTGAGCATTGGTCATTACACTTCTCGTCTCCATTAAGCCTTCGCCTTCGGCTCAGGCTTAAAAACCGACTCGAGTGTAATGACCAACTTAGCACACTTGTATCATAATGTACTATTAAACCGAAGTAAATCAATAAGTTAAACCTTCTCGCGTCAAAGTTTTCGTCATCAATCTGCAAGTTGGCAAGGTTCTCCACCGCACTGGTGCCCTCAGTGGGCGGCCGCACCAGGGAAGACATGGGCGTGTCACCGAACACTGGCACTGGGTAGTCGTACTGCGGGATGTAGGGCTTGATGTCGAGGACTGGGGTCCCATTCACCATGTCCACTCCGAAGAAGTTGATTCGGTTACCTGGAAGAGTTATTTTTTCATGGTAAATTTATGTAAATCTCAAATTATTGTTAAAACGCATTATGATGTAGATCTACATCGTATATTTTGATGGCCCGTGGCTCAATATGCAGGTATTCAAAATGACATTTATTACTTTTTTTTAATAAATGTGACATGTAAATGTTACATTCTGAACGCATCTACAAACTTTTGACAGTAATTTTTTTGTAGTGTCATAATTTCAATCTTTGGCGCGTAACTCCTTACACTGGTCGCCGCGAATTTTACAAAAACAACAACATACGAGGATTGATTATTCTTGATCATACTTGTGTCTGTATGAGTGAGCGCGCTTAGTGGCACAGATACTGATGTGCACCTTCCCACACAAGTATGGTTAACCCTTACTCATCTTTTTTAGGGTTCCGTACCCAAAGGGTAAAACGGCACCATAGGGTCCCGTTTTAATCATAGTAGTAGTTCTTTAGTAATAGTACTAAGACTCTGCTGTCCGTCTGTCACCAGGCTGTATCTCATGAACCGTGATAGTTAGACAGTTGAAATTTTCACAGATTATGTATCTCTGTTGCCGCTATAACAACAAATACTAAAAAAAATCTGCCAAGTGCGAGTCGAGTCGGACTCGCGCACGAAGGGTTCCGTAAGTACCATTATCTATAAAAACGGCAAAGAATCACGTTTGATGTATGGAAAAAAAACAAATAAAAAAGAAATATATTTATTTTATTATGTCTTTTATTATTTGTTGTTATAGCGGCAACATAAATACATCATCTGTGAACATTTCAACTGTTTAACTATCACGGTTCATGAGATACAGCCTGGTGACAGACGGACAGACAGACAGACGGACAGCGTAGTCTTAGTAATAGGGTCCCGTTTTACTCTTTGAGTACGGAACCCTAAAAACAGAATAAATTAAATATTCTAATAAAATAAAATAAACCACCACGTTGGTTATACACTATTTAGTACTGTTTGTGTCATCTAATATTGTCGAAATGAACATCAGGAAATAAATATAACTGTCAAATTTACCAAGTCTGCCAAATGCAAATAAAAACATCATACATTTTTTTATATAATAAACTATCTATTGTGCTGTCTACTCCACTACATATTTTTTTTTAATTGTTTATTTCCCTGGCCCCTGGGTTCAGTCTGTTCCAGGTAAAATGATGAAAAGTACTTAAAACCCTTACGGACATGTTTTGCTTCATTGTTATTGACTAGCAACTCCAGTACACGTACCACACTTCGTCAGTTTTATGACAATTATGACATCTCTTTGTTATCTTTTCCTTTCATATTTAACAACAAAGAGAAGTTGTAAAATCTCACGTTAAGTGCATTTTGGTAATTTTAACTGGAACAAACCATACTCCTGCAACTGTTTATGGTTCTGACTACAATACAAAAATAATTTTTGGTATCGTCGGGTGACAAGCAAGTCACTACGAAAACTGTCACTGCTCTTCAAAACCTCGTATCTCGGTACGTTGTCGATATCGAGATACGACCTTTGATTTAAGTAGGTATTTGTTACTTAGTGAGTTTTGCTTGTCACCCGACGATGTCATAAACATAACATACATACATATACATATATTCACGCCTTTATTCCCAAAAGGGGTAGGCAGAGCAAATGAAACTTATGTTCCAGCGCCACTTTTAGCATTAATGTGGGTATAACAGATATACAAAATGTGATGTCGCAGTGATAGGTTGCTAGCCCATCGCCCACAACACACTTCTCTCTCTCATAAACATAAATGGAATATAAAAGACATACACATATTATTCTCAACACCTACCTTCAATACTCTGAATCTTGACAAGAGATAGGCCAATGGGGCAGGGTCTGTGCGGTGAGCGCGTGGCAAGGACGCCACGCCGCTCGCCGCCGAGACGCGGCGGAGACACTTTCGCTGGTACACTGTTGCTCTCTGTCATGTGGAAGTGGAACATTATCCTGAAACATATATTATTTGATGAGAGCTTGGATACAGACAATCTGCATATTATTATTTACTAGCACTAGCCTGCGACTTCGTGCGTGTGAACTCTTTTATTTACTTTCATCCTATCTGGCAATTCTGGTTGTCAACAATGTCCAAATCTTCTTGTCAAAATCTGTTCAGACAATTTTGCATACATCCAAACTTTCACAATTTTCACATTCATAGAATTTTATACAGAATGATGTATGTATGTACCTCATGATCATTTCCTAAAGCTGCTCACTCATACAACAACCCCCCTGATACTTCCTAAGCTCTAAACCAACCACCAAAATGTGTATTTTTAGCTCTAAATGCTACCCAATTTTAGGACAAATTAAAGATTTATGAGAATTACTTTTTACAGACAATCTTCAGTTGTTTCAACTGTATGCCTGACTAATATAATATTATAGTAATACTATAAAGAGGAAAAGTCTGTGAGGTTGTAAGTTTGTATGTAGGGGGTAATCTCCGCAAATACCTACTCACCCGTTTTCAAACATTTAGTACAAACAGTAGCTAGTATATACAGGGTGTCCCAGAACTACTACCACGTCACAGTGACACCGGAGGTAGGTCAGCTCAAGAGGAACCTAACCACCCTAACATGACCCCAGTAAAAGTTGCACGGTTTTCGAGTTATTACCGAAATAAAGTATTTTGCTCTTAATAACAGTTTTTTGTGTGTGTCAAATCATAAGTAGTTAATTCAGAAGTGCGAAGTGTTATTTTGTCAGTAACTATTGTAAAATTCTCAAAAAAAACCTGATTAATCTTGATTTAAATTGTCACAAAAACACGAATTTTAACTTTGACCATCTGCCATGATTTTTTATATACACCGTGGCCGTGAATAACCCGAAAGATTTAAGCTAACGAAACTAGAGCCTAATTAGAGTATATAAAGTTATGTAACATATAGTCCAAAAACTCATAATTAAGGAGATATTAATTATTTGAAACAAATCAAAAGTTAAAAAATCTCCAGTCTAACACACCCTAAAGGCTTGAGCATAACTTGACACTTCTTGTCATGGAACACAAGTCACGGCATTCGCCGTTCGTCGTATGATTTCGGAGCGATTCGTGAAGTGTTATGCTTGCTCTCTGTTCTTCAACTTGAGTTTCTCAACTAAAGAGTTGTTCACAAAGAAGCGGGCAATTAATAAAATTTAATTTGTACTGAAATAGTAATTTAATTAAGACACATAATTAGACCCATGTTGATACAACATTATTTACTCGTACTGTCGTCAAAAATACGTGGTTTAAATCTTTCGGGTTATTCACGGCCACGGTGTATATATATATATATATATATATATATATATATATAATAACTAATTTATTGAAGATATTCGTTTGTTTAGTTTCTAATAAAAAAAAAACATGGCAGTTAGTCAAAGTTAAAATTCGTGTTTTTGTGACCACTTAAATCAAGATTAATCAAGTTTTTTTGAGCATTTTACAATAGTTACTGACAAAATAACACTTCGCACTTCTGAATTAACTACTTATGAAAATGTAAAAACAAAGGGGATAAGTCTCAAAAATCTTTATTTCGGTAATAACTCGATAACCATGCAACTTTTACTGGGGTCATGTTGGGATGGTTAGGTTCCTCTTGAGCTGACCTACCTCCGGTGTCACTATGACGTGGTACTTCTGGGCCACCCTGTAGAATGGACCTTGGGATGGACATGGGAGCCAAGAATAATAGAACTTCAATATGCAATTTTCGAAATAAATTGGGATACTATCATTGGCTTATCAGAAACAAGTAGAGAAGAGAAAGAAACACTATAGAAGACAGAGATCACAGAAGTAAATGCCAGGGAAATCTGGAAAGCTTTGGAGGAGGCTTTTACCGCTATTGGCAGTCCTTATGCAGAAGAAGAAGAATATTATGGAAAATAGAGAATTAAAATTTTGAAATATTTTATTAAATAGTTCACCATATATATTTAAGACTCTGTTATAAGGAATTAAAACCTCATCTCATCTTATCTTGGGTTGGACATAGGCTGTATACAATCCCATGTTTCCGCCTAGGTGATTTGTAATACGCGGACGAAGCCCGGGGCAACCAGTAAATCTAATTTGAATACTTACCACATATGAGAAAACTCCTCCAAACCACTCAATGCATGAGCCGGATTGTTAAAAACGCTTGAATCAATGACCACCACTCCCCGAGCATTCACCAGTACCGACGGCTGCCGCGGCACCCCCCGTTTGTTCTGAAAAGAAGTCTCAATCACCCCAATAGGCCGGTATGCAATGCTACCATCAACTTCTGATGAAGAAGATGGCTGCTCTATGTGATTTCTCTGAACTGTTGTCGCTGAAAAAGTTACAGTAAATTTATTTGGTATGAAATATCAGAGTAGTAAAAAAATTACCTATTGTGAATAGGGTTGCCAACCATACTATATTATAAAGTATTGTACGATATTTTGACTCTTTGTACTATATACTGTTGAAGAAATATATAGTACGCATAAATACTATATTTTGGGGGACCTTACGAAGTGCTTCAAATTGCCGAGGTTTTACTAAATAGCAGTGGCGGAGCTCCCATACAAGCCAATTCCCACCGGCTTGCCTAAAATTTCTTGTTATATAACTTCTCACTCTCCGCCACTGCGGAGCGCCTATACATGCCGAATGCCTAAAATTTCTTGTTAGGCAAGCCTATAGTTATATATTCTAAGCTATTCATAACTTTTTTGTGTCCGGTCGGGGGCACAGAAAATTTTCACGCGCCACCACTGCTAAATAACAACATTGGCCAACCAAGTACTATAATTTTTTACAGTGAACTATTTTTGTCGTTCTTTTCTGGAAAATACTATATCTCCCCCAAAATTAGTTGGCAACCCTAATTGTGAACCCTGTTTTACCTGCATCAGCACAGTTGGAGCATCGTAATTCGCTCAGGGCGGATTTAATTGCTTTAATCTCCTTCAGATGCTCCTGCTTCATAGAAGATAACTGCTGCCTGTAAAAAATTACCACATGAACTATACTAATCCCGTAATATTTAAGATTTGCATAATGCTTAAACTTATTTACAGTTTACTACACCTTAAATTCTTTATTTCAGTTCGAGCTAAAGCTATTTGATTGCGATAATGTTCCACATTCTCTGTCATTTTTCACTTTTTTGTAATAGTTTTATTGCTTATATTGAAAGATAAGTCGGAAATAAAATTCCAATCACTAGCGGAGCGATTATATTCTCTTCGCATACACAGATTACTAATATGTTGCATATAAATAACGGAGGGCAAAGAGAATATAATCACTACGTTTTAAGAGGCGGGACTCTCATACTAGCCAATAGAATCAGTTTGCATGGCACATCGAAACCAACATGCAAAACATGTACGTCAAAGAACCAACAAACATCAATAGTACCAACCTAACAGACTAAAATAGTGTAGTGGCCTATACGCTTGCTTTTTCTATCGATATCGATAAAATGAACAGGGTTAAAATGCGGGCTAATATTGCAACAATTTTTTTATCGAGATTAGGTTAGGTACGAGTCCACATTTAAGTTGCATGTACAAGGTTGGACTTAAATGTGAACCCAAAATAAAATAAGAAACTTTTTTTAACAAATGTAATTATTTATAAAGATTTCGGTACATTCACATACACATACACAACAACGGTTTCGGTACATTCATTTATACATCACTTAGGACTTTTATTTTATTATTTTGTGATGCCCTATTGCTGTGCTTTTTTAGTAATGTCAGCAGTTGATTCCTCGGCCTGCATCTGAAAATATTTTATAATTAAAATCGAGTTTCAATTTCTTACATCTAAGGTTAAAATCATGAATAACCAGACTCATAAGAATAAATTAAAGAATAATCATTGATATGTCAATAAATTCGTTTAAAAAGTGACTGGACAGATTTTAAAACTATAAAAATCTAATGGATATTGATTTGCACGCACCATGTATAGAGTCTGGCAAACGAAAGCGTGACCTGGACTTTTTTTATTAGTTTTAATATGGCAACATTATTAATCTGTCAATTGCACGTCAAAGTCTTTTGGAGTTGTCACTGTTGTCAGTACAGTATTTTGTGTTACTCAATTATTTTTCATTTATAATTGCCGTAATATGGGTAAAACAATAAAAAGTAATGTGCGAAAGCTGCTACATACTATGATCAGTAAGTTCAAGCAAAAACAAGAGGAGAAAGAAGTGGTTTTCCAAGAGAAACAACAATGTTTAGATGCGATGTCGGATTTTTTAGGTTAGTATGACTTAGTAATCTTAATCCTTGTCGGCTGATTATTTAATATAATAATATTGACGATAATGATGATACCGTTTCTTATGTTTACAGATAATCTTGAAGATATTCAAGGAATCTGCGAAATGAAAAACATTGTTGAAAGGTTTAGGAAAAGAAACAGAAGCACTGATAAAAACCTCGTTTGGCCGAATAACTGCAGAAGATTGGAAAATAATGACGGACCATGTAATAAATGTGGAAAATAAATACAAAGAAAGAGATCACATAACAGAAGAAGTATTAGAACCATTCATAATAAGTGTAGGTGATGATGACTCTACTGATACAGATGAATCCTTAGAGGTTGAATTTTTGGACTCTGATTTTGAGTATGATGACTAACCAATACAAACATACATAACTAACTATCACTGTTTTATGGATAATTACATTAGCTACATAATATTCTACTTAGCAGTACTTTACTTTTGAAAATAACAAATAGGAAAGAAGATATGATTTTAAATCGCTGTCCTGGAAAGTTTGCAAAATGCATGATAGAGTCTGGCAAACGAAAGCGTGACCTGGACTTTTTTTATTAGTTTTAATATGGCAACATTATTAATCTGTCAATTGCACGTCAAAGTCTTTTGGAGTTGTCACTGTTGTCAGTACAGTATTTTAGAGATGGGTAATCTCGACTCCACAGAGTGATTTGATTCACTGAATCCGACTCCGCGATCGGAACCGACTCCGCTTAATGATTCCGACTCCTCTTGATGAGTCCGGCTCGTATCGCTACCGGATCGCGCTTTATTTAAGCAAAAGTCACTCCGGGTCGAATTTTCGGATCGGTATTTACTTATACATATTGACTATTGAATTTGAATCAGTAAGGAGCTTTTGAGAAGAGTATTTTTAGTGGTGTTTTTTTTTTGTTGGTAATAATAGTTATAGTTAATTGATTTCCCTTCGTACTTTACAGGCTTAGGACTGTCAATCTTAACTATATGTTAGATTGGCGTACTTAGAAATCGATTTTATTTACATTGCTTGATCTTGATATATATGCAGAGTGATTGTTATTTTTTTGTATTTTTTGTATTATTTTTTACTTTTGTTTTATGTACAAGTTAAATTTAGTACATTTATTTTACAGGACCTAGGTAATTTACATTTTTATACATTTTATGTACACTCTTCCTACACTCACTTCGGCGTTTTATTTATTTACATGTTATGGTTCAAGAACAACAATTGAGAAACCTTTGATGAAGATAGTCTTGATCTCTTCTCTATTAAAATTTGACCAGCCTTCGAGAAAATTCTCTCGCACGGCACTGAAGTGGCTGCCAAACATAGCCGTTTCTTCATGTATTGGTATAAAAGAGGGTACGTCGTCTTTCTGCCTTCCCACCACTGCAGTGGGTCATTTGTTCTTTTCAGGTAGTCCTCTTGAAGATACCGGTCTAGTTCACGTATACCAGCAGCGGTAGGATTTTCAGGAACGAGGTTAGCTATTTCTTCATCAAAGTCAGCCCATATAGATGCTTTGGAGGTGGATGGTTGGGATTCCTGCACAGGTGGAGCTTGAATCACGCGGGATGCTGATTGGGATCCCATTCCGATGAGCCTACTTTTGATTCTTTCAATCGCCCGTTCATAATTATGCTGGAATTTGAAACCTTTCTTCTTAAACCGCGGGTCAAGGATCGTCGCTTCTGACACCAACACTTCCGATTCAATTCCGCGAAATCTGGTTTCTAGTCCCGATTTTAACTCGTCCGTCAATAGGATAATTTCGATCGGAATATGGTCGCTTTGGTTTTCCTGACTAATAATATGGTCCATCATTATTCGGTGGTAAAGGGAAACTTTTGACAGTGTAACATAGTTTTCTCCACAAACTTCGGTAGTTACATCATAGAAAACCTTTAGAATTGGCACGGCCAATTCAATAACAACCCAATCGTGTGGAGTGAGTGTCAAATCTGGCCGTAGCAACGCCAACGTTGAAATAAGGCTGTCCTTAATGTCCAGAACTCGTCGTAGCATTTCATATGTGCTGTTCCACCTCGTAGGACAATCTTGCTTTAGTTTTAACGGTGCTAAGCCCATATTTTTTTGCATATCCGTTAACTTAGCCTTTGCATGGGAGCTCTTTTTAAAAAATTGCACTACAGCCTTCACTTTGTTGATTACTTCTCCAATTGTGTTTGGGATTATGTTATTTGATTTTCCCAGTGCGTCCTGAAGTACCAGATTGATTTTATGGGCGAAACAGCCAATAGATCGCCAATCCCCGGTTCTCACAGCGGCCAAAATGTTGGCAGCGTTATCAGAAACAACTGCCGAAATCTTATGGTCTATATTCCATTTTTGAAAAATTTCAGTTAAAAACTGCGCTAAATTACTAGCGGTATGACTTTCTCGGAATTCTACACAGTCTAAAAGATAACTTTTCATTTTAGACTCGCCATCTATGAAGTGCGCAGTTACAGCTACAAATGAGTCGCTGTTGGTTGAGGTCCATCCATCAGTGGTAACACAAACAGCATCCGCCTCTGCCACTTCCTTTTCCACGTCGGTGCGCACCTCTTCATAAAACTTTGGCAGGAGGCTGTTTGACAATGTTTTCCTCGTGGGAAGTTTATACGATGGGTTTAGCATTTCAATAAAATTAATGAACTCGGGGTCTTCCACTGTGCTAAATGGTAAGTACCCTTTAGCAATCATCTTCACTAATTGCCGGTCGAGTTCTTGGGATTTTCGTAATGGCAACGGTTTTTTTGATATAAGAAAATCACTGATTGGTATGGGTTGTTTTTTTCGTGGAGGCGGATTTTCTTGAATTTGAATGACGGGTTCTGTACAATTATCTAAAGCCGAAGATGTACTGGCGGCAGGGGCGATGTTTGTTGAACAACTTCTTTCCATAATAATAGGGATCGTCGGATGCTTACGATTCATGTGCCTCGTAAGGTTGCTTGATGACCCCAAGGTCACTGCAATGGTGGAGGAGCAATACAAACATTTTGCTTGCTTGTTATCAAGTTGGTCAAAGTGCTCCCAGATGGGACTTTTCTTCTTTCGTACCGATTTCATTTTTATGTACCTATCTATCCTAAGCTACCTATTTAAATTAGAAAAGATTATTTACAGTTTCCTTAAACACGCCAATTAATACCTAAACCGACACAATAGTAGCAAAGTTCACTAATTTTCACGTTTATTTACACATTAAAACACATCTCAGTTAAAGTCAAAAAAGTTCAATACACCTATACCTATAGGATAGGTACAATAGTGATAAAGTTGACTAATATTCTTCTATTATAAGTTCACTAATATCTTTAAACACTAATTACTTAAAACAAATATACTATTTAAGTTTTATTTGCAAGTTTTGCATTTGCCTGCAACGAACGATCGCAAACGTAAACAAACAATAATGAATGTTATATTATTTTCCAAGCAAATTTGTTAAAAATTAGTTAAAAAAAATGATTAATCAATAATACGCTCTAACGTAATGAGAAAAGAGCTATTTTAATTTTATATTACGAGCTAACCGGTACATGGACAATAGAGAAAATGTAAGTACCGCAACGCGACATTCAAGCCATCTCGTTTCTCGCCATCTGCTAGCCAAAGTAAGGAGAGAGACGGCAAGATTACACTCACGACCGTCACCGACCGAGCCACCCGCTCCGCTCGCTCGAATCCCGCGAGTGGAAGGGAGTTAGTCTAGTCGGAGTTAATAACTCCGCGGACTCGGCAAGAATCGCTCGGATTCAATAAGGGAATCGAGTCCACTCACGGAATTGGATCATTTGAGTCCTTGAATCCGGAGTTACCCATCTCTACAGTATTTTGTGTTACTCAATTATTTTTCATTTATAATTGCCGTAATATGGGTAAAACAATAAAAAGTAATGTGCGAAAGCTGCTACATACTATGATCAGTAAGTTCAAGCAAAAACAAGAGGAGAAAGAAGTGGTTTTCCAAGAGAAACAACAATGTTTAGATGCGATGTCGGATTTTTTAGGTTAGTATGACTTAGTAATCTTAATCCTTGTCGGCTGATTATTTAATATAATAATATTGACGATAATGATGATACCGTTTCTTATGTTTACAGATAATCTTGAAGATATTCAAGGAATCTGCGAAATGAAAAACATTGTTGAAAGGTTTAGGAAAAGAAACAGAAGCACTGATAAAAACCTCGTTTGGCCGAATAACTGCAGAAGATTGGAAAATAATGACGGACCATGTAATAAATGTGGAAAATAAATACAAAGAAAGAGATCACATAACAGAAGAAGTATTAGAACCATTCATAATAAGTGTAGGTGATGATGACTCTACTGATACAGATGAATCCTTAGAGGTTGAATTTTTGGACTCTGATTTTGAGTATGATGACTAACCAATACAAACATACATAACTAACTATCACTGTTTTATGGATAATTACATTAGCTACATAATATTCTACTTAGCAGTACTTTACTTTTGAAAATAACAAATAGGAAAGAAGATATGATTTTAAATCGCTGTCCTGGAAAGTTTGCAAAATGCATGATAGTCAATTAGTCGTTCGGGGGCCCGGTGTCATACATACATACAATATGGGATGGTAAAAATAAAAGTCAGTTTTTTTATTATTTAATCATTATAATCAAACTCAGAGTCCAAAAATTCAACCTGCAATATCATGACACTATTAGCAATGACCATTAATTTTTGTTATTTTTGAATTCATAGCCATTGGATCCTGTACTAGATTAAACACTATGTACTAAATTGTTGTTGAAGAAAGTAAATGTTCAGTAGGTAAATATTATGTACATTCTAATAAATAAATCAATACACTCGTTTTTTTTATTCACATCCATGACAGTCAAGGCATCGTCACACCAAGCGGAGTCTTTAAAAAAAATGTTTTTTTGGAGTGTGTTTTTAACCACAGGTTAATATTTATAAAGATGTGGTGTGTTCCTTAAATAAGAAATTAAATTCGCCAACAACTATTATATAAATTGATTGTCATAAATACAAAAAAAAAAACAAGTATCAAAACATTTTTTTCCTACTATAATTAGTAATACCACATGTAAATTTTTTGAATTTGCCGCTTTTTCTCAGGTCACGCTTTCGTTTGCCAGACTCTAAGCTACCTGTGTATCTTAAAATAATCAGTATTCTTAAAGTCATATTCCATGCTAGTTCTCACTCAATTCGACTTATTTAACGTAATTATTTGCACTGATAAATAAATAAGTCTGTATAGTTATCGATAGATACATTACATCTCTAGTACACAATAAAAATGGACACAAATTATCTAATTTAGCTTGTTTATAACAGGGATTGTAACCCGGTTAATTTTGCCGTAGCGGTTAGAGCCAGATTTTGAGAGCCTAACCCATAATAAAGGTTACGCTCGCAAGAACACCGCTCTCCCCGGAGCATATGTCGGAGCGCAAACAGGGAACGAAGTACCATTTACCGGTTAGAGAGCGCTCTCTCCGTGTACAGGTGAACGACCGCTCGCTGGCTCGCTCGAGTCGCAAGCTTATACAGGATTAGTTGGCTATATATATAGACGCTTGAGTATTATTACTATTTATTTATACTTACTCTAGTAAGTAATAGTGGCGGAGCGCCCGTTCAAGCCGATTCTCACCGGCCTTCCTAAAATTTATTTTTAGGCAAGCCTATAGTTAAAAACTCTTAACTCATTCATAACTTATTTTGTTCCGGGTTGTCCATCGAAAATTTTCACGCGCCGCCACTGGTAGGTAAGGACTTACATAAAACATCAAGAATGATATGCGAAACATTGTATAAGTACTTAAGCCCCTGCTAGACGGTCGCCAACACGCCACTCCGACCGAGCGACCTTGGTCGGCACTGACCGCTGTAGTATGAAATTTAGCTCCAAACAACTGTCTACACGGTTGGTGCGGAACAAGGTCGCCCGGTCGGAGGGGCGTGTTGGTGACCGTCTATCAGGGGCTTAAGAAATTTAGCTCCAAACAACTGTCTACACGGTCGGTGCGGACCAAGGTCGCCCGGTCGGAGGGGCGTGTTGGCGACCGTCTAGCAGGGGCTTAAGAAATTTAGCTCCAAACAACTGTCTACACGGTCGGTGCGGACCAAGGTCGCCCGGTCGGAGGGGCGTGTTGGCGACCGTCTAGCAGGGGCTTAAGAAATTTAGCTCCAAACAACTGTCTACACGGTCGGTGCGGACCAAGGTTGCCCGGTCGGAGGGGCGTGTTGGCGACCGTCTAGCAGGGGCTTAAGAAATTTAGCTCCAAACAACTGTCTACACGGTCGGTTCGGACCAAGGTCGCCCGTCGGAGGGGCGTGTTGGCGACCGTCTAGCAGGGACTTAAGAAATTTAGCTCCAAACAACTGTCTACACGGTCGGTGCGGACCAAGGTCACCCGGTCGGAGGGGCGTGTTGGCGACCGTCTAGCAGGGGCTTAAGAAATTTAGCTCCAAACAACTGTCTACACGGTCGGTGCGGACCAAGGTCACCCGGTCGGAGGGGCGTGTTGGCGACCGTCTAGCAGGGGCTTAAGAAATTTAGCTCCAAACAACTGTCTACACGGTCGGTGCGGACGAAGGTCGCCCGGTCGGAGGGGCGTGTTGGCGACCGCCTAGCAGGGGCTTTACACCAATTTGTTCGACAAAATGGTAAAATGCCCTATCGCAAACCTAACGTGCATAGGTAGTAGGTAGGTAGGTACTTATCCAAAGAATTAGTGAGCCATTAGCTACCTGTGAATTAAGTAGGGACCAAAAAAATATAATGAGTTATAAATATTTTTTCACACCTCTCATTCAGAAAAGTAAGTTTTAGTCCCCGACGAGAGGGAGTAAAATGCTACTTTTCTGTTCAAGCTACTTTTTTAATTTATTCATTGGCTTGTAGCATTTACGCAATGTGCCAATAGAATCTTGATAAAATCGATTGTAATTTCATCGTAATCGAAAAACGTATATATATCATCATCATCATATCAGCCGAAAGACGTCCACTGCTGGACATAGGCCTCCCCCAAAGAGTGCCAAAATGACCGGTCCTGCGCCACCCGCATCCAACGGACTCCCTACCCACGCCGCGCCTTCCGGTACGTGGTCGCCACTCGAGAACCTTTCCGCCCAACGGCCATCGATTCTACGTGCAATGTACATATATATGTATATATAAAGAATTTTTTTTTTGTTTTTTTTTTTTTTTGTTTTTTTTGTTTTTTTCTTGTTTTTGTTTTTATTTGTTTTTTTGTTTTAGTTTTTGTTGTTTTTTTGTTTTTCTTTTACTTTTTTTGTTTTGTTCGTTTTTTTTTTGTTTTTGTTTTTTCTTGTTTTTGTTTAAATTTTTTTGACGTTTTTTTTGTTTTTTTTTGTATTTTAGTTTCGTTTGTTTTTTGTTTCGCTTTTTAGTTTCGTTTTTTCAACAAAACAACAACCTTCAACTAGGCATTTTGATGTGTGCTAATTTCTATCATAATCATAAAATTGGTAGATGTAGTTCCTCTTTTTTCTGTCCATTTTGAGTAGGTGTTTACGCTGTACACTGTAAAATAGTTATTTGTGTCACAAGGGAGAAAAATAGTATATTTACTGCGAGGGCGGTTTATTGAATCCTGAACGTAGCGAGGGATCCTACAATAGAATCCTGAGCGTAGCGAGGGATTCTAACGTAGGATCCTGAGCGTGTTGAGGGATTCAAGTGTTAACGCCCAAGACGAAAATAATTTTGCTCCTGAGTGACACATGTAACTTTTCGCACCGACTATGAGGAAAAACTGCAAAAAATACAAAAAAAAACAAAAACAAAACAAAAACAGCAAAAAAATAACAAACAAAACAAAAACAAAAGAAAAGCAAAACAAAAAAAAACAAAAACAGCAAAAAACTAACAAACAAAACAAAAACAAAAGAAAAGCAAAACAAAAAAGAACAAAAAAACAACAAAAAAATAAAGAAAAAAGAAACGAAAAAAAAACAAAAAAACAAACAAAATAAAAAAAAAATAACCAAAAAAATAGAACAAAAATAAAACAATAAAAACACCAAAAAACAAAAAAAAAACAACAGTAAATAAAAACGAACAAAAAACAAACTAAACTAAATAACGAACAGAACAAAAAAAAAACAAAAAAACATCAAAAAACAAAAAAAAAACGAAATAAAAAACAAAAAGAAAATAAAAACAAAGCAAAAACAGAACAAAACAACAAAAACGAAAACAGAAAAAATACAAAAAAAAATAAACTAACAAAAAATCCAACGAAACAAAAAAACTTAAAATGAACCATAACTAACTAAAAAACCAAAAATAACGAAAAAATAAACAAAAAAAAACATCCTAAAAAAAGCGAACAAAAAGAACAAACAAAACAAAAAAAACAACAAAAATACAAAAAAAAAACAAAAAATACAAAAAAAATACAAAAAATACAAAATATAACAAAAAATAACGAACAAAAACGAACAAACAAACGAAATAAAAAAATCGAAACAAACAAAAAAAAAAAAAAAAAAAAAACAGCAAAAAAAGAACAAAACAAAAACGAAAAAAGAAATGAAAAAAAAACTACTTATTATATGAAAATATGTATGTAGTTTACATGACAAGATTCAATTTACCATGTAACAATCTTAATCAAACTCACTTAAACGGGATCAAAATTTCAATTAAAAAACTAGTGGAGGAAGAAGTACTTGTACTTGCTACTTCTCTCCTATAAAATAGCTGGAAGGTATTAGCTGATTGCCAGTTTCCAGTTTCTGTACGTGAGGCTGGCTGAGGCAGACCTTTAAGTGTAATAAATAAATTAAACACTTTTGCAGAATTACGTCTCTTATTTAACAATGTTATTGTTCGTTCTATCCAGAAAATAGGATTTAATTTACGATTATTTGCATTTACTAACAACTTCCAACCGGACTGTCTGTATTTACTAGAGTCTGTTTTTGAGCCGAATTGGGGCCAAAATATTATGCTTTCATCTGATTTTACACAGTGGTCAGAGTCAATTGAAAGCAAGGTCAAATCATGTATGCGTCTACCTGAACAAAGCAGTAATAAAGCTGCAGTGTGACGCGATGTCTGAAAAACATTATTTACGTCTACCTCATAATCAGTTAAAAATGTAATCAGCTTACTAACATCCCAAACCGGAGGCTTAGGATTTTTAGGACATTTTAATGAAATCGACTTTAAAATGTGCTTCACCAGAACATGTGAGCTCAAGCAACTTGAGGTTTCAGTATTACACAGTGTTGAAACGACTGACTTGTGTAAAAGTATAGTATTCAAAGATAGTTTATGTATTAAAAATAAATCCGATAGAAATTGCGCTAATTGCGCTCCTGTTGGGTTCTAAGGATTAATATTTTTTGTATTTGACCAAACCATCCAACGTTGCCAAGCCGTTTTATAAGTTCTTAAAGTCGATTTTCTCCAAGAATTTTTAAGCAACAATTGTTGTTCAGGGTTCCATGATTCTATCGCCTCAGACCACCCCCACATTTCCAAACCTCCAGAATGATGTTCTCGACTTTGGGAGGTGGTAGCCCTGTTGACATGTCGACTAGATTCTTCTGCAGGTTCCTCAAGGTTACTGGTGCTGCTAGCGCTCGGGCTTTGAGATCTGCGCGCCAGAATACCTTCTCCCAGCGAGGCACAACTATCAGAAATATTCCAGTCGACTGGTTCAGATGTGAC
Organism: Epinotia brunnichana; assembly: GCA_963854355.1. Classification (NCBI taxonomy): domain Eukaryota; kingdom Metazoa; phylum Arthropoda; class Insecta; order Lepidoptera; family Tortricidae; genus Epinotia; species Epinotia brunnichana. The sequence goes on along the minus strand of OY977937.1, from coordinate 42,572,044 downwards.
AAGACTCTGGGGACCAGGAATGGTGGTGAGAATACCCACGCTAGTGGGTAATTCCACGATGTGCTGAAGGCATCGTGATACAAGGCTTGTTGATCTCTCAGGTCTCGAGACACATAATTGTGCACTACGTGGGCTGTTGCCGAGGCAAACAGATCGATCACCGGTGTTCCCCACTTCGCAAACACTATCTCCACGGAATCTGGTAGTAAGTGCCACTCTGGAGGTGGGCGGTGACGTGACAAGTTGTCGGCTTGACAATTGTACTTGCCCGGTAGATAGTGTATGCTGAAGTGTATTTGATGTCGGTCTAGGAGATCCAAAATCTGGTGGGTTATATTCATTAGCGCCAACGATTTTGAACCCCCTTCTTTCCTTAGATGAGCAACAGCCGTCCTGCTGTCGGACTGTATCAGAATCGAACTGAGACACAACAGTTGAACATGGCCTTGGAGAGCGTGCAGAATAGCTAGCATTTCCTTCTGATTGCAATGAAGGTTCTGTTCTTCTCGTGACCACGAGCCCGAGATAGCTAGATTGTTCAGCTGCGCTCCCCAAGCTAAGTCCGATGCATCGGTCGTTAGAAAGTCGGTAGGGGGAGGATAATGCAGGGGTGTTGACGCGTGACAATTCTGAATCCACCAACTCAATTCGTTGGACACGTGTTGCGGTATCGGGAACGCTTTGGTCGATGGATTCGGCAAGGTGTTTAGAAACATCAAAAGTCGTCGATGATTGAGCCGACCCCGTGGGACGACAAAACTCGCGAAATTTAAAGAGCCTACGATCCTTTGAGTATTTTTCAAGGTCAATATTCCTTTTGCGAGGACTTGTTTCAGATCTTTGCTTAGCGACATTACTTTGTCTTTCGGTAGGGATTTTAGATTGTCCCAGGTTCGCCAAAGTATTCCCAGGTACACTATGATTTTCTGTGGATGGAGAATTGACTTCTCGAAATTGACTTTCCAGCCGAGACGCTGAAGTATCTGAACAGTGATATTGACATGATCTTGTAGTATGCGAGCATCTTGATGGACCATTAAATAATCGTCCAGATACACTATGATCCTTACATTCCATTGTTGTCGCAACGTTTGAGCCACCCAATTTGTAAGTATTGAAAACGTTTTTGGAGTTGTGCTCAGGCCCATCGGAAGACATGTAATTTCTAGCAATTCCCTGTTGTAAATCAGGCGTAAGAAGCGCCTGTGTGCTTCGGCTACTTTCACGCGAAAGTACGCTTGTGATAATATATCGACTTTGCACATCCAATCGTTTGCTTGTAGAAAGTCGGGAATACGATGCATGTTTATGAGATGAAAGGGTTCGGACATTACATAGTCGTTTAGCGCTTTCAAGTTGAATATTGGTCGAGCCGACCCGTCTGACTTCGGCACCAGAAAAAGAGGGGAAATGAAGCTCGGCGACGGCTGCGCCACCTTTAATACACCTTGAGCTTTCATTTTTTGCACTATAACAGACATTTCCTTTGATGCAGGGGTATGAAAGGGACCTGTGTTTATATTGGGATACACCAGTGGGGGTTTTGCAAAGAACGGTATGCGATACCCTTGAATTAGCTTTAATGCAACCTCTGGTGCTCCCATTTTCTTCCACTGCGTGTGAAAGAGCGCTAACTGACCTGCCCGGAACGGTTCCGAGTCATTGTTTCTGCCTATTTTGGTTGCCTTTATAAACTGTACCGGTATTGCCTCGTCCTCTGATGCCTCCACGACCGGGCCGTGAGCCTCGATTCCGAAATGTACCTCTTCCACTAGTGTGGTGGTACATGGCCTGATTAATTGGAGGTTGGCTTACCCACGGGTAAGTTGGTTGTTGACAATTTTGGCAATGGCATACACCCCGCGAGGGTTAATTGTTGCAAACCTGTGTATGCATATTCTGCAAGGGAAAGTACCCTGTGCTTGCATTACATTGAATTCCACGCGATGGAAATGTAGGTTTTCGAGCGCCTTGCCCCCGCGAGGGGCGGCTACTGTGATTAGACTTAGCTGTATTTGGTTTAGGAGGCCAGAAGGCTTTTAAAACTCCCCCTGCCTTTTCAAGAGTTGATGTAAAGGGTACTGCATCAAAAATATTCGATGTTGAGGGGGGAATCTTATTTACCAGAGCTTTGACAAAAGGCTCCCTAATCTGGCTCGTAATGGCATCTCGGCGCATTTCGATAGCCTCGGCGCGGTGGCCACAGACTAATTGTAAGAGGTCGGAGGAAACCTTTTGTAATTCGCCTTTTTGAAAAAGTTCATCAACCTTTGTGTTGAGATCCTCAAAATTTAAATTCGTAACTTTGACCCACGATAGAAGGTTACGAATACTATCCTGCACGACCTGTTTTTGTTTCAAGATACAGTATGTTATAGCTGCATATGATTTATCAGCATAAGCTAGATGGCGTAAGGTATCATATATTTTTACCTCTTCGTTTGTTTCCAAGTCTATGAAACCTGGAGTATGGTTATAAAGTTTTTGTGTATCAGAGTATCTAACTTCAGACCATGTTGGGCTTCCTAAGCGCTGAACGTCAAGAAGCAGTTTCAGAAAAACATCCGGCGTCTTAGGGACTGTCGGTTCCTTTACTTTAGTTTCGATATCGAAGGTGAACGACAAGCTTGCGTCTTGACCTTCAGCATTGGGGCACGGGTCATCGGTGACATTATTACTTTCATATAACTCGCCACTAACTCCTGATATAACAGATATGTTATCTTGGAAAGCTACATTTTCGTGGCAGGCAAACTTGTCATTGTAAGCTACATTTTCATTGCAAGTATTATTATCATAGCAAATAGCATCATGACCAGAAGTAATATGTTTGCGGAGCTCACCCATTTCCTTGTACAGCTTATCCATTATGCGCAAAGAATGCCGAGCGCGCTTACTTTTCTTATGACGGTGTCGCCTTGACCGCTTCCGTCCGCTTGAGGACGACGAGCTTGATGAACTGCTGCTGTCCGAGCTGCTGCTAGAGGAGCTTGCGCTCCTAGCTCGCTTCCGTGGCAAACCACTTGGGCCAGCCTGCGGCTGTGCCGAACTTTTTTGTTCGTTATCCATTTCTGCAATAGAAATATGGTTAAATTCTATTCAAAACTATAACCGATTGTACATTTTTATCGCAAATACAATCAGTCAAAGCTGCAAATAAAACACTTCGTTTAACTGGTATTAAAACACAATTAAGTAGTGGTCCGAACAGAAAAACTGCTTAAATAATGACCACGTACTTATTCTATAATTAGATAATTTCAGTAATTGGTTACTTACGTAAGCACCTTCTTTTATTTTAAAATTTTGAACACTATTTCAACTTAACGATTTTTCAACGTTGTAAGTGTTGTAACGGTCGCAGAGTCAAGGGAACCGACTCGCGGCGAACGTGTTGCTTCGACGGGAAACTTAACGCCAATGACGTAAAAACCACCGGACACCTATTACCTTCGTAAAGATGGCGTGGTCCACCAGGTGTCACCACTGTCGCCGGAAACTAAAGTCAAATAAAGCACTAAAAGTGGTGATAATTCGACGGAAACGGATATGCTCTCTCAATTATAAAGCTTCCAGTGACGGTCAAGTAATTTAATAACCATACTTTATATGAAAAAAAACCTCTAAAATAAAAAATGGCCGAGATATTGGACCTCAAAATTGAAAAGTGTCTAATACTGCATTAAATAAAAAAGTATTCCTAAAATATGTATACGCCTATCATTCCAAAATCGCGTGGCTTCAGCAGTTTCGATGATACGGGTATTATAATGATTCAGTATTAGACACTTTTCAATTTTGAGGTCCAATATCTCGGCCATTTTTTATTTTAGAGATTTTTTTTTCATATAAAGTATGCTTATTTTGGCGTATTTTAAACGATAGAAACATATAAAATATGTGTCATAATGATGAACCCCCCGATGAAAAAATGTCTAAGTCCTGCGTACCCTTTGCTACACCTCGACCAACTTCCCAACTTTGAGGTCAAATATCTCGGCCGTTTTTGATTTTAGACAAACGTTTTCCCTACAAAACATGCTTATTTTTACGTTCTTGATTAAAATTTTCTAAGTCTTTTATGATTCCTAGGTTTTTTCACTTTTGGTCAAAAATTTTCTTAGTCTTTTTTTGTGCACCCCCTTTGCTTTAGGCGGACCGAAATTTCGCCATAAACATCCTTTTTTCGAGATTTTCGGCTAGCGCGATTTCCACAAATTTCACATGTAATAAACCGTCTTTTCGGTGGCATTGTCACAAAATATTATACACCAAACAGTGTTCAATCACTTTTCACTACTTTCAATTACAAATTAGGAAAAAATCAATTAGAAATGAGCAAAAATAAACAAACAAGAGACATAGACGCAATGTCAAGCAAAACAACATGGCTCGTCAGCCATGTTGTTTTGCTTGACCTTGCGTCGTCGTCTGGTGTATATATTTTGTACCTCGTCAGGTATGACCACAGATTAGTAAGATTAGTTGTACAGAAGGAGTATGTTGGCTATTGTTTGCCATGCAAAGTCTATATAAAAGTTTTTTTGTTCCTAGTTGCGTTAGACTGCGTTAGACTGACGAAGGTTCACAATCTCCAAAGAGTACTATGTATATATAGATAGAGATAGAGACGTCAGCCAAGATTTTGCATGCCGCGCGTCATCTAGTTTTTAACCGACTTCAACAGCCCAAGACGTAGATAGAGGATATATAGATGGCGTCTTAGCGTATACCCAAAAGGGACCATGGTAAATTAACCATACTAAATTAAGAAGTATCAGAAGCTAATACACTCTTGACGTCTAATGTCATTTATAATTTAGTCGTATTATATCGGTGACGTCATGGTGGTGTCAGTTTCAGTACAAATTTTGACAGGTGTGGTGGCGAGCAAGCTGGTGGCAAACAAAAAATCCGTATACGCGATGAGGGACAGAAAATATAACACTGTATATCGTTCCCACTTGCGGTATTGCCTATGCATCTTTGTCACTCATCTGTGTATGTGTGGGTGACTCCCTCTATCTATTCTACCTCTATGGCCCAAGAGCTAGCTCTAGTAAGTTAATATGTGTGCGTCGAGTGTACGCATGTGTGCGTGAACGGAAATACTCTCACACACATATACACTTTACCTGTACATGCATACACATCCATACATATATCACGCCTTTATCCCTAAAAGGGGTAGGCAGAGCACATGAAACTTGTGTTCCAGTGCCACTTTTAGCATAAATGTGGGTATAAAAGATCGACAAAATGTGATATCGAAGTGATAGGTTGCTAGCCCATCGCCCACAACACACTTCAACCCTGTTCCCTTAGTCGACTCTTACAACACCCACGGGAAGAAAGGGGGTGGCGCTATTCTAACCCGACACCACACGGGATTAACCCGACACCACACGGGATTAACCCGACACCACACGGGATTAACCCGACACCACACGGGATTAACCCGACACCACACGGGATTAACCCGACACCACACAGGATTAACCCGACACCACACGGGATCCCGACACCACACGGGATTGATATACAGGGTGGAATTTCATAAACTGTACATAATAAAAGGAGAAAAATTTCAGCCAATTTCATCGGTGAAACGGTGTTTTTTTTTTTTTCTAGTCATTCGTTTTTTTTTACAGAATTTTGAAAATTTTTGTAAAAACTCGGGTAATACACCTAATTCAGACGGTATAACTTTTGATCCAATGGTCCTAAAATGAAAATAAAAAATGCAGAGTATTACCAAGGGACAGGTTAATAATTCTTAATAACAATAAAAAACCAACTAGAAGAGAAAATCCGCAAAAAAAATTATTGTTTTTGAAAAATGGCTACAAAAATTACGAATTTTGAAAGAAAAACACAATTTTCTGAAAAAAACGCAGATTTAGTTACCATTTTTTTTGCTTAGTATTAAACCTCACTTAATGCCGATTCTAAAACCGTTTTTAAACTGTCTCAGACTTTGAAAAATACCACGCAAATGGGTACGTAAATCAAACCATAATTTTATTAATTTTAATCCTCTTAAAATCCTTAATGACCGTTTGTTCACAGGTAGTTGAAGGGTGTTATTGGGTTTTAGGTGGAAATAACAAATTACGTACTTAGTATTAATCCTCACTTAATGCCGATTCTAAAACCGTTTTTAAACTGTCTCAGACTTTGAAAAATACCACGCTAATGGGTACGTAAATCAAACCGTAATTTTATTAATTTTAATCCTCTTAAAATCCTTAATGACCGCTTGTTCCCAGGTAGTTGAAGGGTGTTATCGGGTTTTAGGTGGAGATTCCTTCAACCTTCAACCCTTCAACTACCTGTGAACAAACGGTCATTAAGGATTTTAAGAGGATTAAAATTAATAAAATTATGGTTTGATTTACGTACCCATTAGCGTGGTATTTTTCAAAGTCTGAGACAGTTTAAAAACGGTTTTAGAATCGGCATTAAGTGAGGATTAATATTAAGTACGTAATTTGTTATTTCCACCTAAAACCCAATAACACCCTTCAACTACCTGTGAACAAACGGTCATTAAGGATTTTAAGAGGATTAAAATTAATAAAATTATGGTTTGATTTACGTACCCATTTGCGTGGTATTTTTCAAAGTCTGAGACAGTTTAAAAACGGTTTTAGAATCGGCATTAAGTGAGGTTTAATACTAAGCAAAAAAAAATGGTAACTAAATCTGTGTGTTTTTCAGAAAATTGTGTTTTTCTTTTAAAATTCGTAATTTTTGTAGCCATTTTTCAAAAACAATATTTTTTTTTGCGGATTTTCTCTTCTAGTTGGTTTTTTATTGTTATTAAGAATTATTAACCTGTCCCTTGGTAATACTCTGCATTTTTTATTTTCATTTTAGGACCATTGGATCAAAAGTTATACCGTCTGAATTAGGTGTATTACCCGAGTTTTTACAAAAAATTTCAAAATTCTGTAAAAAAAAAACTAATGACTAGAAAAAAAAAAAAAAACACCGTTTCACCGATGAAATTGGCTGAAATTTTTCTCCTTTTATTATGTACAGTTTATGAAATTCCACCCTGTATAATATGCCAACTCCTGCTTAACGAATAAATTTAAAATAATAAAGGCAATTTCTGAGTTCTAGTATATTTTATTCGAGGAATCACAGTCAATTACGAACATGAATCAGTTATTCAAGCAGTAGGTTACATCAGTTTGGTATCCTATTACGAGTTTGGTATAATATTACTGACTTACAATCGTCAATAACCAAATCAAGGTACACATGGGAAAACAGCAGGTCCAAGCGATCAGCGCACTCGTAGCACACGATAATAAACGATAAATAATAATCAAGGTACACATGGGAAAACAGCAGGTCCAAGCGATCAGCGCACTCGTAGCACACGATAATAAACGATAAATAATAATTAAGACTGTGCAAACATTTCGTTACAACTCGACAAAGTCGCGATCGCCGGCGAGCGGCCACAATTCAACCCACACTACGATGTTTACCTGCACCCTTAGCGTGGGATTGAAGTGAGTCTCGTCTACTATCGACGCTACCGCCTATCGCCAAGATTTAGTATGAAAAGTCTATACACCGCCCCTGGTGGTCACTCATAGAACTAAAAATCCAAACTGTAACGTGAGGCACTTATACATTACTTAATTCGCTATCGACTTCACGTTCGTTCACGATTTTCCAATATTCAACCTTTTATCACTAGCATTTATCGTTTTAATTTAAATGTTTGTCGGTTATGACATTACAGAATACGCGCATCGCGACGTCGACAGTGTCGACTGTCGATACAATATGGCGGCGCGGGGGCCATTTATTTGCATTTTTAAATACAAAATACGCGACAATCCGAATTTTGCGGATATATGTTGTCAATTCAAAACCCTTATTTTTATAAGTTCTTTAATTTGAGATAAATTTCGATCGGATCTACGGTAACTCTTGACGGAATAATACGATATCACGGGCCATTTTGCAAGTGAAATAGTAAACTACAGTCGCGACGATATTCTTCGATTCGAAATGTCTCACACTACCGATTGGTAGTACGAATCGAACGTTAAATTACGCATCGAAAACTAAACGCAAAGTGCCTAACGTTTTGCAGTTGGTTTCGTAGTCCAACCGTAGTTGGTTTCGTAGTCAAAGCTAGCTACATATTAGTAATCTGTGAGTCCAACGCACACTGGGCTGAAAATCGGCTTTCATAGACATAGAAATCGAAGTTAACATTTTAAAGATTTTTTGCTTGAAATGGCTATAACTTGCCATTATTATGCTAAATTATGATCCTGGCGTGATTTGGCACGAAAACTTATGAGTTATAATTTTTTTCTGTAACAAATGTATGGAGATGGAACGAAAAAACTGGATATCTTGGGAACCGCAAAAAAAACACAAATATCCTTACAGCTGGTTATACTACTAATTATTTCTGATTTTTTGACATACTACATATTTCAGTAGTATATGCGGTTTTTTTTTTTAAATCGACGAAATTTTTCATACAATCGTCTTTAATAGACATAGAAATCGAAGTTAACATTTTAAAGATTTTTTGCTTGAAATGGCTATAACTTGCCATTATTATGCTAAATTATGATCCTGGCGTGATTTGGCACGAAAACTTATGAGTTATAATTTTTTTCTGTAACAAATGTATGGAGATGGAACGAAAAAACTGGATATCTTGGGAACCGCAAAAAAAACACAAATATCCTTACAGCTGGTTATACTACTAATTATTCCTGATTTTTAGACATACTACATATTTCAGTGGTAGCTACGGTTTTTTTTTATCGAATAAAATTAAAAGTTAAAAAATATTGTAAGGTTATGCTATTATTTTTATACTTTAATTGTATTTATTATTTGTTTTTAAATGTTATGGTTGTTTTTTTTTATGTAATAAAATGAACTTAAAAAAAACACTGAAAATTTGATATACAATGCCCCATCCTTTATTGAAAAGGCGAAATATACATATTTCTGTCTTTTATTTTTAAAGTAAGACGACGGAGTTTAAAAAAAATAATTTAAAAATTCCGTCGTTTTTTTTTTAAAATCCGTGAATATACCACTGAAATATGTAGTACGTCGAAAAATCAGGAATAATTAGAAGTATAACCGGCTGTAAGGATATTTGTGTTTTTTTTACGGTTCCCAAGATATCCAGTTTTTTCGTTACAGCTCCATACATTTGTTTCGGGAAAAAATTATAACTCCTATGTTTTCGTGCCAAATCACGCCAGAATCATAATTTAGCATAATAATGGCAAGTTATAGCCATTTCAAGCAAAAAATCTTTAAAATGTTAACTTCGATTCCTATGTCTATTAAAGCCGATTGTATGAAAAATTTCGTCGGTTTTTAAAAAAAAACCGCATCTACCACTGAAATATGTTGTATGTCAAAAAATCAAGAATAATTATTAGTATAACCATCTGTAAGGATATTTGTGTTTTTTTTGCGGTTCCCGAGATATCCAGTTTTTTCGTTCCATCTCCATACATTTTTTACGGAAAAAAATTATAACTCATAAGTTATCATGCCAAATCACGCCAGGATCATAATTTAGCATAATAATGGCAAGTTATAGCCATTTCAAGCAAAAAATCTTTAATATGTTAACTTCGATTCCTATGTCTATGAAAGCCGATTTTCAGCCCAGTGTGCAACGGCAGTGTGGGATACAAGTTTGACGGGTCGAATCGAAGAATACCGTTGCGAGATCGAAATCTATTCGAAGCGCGTTTATTCGATCTCGTATTAGTTACGTAACGTTAGGTTACGATTGTATCTCACATTAAGGGTACTGTGTGCGTGCGGTTCGGTAGAGATGGGTAGTGTAGTGGGTAAAAACTCACGGGTAAAGTACCGGGTATTATAAAGTACTGATAATATAATCTACCCGTATTTACCCGTTTCTTCCCAAAAAGGTGGGTATAAACTCTTTGTGAAGCGTTTTTTGCAAAAAAGTTATATAGGAATTATAGGAATGTGTCAAACGTTGTTCTCATTGAAATTATTAATCCATACTAATATTGTAAATGCGGAAGTGTGTCTGTCTGTCTGTTTGTCTTTTACCTCTTCACGCCTATACCGCTGAACCGATTTGAATGAAATTTGATATAGACATAGTTTGAGTCCCAAGAAAGGACGAAAGTTAGTTTTTATCCCGGAAATTAACCCCTAAGGGGATGAAATGGTGGGTGGAAATTTGTATGGAGCTACTTAAACCGCTGCACCGATTTGGATGAAATTTGGAATATAAATAGTTTGAGTCCTGGGAAAGGACATAGGATAGGTTTTTTATACCGAAAATCATCCCCGAAGGGGGTGAAAATTTGGATGTAACCCATTTTGATGAAATTTGGTTTAGAGATAGTTTAAGTCCTGGGAAAAGACATAGGATAGTTTTTATCTCGGAAATCATCCCCTAAGGGGTGAAATGAGAGGTTAAAACTCGGATGATAACCATTTGAATAAAATTTGGTACAGAGATAGTTTGAGTCCTGGGAAAGGACATACGATAGTTTTTATTCCGGAAATCATCCCCTTAGGGAATGGTATTCATCCGAATGTTCACACCCAATTTTACCTCCTTAGGGGATGATTTCCGAGATAAAAACTATCCGTTGTCATTCTCCGGGACTCAAACTATCTCTATACCAAATTTCATCTTAACGGGTTCAATCGAAATTTTCACCCCCTTAGGGGATGATTTCCGGAATTAAAACTATCGTATGTCCTTTCCCAGGACTCAAACTATCTCTGTACCAAATTTCATTCAAATGGTATCCATCCGAATTTTCACCACCCATTTTACCCCCTTAGGTACCCTAGGAATATGAAGCACTGGGGCAATAAATATATACGTTCATTAAAAATTTATTTATTTATATCCATAACTGAGTATTTTACTAGAATTTCTAATATCCATTCTTCGTCGATAGAGGATTTAAAGATGACGTCCTAGCGTATACCCAAAAGGGACGATGGTAAATTAACCATACTAAATTAAGAAGTATCAGAAGCTAATACATTCTTGACGTCTAATGTAATTTATAATTTAGTTGTATTATATCGGTGACGTCATGGTGGTGTCAGTTTCAGTACACATTTTGACAGGTGTGGTGGCAAACAAAAAATCCGTATACGCGATGAGGGACAGAGGGCCTTCCGCGAACGGCATTCGAAGTTTTCTCTCTCTGTCACACTTACGTACGAACTCACAGGTATGACAGAGAGGGAAAACTTCGAATGCCTTTCGCGGTAGGCCCTCAGAAAATATGACACTGTATCTCGTTCCCACTTGCGGTATTGCCTATGCATACATCTTTGTCACTCATGTGTGTATGCGTGGGTGAGTCCCTCTATCTATTCTACCTCTATGCCATTCATCGCCATATTTATGACCGTTTATTATTAGGGAACATTACTGCAACCAAAGACTGCAACGTACTGCCGCCAGAGGCAGCACTACCACTAATAGTAAAACCGTATAGGGATATAGGGATTCACACACACATGCGAAATTGATTGTCAAATGAGTGACAAGGATGCTTGCATAGACAATACCGCAAGTGGGAACGAGATACAATGTCAACGCTGCTAGTGTCGCCACCTACGAAGAGTTTTGCGTTATGTTCCCTAAAATGATAACAGCTGACAACGGTCGTTGCACAGAACAGTAAAAACAGTTTTTTCTGTTCCGTGGGTCGTTGAGACGACCGTTGTTTATAAAATTATATCTAAAAAATATTAGCAAGCAGAAAACCAATGTATGTAACCAAAAAAATCGCAAACAAGCTGAAAATGGATAACAATTATTACAAATGAATCCATGAAGTTGCCGCGGGTCATGGGTCTGTTGCGCAACCTGGTTATAATCTACGTAGTCATCTACATTATCCTTTACTTGGGTCTAATCGGTATCCTAGTTTACATCAGGAGCTTGGTAATGCAGTACGAATTCGCCAGGTATAGTTATTTCAGATGATTCTGTGACACGGGCAGACCTACAACCAAAGGACGACCGCTTTAGCCTAGTTGGTACTGAGGGTCTACCGAGAACGGCTTTCGAAATTTTCTCTCTCTGTCGCACTTGCTTACGAACTCGCAAGTATGACAGAGAGGGAAAACTTCGAATACCTTTCGCGGTAGGCCCTCTGACCCAGCCTACGAAGCAAGAGGTCCTGGGTTCGAATCCTGGTAAGGGCATTTATTTGTGTGATGGGCACGAATATTGTTCCTGAGTTATGGATGTTTTCTACGTATTTATTTATTTATATACAAGTACAAGATTTGCTTAGTTTGGGACTATCCTGGTCCGCAAATATTTATTTATTTATTTAAATGGCGGATCCAAAATGGATTTAGATGAAATTTGGTCTTTGACACAAGCACCCCACATTTTTCGCTCAACTCTTGCCAGCTGCTAATGATTGATTGATATACCTACGCTTAACTGCACATTACTATCAGCTTTGTTGCTCAACTTTCACGTCAAATAAAATATTGCTTACTTTTTCCAGACTGCCAGAAGAAATATATACTGAACAGTAAGAATGAAACAACTATCAAATTTTAAAATATATTTGATACAAAATGTAAAAGCTCTCTAAAATGGACGGCACTATCAGCTTCTAAACACTTCAATTAACACCCTGGTTCTAAAATGTTGGGGATATTCATGAGTTTCGGTCTTATCTTAAGAAAGAAAGTGTGACACACAAACATTAAATTTATGTTAAATAACATTGATTTTATGTGTGTTCCCTTTTCCAGAAAACGAGACATCTGTACTAATCAATATCTGTATTATTTAACACTTTCATTACTACTACGCCGTAGGCGCTTTCCGCTACTTAGCGACAAAACCACAGTATCCGCTACGAGCACAGCGCGTATCGATTCATGGCAGTGAATGTGTTAAGGCGGAAATCTACTGTATCGTATGATACGCGCGAATGTAAATCAAGTATGTCCATTGATAGTTTGGCGCGTAGCATATGCCCCAGTAGCAGTATCCACCTTGATATAATTCGAATGTGCATAACTTAGCCACGCGCCGCAGTGGACACCCGAGCTATAACCACGAAAATCGAATCTCGAAGTTCGTTTATCACCGTCTCTATCGCACTTATGATTTATGGTACTCGAGTGACAGAGATATACGAACATCGAGATTCGATTTTCGTGGTAGCGCCGCCGAATTTGACGACTGGTTATAACCTCTTTTAGGCTACATACAGTACGTTTAGCGATTCATAATAATGACGCATCCACTAATACGACATTATTTTGTATGGTCCATTCAACGCCAAAGATATGTATACATTTTTCGCCTTATTACAATGGGATAAGGTGCAAAAGTGTAAACACATCTTTGACGTTGAATGTACATTAGAAATGCAATATGGTATATAATATGTAACATTAAATGAATAGCTTGCTATTACTTGTTCTTATTTTCCTAACAAAAGCATAATTCACAGCTACTCATTGACAGCACTATCGTGCACTTTGGAAGAATGGAGAATCCGAAACATTGAATGTGAAAAGCCTTAGATATCGAATTTGTTTTTTAATTATAAAAACTGAACAATTGTGTTTAAAACTGACAATTAGCAGCCGAATTTCATAAAATAAAGTCGCCCATGTCGATCCGTAAGGGTGCTTATGCTTTCTACATGCGAAATTTTATCGCAACTGGTGCAGTAAAAAGTCGACAAAATGTGGCCACATTTATTTTATTTTGTTTCCTGTGGTTATTTTATAACAAAGGTGTAAGTAACAATGTAGTTCAATAATGAATAGCGAAAATCGTGAAATATTGGAATGAATTGTTTCCATTTACTACAAGCTACTTCTTCCCTCTACAATAATATCATGCTACTGAAGCTACCCCAATAAGGAGGACTGATGACCTGGTAAAGGCCACGGGTGTCCGCTGGGTCCGCGTGGACAGGTCATTGTGCGTTTGTGGCACTCTTTGGGGGAGGCATATGTCCAGCAGTGGACGCTTTTCGGCTGATATGATGATAAAGCTATTAGACATTCCTATAGTTCCTTTCGTCAGAGTCCGCGGTCCCAGTAATACATTGCTTAAAATACGTACAGTACGCGCCAAATAAGTTTGCATCTTTGATTTTAGGTACTAGCAGGCCTAACTCACTCTACGGTTGTCTTGTCTCACTTAAGCAGTGGAACTTCTGTACCTTTAGATACTATTAATTGTGTGGTACAGTCCAGTGCAAAAATATATATCGAATAAATAATCCTCTCATACTACCTTAAGGCGCTGTCAACACCAAAAACGCGCACACTGTCTATTTGTATCGGAGTAAACGAGAGCGAGTGTTACTTGGGCGGCCAGGTCTTAGAAGAAAATAATGAATAAATATTAAAATAAAAAAAGTGTGGATTATTTGTGAAATATGGCTCGCTAGCGCAGACCCATACGTCAAAAAATAAGGACATAGAACCGTTTAAGATGATTTTACGACCAATATTTGCAATTATTTACTATCGAGCCGATTTCGCCCAATTATGGTTCGAGTCCGTTTACAGTCTTGGAAATATGATGAATATTAACTTATATTTTTTTGATGTGCCAGAACCAATAGTTTTTCTTAAAGACTGCTTAAACAATATCAATTTCAACAAATTAGGTATTGTCTGCCTCTTAAGTCGTCGACATAAGAGCCATGGGACATATTTTTGAGTAAGCTGTATGCACCCATATTTTAGCACTTGACTGTACTAGTAGCGTCGCAAAGGGCTTGTGCACAAATCACGCGAGGTTCGATAGGGGAGCGGGGGGGGGGGGGATCACGAAAGATCACGTTGGGGGAGGGGGGGTATAAGGATACCTCACGTGCATTTTTCTACAGAGAACGAAACTAAGAAAAAATATCTACCACACGAGTAGATACTTTTTCTCGGCTTCGTTAAACATAAATCTTTACTTCGCACTTCAAAATAGCGAGTCTTTTTTACTAAGATAGAAAAATAAACAAGATATACTATGTAAAATACTATTTATCTTACAATTAGGTCGAATGAAAAAAATATAAGTGATTTGTGCACAAGCCCATAGGTGTCAGAGGGGTTCGACGGGTGTTGAGGCTAACTTAATAGGCGCAGAATTATGTGGCGCGTATTACAGATTTGTACCTACATAAGTCCAAAGGCCGGATGGCGGGAGCAAAAATGCACTTTTCCTAGTGCTTAATTAAATATCGACTATTCTATCGACATCCATACGAACAATTTTTGAATCAGAACATTTTTTCATGCCAGGTTGTTACACAATATTACATCAGGTACCTGGTAAGCTTACATTATATATTATTTCAGTTAACTAATTACAGTATAACATATTATCATACTCACGATCATTAATCCATTAACATTATCGAGCCGACATGCCACGCAAGAGGAAACTACGTACTTGGATAGCCGATTACGCGGAATATATAGATCGAGGTGAAAATGTGTTTTATCGACATCGACTTATAAAATGTGTGTCCTCGCACTATTGAGACGTCAACACATAATTTCTCCCATCATCCGGGCTTTGACATAAGTCAACATAACACAATTTAATACACTTATTATTACAAAATTAACATAGCTGATATGATATGTTACCTATTCAAGTATCATATTCAAAACGACATTGGAAACGTAATTATTCTACAATTGCTTTTTAACTACAAATGGAATAATCTTACTATTACTATATAAATTGATTTTATAAACAGCTCACGCGATAAGAACGAGACGGTATACTTAATTCATAACATACGCAACAAGGCACTTTCTAACGGTAAAAAGTGACACGGACGCCCCAACTTTTTTCCGTAAACGTGAAAACGTTATTTGAAGAAGTGACTTTGATAATTAGAATAATTACTAATATTTATCTTATGTCGGCATCTTTAAATCCTCGTCCTCAACTCTCATTGCGTGAGTGTTAGTCAGTCTCAGATATGGACGGCACGAACTATCAATAATACTATGGTCAATAATTAAAAAGATTACATGAAAATATAAATGTAAAACAGACAGGAAAAAGTACATAACTATACTTAGTTCAAGTCTTAGTTATCAAAGTATAATATAAGTAACTGAAAAACAATAATATCACGTAGGTAATATCTCATTGACATCCTATTGTGAGATTCAACACAACTTTTTCAGTCTCAGTAATTTAGACGGTACGCTTAATACTTACGTCATAAAATATTTGATAAGAAAAAAGGTAAATAAAGAAATGTGTAAAATAGATCATAAGAAGTTAAGTTCAATATAAAATAAGTACCTACAGTCTAAAAATCATTCAAATAATCATGTAAAATTCTCTAACATGAATGTAATAAATGATATTAAATATAGACATCAAAACTGGTACATATGTAAATATGTATGTACCCATAATTCGTAATAAGGCATATTTTCCGATTGAGATTCATAATTCACATAACATTGTGATGACCTGTGTCTAGAGAAATTACAAGGCCTCACCTGTCCCCGCGTGGTGTTACGCGAGATATATGCTAAATACGATCGATTGTACAATCAGCTGCAGATAAAAGGAACCCTCTTAGGGCTTGTCCATATATTACGTCATCGTTTTTTGACTCCCCTCCCCAATCATCATCCTGTTAATTCCTTGAATGGACCTTCCCCACCTAATAAAATGACTACTGTCATGCAATGGTTAGACCCCCCCCCCCCCTCTATTTTGAAATGACGTAATATATGGACAGCTCCTTAGCATAGAAACGTTCATTCAGACAAAAGGTATAATCGAACTACCATTCGAATGGGATTGCAGGTGACAGTGTTGCCATACAAAATAATTACGTAAAAGGTTATATGAACTGGCCGCTATTACAATCCCATTTTAATTGCAGTTGGATAATTTAATACGTCGACGTCAAATGTATATGTATACATTTATCGCCGTATTACAATGGGATAAGGTGCGAAAAAGTAAATATCTCTTTGAAGTCTACCTCTTCGTCTGGCATGAAGAACATACGATGTCCTTTATCACTTTTATCATTGTCTCAGAATTACCTTATTTCATGCAAGTCACGCCACGCCACGCGAGTGCATTAAGGCCCATATTAGTAACTTTCCTAAAAAAAAAAAATTTAGTCTGTCTATTAGATTATCAAAATATAGGACACGTATCATTTATTTTGTCAATTAAGGGGATCCCATACGCCAATGACCTTCAATCTGAATCTCTTAGATTTCTAATGTTTTTTATAGCTTATCATATTAACAACAACAGTTTTAAGCAATATATTATCCCATATTCACTTCAAATATCACTGTCTTCGAGATATTTGGCATCAAAGTAGGACAATTCTAGACCAAAAAACAGCTTTTCTGGCCATAACTTTTGTCTTAATTAGTTTAAAATCAAAGCCCTACACACGTTTATAGAGACACCAGAGACGAACTCAAATATGTAGACTTCGTATATGTTAGATCTTTCACAGCAATATTATAACAAAGAATGTGTTTTTTAGACAATGTTTAAAAAAATCATAAAAAAAGAACTAATCATTTCTTTCAAAATATGGTACACAAAAATGGAGATTAAAGATTGAAGATTCGATAGCCGTTTACCTTATAATTCTATCTGTAGTGCAAAAGTATTTGTATCGATTAAAAACTAGTCAAGAATCGATGAAAACCTCGGGTAGCCCCTTAAACGAAAAATTATGAAGAGTTAAAGTTCCGCGTGACGTCACAGGTACACTTTTTAGCATGATGTGACGCCACAGGTACACTTTTTAGCATGATGTGACGTCACGCGGAACTTTAACGGGCTATATCTTCACTATTTTTTGTTTGATTGACAAAATAAAAAAAAAACGTATCTAATATTTTTTGATAATCTAACTGACGGACGAAATATAATTATATTTTTTCACCTAGGTAAGTACCCGATTATTGCATCAATGTCTATCTAAGCTTATATACTAAGTATAAAACGGCCAAAAGGACGGTAAAACTGCTCTGTATAGCTGCAGCACCCGCCAACCTGCACTTGAACATGTCGAGACGAGTCTTCTTGTCTTCTATAATGTTCTGGAACTCGGCCTCCATGATCTGCCCGTCGTAGTAGGTGATGGGGTCCTCGAACGGGTACTCGTACCCTTGCAGGCACTCGCACTTGTAGCCGCCGGCTTCGAACCCGCGACCGAGGATCGGGACGCACTGTGGAATTCAATAGTTTACTTATTTTAAGGCGCCGTAGGTTCATGGTCTTCTCGCCCTCTCACTGAGCATACGCGTAAGCGAGATGGAAGTGCGTGTTCGGAAGCGCGGATATCATGTATTTTAATTTTTTTTTTTTGTGCATTTAATTAAATAAAAAAAATAATCACTAAGTTCCCTCCAACATGATATTGCAGATTTTTACAACCAATTTTTAATATGTTTAGCTTTCGTGCATAATTTGCTACAAATGTTTTAAGTGTATTTTAGACCTATGTTAGGTAATTTTTTTCTATCGAACAAAAATTGCTTAATCATGTTTCGAATCTCTGATCTCGCTGCAGAAAAGCCTCAAGATTTCGTATTTTTTTGAAACGATATTATTATAAACAGACGCATTATATTATATTGTTTCAATAATTCACTTTAAAAACAAAGTTACCAACTTCAAATCAGTAGACAAATTGCTTCAAGTTTGCCTATAAAATTTAAAGAGCTCCCGCGATTTCTCCAGGATCCTATCATCAGAACTGGATTTTGGTGGCAACGGGACCAATCTGGAAGTATATGCTTTCAAACAAAGAAAGATTTTTCAAATCGGTTCATAAATTACGGAGTTATCGTCGTACAGAAAAATAAATACAGACGAATTGAGAACCTCCTCCGTTTTTGAAGTCGGTTAAAAACTCTGTTCGTTTAACTTCGCTGAACCTACGGCGCCTTAAGTAATAGACCTACTAGGTACTGCCACTGTAAGGGGGCGTCCATTAATTACGTGAGGCGTTCAAGGGGGTCGAGCCGAATCTCATCTAATCTTACTTTGGGGTTTCGGAAAATCATCATATCAGCCGAAAGACGTCCACTGCTGGACTTAGGCCTCCCCCAAAGAGGGCCACAATTGCCGGTCCTGCGCCACCCGCATCCAGCGGACTCCCGCGACCTTTACCAGGTCATCAGTCCACCTTGTGGGAGGCCTACCAACGCCGCGCCTTCCGGTACGTGGTCCTGGTCGCCACTCGAGAACCTTTCCGCCCCAACGGCCATCGGTTCTACGTGCAATGTGCCCCACCCACTGCCACTTAAGTTTAGCGATTCGGAGGGCTATATCGGTGGATCTGCTGCGGATAGCCTCATTTCTGATGCGATCACGCAGAGATCCATTGCCCTTTGAGTTACTTTGAGCCTTCTTATGAGGCCCACAGTAAGCGACCACGTTTCCGTGCCATATGTCATCACTGGCAACACACACTGGTCAAAGACTCTCGTCTTGAGACACTGCGGAATATTGGACGAAAAGATGTGCCGTAGCTTCCCAAATGCTGAGTCGGATTCAACGATTGACCTCTTTCTCAGAGTTGGACCTACCTAACTGGACAGTCTGTCCTAGGTAAAAGTTGAAATGGGAGTTGGTACTACAATTTCTTCGGCAAATATCACGTAATTTTTTTTCCACAAGAAATAGAGTAGCCGAACGCGCAACTACTGTTGTCACGTCCTCCGTCCTACCTATCTACCACCCTCGGCCTCAGATCAAGCTATTTTTGAAAAATCACACGTGATATTGGGGTGGGTGAGAGGGATGAGCCAAATCTCACGACATCTCACCAGGGAGGCAGCCCCAGAAAATTTCTAAAAACGCCTCACTTAATTAACCTGTTCAACGCTTTGTCAAAGAGAAACGTTGTCAAACACACGCCAAATCAACAAGACATTCAGTGCAGAGTTAAACCTTATGTCAATATACAAAGCTGCCGCATATGGCTTAAAAGCACCCCTACAACATTCGTTCAAGATAATATTCACGAAAAAAGAAAAGCATTACGAATAATTTATTCGCGAATAAATATTGGCGAGTAATTATTCGTCATTCGCGAATAATTATATTTATTCTTATTCGTTATTCGTATTCGAATATATTTTGCCCATCTCTGACTGTAAGTATAATGGTGACGATGATAGCAAATAGCGTGCGCCATACATGACACATTCAACAAAGGACAACAGTAGTGTAGAGTGGCCACACTACTTAGGTTATTGTTACTTACATAAGAAGACAGTCTGTCACATTTGTCGGTCCCCTTGAAGGCATTGGGCACGTAGTACTTATCCGGGCACTGGTTGATGTTCAGTGACATTAGCTGCATTGTCACCGCCACTACACCCCTGGAAATTATAATCATAATCATATTAATTTACAAGATGTTCTTAAAATCTAACCAGTACGAACATGGACCCTACTAGGGTGTAGCAACATGTTTAAACTAAACATAAGCGTTAAAATTAAAATATATAACATATTTTTTATCTAACAGAAAATTTATTACAGACAGTTCAAATACGAGCCAAAATGTTCACTATTCCTGTAAGAACCCTCTGACTGTATCTGAGCAAATAAAATTTCTGATTCTATAGCAAAGTAACACAATTCCAGGGCAGCTAGCATGATTTTATGTCAGGCATGTTTTTATGATAATTGGCCGTAAAACTTGACCATAAAATAAAACCTATTGTGTAGTTGGGCTGATACATCATTTTAAATTAAAGTAATACACTTGAATGAATGAACTCTCACCTTCTGTATTTCTATTTCATATTTATATTTCAATAAATATTTTCATTCTAATTTAAAGTGGAAAGCGCCACAATTAAATTACAATTTGATACAACTTCTTTACCAAGCCACAGTACATTTTTATTGCGCTACGTCTATATCAAAAATTGGAACCTTACCAAACATTATTTTATTTTAACACCATGAAAATAAACCAATTGGGAATGGATGAAAATTTTAGAAGTCCCAGATTTTTTTTTGGTGATAGGAATAACCTTCCTTAGCACCAGAAAAAGTTGCATACTTTTCAGCTGCGTCAATTATATAAACAGTTTCCTCACTTACGTTCTGGGTTTAGGACGGCAAATAAGACACTCTGCTTGATCCATCTCATATTACAAAAAAAATCGCTAAAATATTGACAGCTGCAGCAGCTACATTTATCATTGCCAGGGTCAGATATTTAAAATATTTTATTATTTAGGCACTTATAAAGTTTTCATCCATTCCATTGTATGTAAAGTAAAAAAAATAGACCTTGTTTAGAGTTAGACCGGTCCCCTCACGATGTTTTCCTTAACCTAAAAGCTACTGTGAAATATCAAATGATATTTCGTGCGTAACAGTAGCTATCCGGTGAATTAAAACAACAAACGTACGACCAAATAACAGGACTCACTTGAACTCCAACTTGACTTTAACACTGTCCCATCCGAAGAACGGCGCAGCATACGTGGTCACCCACTGTTTCAAATGGCCTTTACAGTCAAAGTACGGCGTCGTCCAGTGTCCATGCTTCAGGCTCGCCGCCATATAGGACGTGGGATATCTCTCGTAGTGCTTCAAGTACTTTCCAAATTCGTCGTCACGTATCTTCATTTTTAGGAAGAACTTCTCGAGACTGTCGAAGTTGGTCGACCAGCGTTGTTTCAGGAATTGGAACCAGGGTTGGTTCGTGTAGAGCTCCTCTGGAATTGCGTATTTGACAATAGTGAAAATAAATTGTCGTTTCATTAGCAACAGATAAACATCACGAATATACTCGGAAAATATCAAGTTTTCATTTAAGCCTCTGCTAGACGGTTGCCAACACGCCCCTCCGACCGAGTGACCTTGGTCCGCACCGACCGTGGAGACCTCAGAGCATATAATACTAGAGAGAGGACAAGCCGCCGGCGGCCGTGTCGCAGCTGTATGCTCAATGGGCATACACTGCCATACTGTGCACGCGTGCTGATCGCAGAGAATATTACGTTTTTTCCCAAAATGCCTGATATGATGCGCGTTTATTGTCAAATAAGCGTGTAGGTATACAAGTGTGTGTGTTTTAGATGTGTGCGTGCTTTGTCTTGTCAATTACTTGGGCGTTGTGTGGGTTAATGTACTTGCGACAGGCTCACTCTATACAAATCGGCCGCCATGTCCGATCTCCTTATATTCATACATCTGTGGTGGAGACAGTTGTTTGGAGCTAAATTTCATACTACAGCGGTCGGTGCCGACCAAGGTCGCTCTGTCGGAGTGGCGTGTTGGCAACCGTCTACAAGAGGGTTTATGTTTGCTATTTTAAGATTTTTAAATTCACAAAATCTAACAATTAGAACGTTGTTTGAGTGTGACGTCACAACACAGTAATCCCTACAAGTTCCATATTAACGGAGCGTTTTTGACGTTTCATAAAAAGAAGCGGATTTGACTTAATGTCAAATACCGAATTGTTGAGATGAATAAGTTGTTGAACTCAGAAGCAAAGCTGTGTGGTGGACAATGGGGAATCACAATTCAATGTTATGAAATCCTTTTCCCACCTTCGTTAAATAGAATGTTTTTCATTGCACTAAGAAATTACGATTTCATTCATTCATTTGATTGTGTCTCGAGGCAGTCAAACCTTAAATTTACTTCGAGTGCGATATATTGAATCCTGAGCCAAGTGAAAGAATCTACAACAGATTCCCAAGCATACTGAGGGATTCTATAAGTAGAATCTTGAGGGATTCTATAAGTAGAATCTTGATGGATTCTTTAAGTAGAATCTTGAGGGATTCTATAATTAGAATCTTGAGGGATTATATAAGTAGAATCTTGAGGGATTTTATAAGTAGAATCTTGAGGGATTCGAGTGTTTACGCCAAAGACGGAAGTAATTTTGCTACCGACTGGCACATATTACTTGAAATTGAAATTAAACAGGGATAAGTTTCTGTCAAAAATTTCATTTTTGGTACAAGCTTTTATTGCCGACTGTACTTTTCTGCATACCATCATCAACTACTCATTGAGACGATTCTAGCGAGCCCAAACTCGATGGGGTTGTGTCGTTTTATTGCGGAGTTCCTATGGTCACCTTCCAGCTCCAGCATCAGATCAGCTCCAAGTCATCATAATATTGCATTGTCATGCGATATACATATGCATGCAAAATTTCAGCTCAATCGGATAACGGGAAGTGACTGAAAAATGGATTGCAAATCATGACGGACAACTTACTTATGTACATACATACGAACAGTGCAAGTTAATATAAAGCTTGTAAAAATCAGGGAAGAAAAGTACAACTTTGATCCCTGATTTGACAACAATTACCCTTTTCTGAATAGCAGGTGTGAAAACAATACTTTCACCTGGTGTAAGAATTTATGCAAAGAATTAAACTTACCGGTACTGTTCAATCTGGCCAGATCCTCGAGTTTGTATTTCCTTGTGTTGAGTTCAGTCTTGTAAGCGAACGGGGCGAAGAACACGCGGTTCGTGAATTTGTTTCTGTCCCAGAATATACCTGCAATTTGAATTTGGTGTCATTACATAACTCTACCTTGCCGATCGGGGAATTCGTTCTCCTTATCAATCACTTAACATCTTCAGAAATATGACACCAGACTGCTAAGTCGCGAGTCAAGTGTCTCCTACTCCCGTCTCTCTTGCACTGAACTTATTCAGAGATCGGAAGGAATCTTTGCTTGTGTCGAGTTGTCTAATACGTCAAACTTTAGCGCTAAAGATATAATATATATAACTATCAGGGTCTCACATGGTCGTAATGCAATTTCGGTAGTGTACGGTCTGTCTGTACAATCAATCAATCAATCATTTATTACAGATAACGAAGATCCATACATTACAAGAAAAATAAAATCATTAATGTGTTAGTTCAAGTAACTTAAAAACTTATGTTAGTAGGTATAAAATTTACATAACATGGAGTTGGTCCCAGTGCTTCATTATGGGACAGTCCAGCCTATTTGCTATAATTGCTAGGCGGCTGTTGGGGCTGTCCCTTACACGGCGCTTCATGCCGGCGACCCGTTTTCGCAAGATTGCGTGGAAACCGTCTACTCGTGTCACGGCAAACATTCCCGAAGCGCTACAGTGTCTAGGAAGACCCAAAGGCAACCTAAGCGTATTATTATACTGAACGCGCAAGACGTTGATTGCCCGTTGAGTGTAGCTGACCCACAGGCCGCACGTGTAAAAGGATTGGCAGTAAGCCTTCAATGTCTTCGTCTTTTCGGTTCAGCTCTTTGTCCCGCTTTCCGTCCGTCATTCCAAAATAGTCTGTCAAGTTGTCGGCCAGTCTTAGTCATGTCTGTCTATCTGTACGGAGGTTAAACGCCGCGACAGGTAGATGAACAACAAATGTATTGATATATGGGTATGGTAAGTCCTAGGCTTGTCGACACCTGCAGGAACGCGCTGATCAAGTTAGCCATCCACACCGCCATCTTGGCTTGGACTCGGTGTTACCGCACTTCATGCACTGGGCAGGCGTTGTCCTCCTAATCACATACTTATAAGACCAAGAATTAGCGTAGCCACTAGTTTTTGCGGAAGCAACTGCCTTTGGACTCTCAAACTAAACTTTCTCATAACGGTTCAAGCTTACCTGCAGACCGTATCTTCGAATCCCCAAGCACCAAGGCCCATAATTCCATTTGATGGTGCGATAATTCCAAGAATTGGCGTAGACACTAGTTTTTGCGAAAGCAACTACCACAATGTCCCAAACTAGAGGGGAAACTAGACTTTCTTACCTGCAGACCATATTTTGGAGTCCCCGAGCACCAAAGCCAGTGTTTCCCCGATCATCTGGTCCTCAGTGGAGCGATAATCCCAAGAGTTGGCACTAGTTTTTGCGAAAGCAACCACCACAACCTCCCAAACTAGAGGGGAAACTAGACTTTCTTACCTGCAGACCATATTTTGGAGTCCCCGAGCACCAAAGCCAGTGTCTCCCCGATCATCTGGTCCTCAGTGGAGCGATATTCCCAAGAGTTGGCACTAGTTTTTGCGAAAGCAACCACCACAACCTCCCAAACTAGAGGGGAAACTAGACTTTCTTACCTGCAGACCATATTTTGGAGTCCCCGAGCACCAAAGCCAGTGTCTCCCCGATCATCTGGTCCTCAGTGGAGCGATAATCCCAAGAGTTGGCACTAGTTTTTGCGAAAGCAACCACCACAACCTCCCAAACTAGAGGGGAAACTAGACTTTCTTACCTGCAGACCATATTTTGGAGTCCCCGAGCACCAAAGCCAGTGTTTCACCAATCATCTGGTCCTCGGTGAGCGGCTTGTCAGCGACGCGGTTCCCGCTGAACACCTCGAGCGGGTCGGACACCTGCAGGAACGAGCTGATGAAGTTGGCCATGCGCACCGCCATCTTGGCCTGGTTCTCGAACTGGTCTTCCGCGCCGAAGGCGACGTCGCCGTTTAGGACTAGGTCTGATGGGTTGTAGCTGGAAAATGGTATGACAGTCTTTATGTGAACACATGGGTATGGCAACAAAATAGAAGTTCGAACACAAATAATACAAGTCTCAGAGCTCCTGAACAGGCGATCCAGGCGCTAGGTACTCCTCTAGACCCTATTGAAATCATCTATCCTATTCTTCAATATTTTTTTTACGATTATAATAGGGTATTATCCTCATGTTGAAATTGATTATTGTAATAAAGTATAAATTACAAAATATAATTAAAATCATAAAAAGATATGGACTTAGAAAGTTTAGATAAAAATATGTATTTTTTTTATCGTCCGAGAGTAAATTTAAATGTACCAATAGAATTCTTAGTATTCTTACGCTTTTATAGAAACAAAATTGTATGACAACTATGGACCTAAGCAATTTACTTGTTTTTCCATATAACGATTAGATTATATTACACTGTGACGTCACATTTCAACATCAATTAGTATGAAGCGTTTCGCCTGCCGCCAGCGAGGGTCCGTCTTTAACTAATTTTTTTGGGTATTTATTTTCTTTAATAGTAGTTGCTCCCATACAAACATTCGTTCCTCTCCAAAAACTGGTTCGAATGGCATCGTAAACAAATAATAGGAAACAAGCCTATTGAGTGTGGTGTTGGGTTAGAATAGCACCAATCCCTTTCCTCCTGATGTGGGTGTTGTAACAGTAGACTAAGGGAACAGGGTTGAAGTGTGTTGTGTTAAGTTCCTCGTAGATTCTGAGGATAGACTGAGTGACTACAATATAAAGCTCTACTCACAGTGAGCAGTTGTGCGGTTGCACGCTGTTTATGAAGTTAACTTCCTCGTAGATTCTGAGGATCAGGGACTGCATAACCGAAAAATACCGGTATTCTATTTTAACGGTATGACGTCATATCGGTTGTCAAATAGCGGTTTCGGTAGCGGAACCTTTATATTTCGCCATCGAAATATAAAGGTACCTTTATTTTTTCTGGTACCGTAGCCGCTTTTTAAAGGTACCAATATATCGACTTTGGCCTGGCGTTATTGCCAAACCGCCGGCAAAGACACTGCCGTTTTGTCTTTAAATGTTTAGTAGCCAATGCTTCCTGTGTAGAGTGCCAGCTCGCTTACTGTTCTCGATAACCTTTATAATACCGGTATTATAAAGGTAACGGTATCATTTAAAACTGATACCGCTAACCGTTATTTCAAAAAGGTTACGGTACCGTTATGTTCGCGCGGCGCGCATAACCTTTACGACGTAACGGTACCGTAATGGAATACCGATTTCATACCGGTATAACCGTAACCGAAATCAGTCCCTGC
Source organism: Epinotia brunnichana (assembly GCA_963854355.1). Classification (NCBI taxonomy): domain Eukaryota; kingdom Metazoa; phylum Arthropoda; class Insecta; order Lepidoptera; family Tortricidae; genus Epinotia; species Epinotia brunnichana. Next base: position 42,545,193 of record OY977937.1, on the reverse strand, counting down.
TGAGGATAGACTGAGTGTGCATTGCTATTGACACGGTCAGACTACAATATAAAGCTGTACTCACAGTGAGCAGTTGTGCGGTTGCACGCTGTTGATGAAGTTGAGCACCTCATAGACGTTCGGTCGCTCGGTGTGCAGCGCGGCGGCGCCCGCACTAGCGTTCACGTACTCATAGTACTTGTCCAAGTACATCGCCCGCAAGAACGGTAGGGAGCGCTCCCATTTCACCGGCAGACGCTGGATCCCTGTCAAACGCAACCAAAATTTACTGCCAACTGTCAAAATTTATACCGAACATTCACCTCGATATTGGATTTCGTTGGGTGATAAGCAAAACTCACTAAGTAACAAATACCTATTTAAATCAAAGGTCGTATCTCGATATCGACTACGTACCGAGATACGAGGTTTTGAAGAGCAGTGACAGTTTTGGTAGTGACTTTTGCATGTCACCCGACGATTTGCTAAAATTAGCAGAGGAGTAAACGCCATAAAGGAGGTCGCGGGAGTTTGCTGGATACGGGTGGCGCAGGACGGGTCACTTTGGTACTCCTTGGGGTAGGCCTATGTCCAGCAGTGGACGTGTTTCGGCTGATATGATGAAAAGCCATAAAGAAAAAAAGAAACGCAAGCACCAGTTATCGGCCTGGCCTTAATTTGCCGACGCTCTTATAGTCTGCAATAAGAGCTTGTCTCAACAATGACATTTTTGTTAGAATCTTATTATCACTTTGAAGGCTTAAGATATGAAAAGAAGGAAAAGATAAAACTGGTGGCTTATTATACAGCTTATTGTATTTAACAGTTTGAATCATCTGTCAAGATGTTTGAGACCTATGATGATGATGATGTATTTAACTAGTGGCTCTTTGAGCTGCAGACGTCACGAGCACTATAACAAAAAAAATACATTTCCAAAAACTATCATCCTCCTCCTCCTAGCGTTATTCCCGGTTGTGCCCCTAAAGGAGCCCGGGGTCCGCTTTGACACCTAATCCCAAGATTTGGCATAGGCACTAGTTTTACGAAAGCGACTGCCATCTGACCTTCCAACCTAGAGGGAAAACTAGACCTTACTGGGATTAGACCGGTTTCCTTACGATGTTTTCCTTCACCGAAAAGCTAACGGTAAATATTCCGTACATAAGTTCCGAAAAACTCATTGGTACGAGCCGGGATTTGAACCCACGACCGCCGCTTAGCAGCCGCATGCCTATACCACTAGGCTACCGTAGCTTTTCCAAAAACTATATCTACAAAAATATCTATGGAATTGTCGAACCTGCTTACAAAATTTCACGAGAATCGGTTGACAAATTAGACTTCTAGAGGATAACAGCCGGACATCCGAACATACAAAAGCATTTCTGCCCAAACTGAAATGGAGAACTTGATTAGCTTCGCTCGCTCGTTCAAATATTTGAGCTGCAAAGACTCCTTAAGTCATCATGAGCTGCCATACCGCAACACAATCAAAAATCTTAGTTTTAATTTCTCCATTGCAGTAAACAATTCGCGTGTATTTTTGTGTGATGACTTAAAGGTTTACGGTATTAAACGGCCTCCGTAGCCCAGTGGGTAGTGAGTCTGCCTACGAAGCTGGAGGTCCCGGGTTCGAATCCCGGTCAGGGCATTTATTTGTGTATTTATCACGAATATTTGTTCCTGAGTTATGGATGTTATATATGTATATAAGTATCTATATGTATGTATCTATTATATATATCATCGCCTAGTACCCACAACACAAGCTTTACTGAGCTTACCGTGGGCCTAGGTTGATTTGTGTAAGATTGTCCCGTAATATTTATTTATTTATTTAGGTTACATTGGCATTATTAAAATGATAAAACACTTACAGCCAATAGGCAAGCAATCGAAGTTGTTAAAGTACTGGTCGGAGGTGGCTCGTTCGACGATCTCGCCTAAATAGGGGCGGCGCACGATGCTGGGCAGCCGGTACCTCGGCTTGCAGCGGCACTGGTAGCCGCCGCGACGGAAGCCCCAGCCGTGGAGCGGCTCACACTAAAACAATCATGGCGTCAAACAAAAGCTGTGCCCGCCTAACTGGGATTTTGAACCACCTCACTATATTTGGATTCTAAAATAATATATTTTGAGTAGAGTTTTTTTGTGCTACATTAGGCAAATGGAAGATTGTACACTTACAGTACCTAACATAAGTTTGAGTCTGTGATCACAGACTCAATCACAGACTCAAACTTATGTGGCGCCACATATGTGTCCGAGGGGTTCGAGTTCAACGGGTGTACGGGAGGCACCTTGAGGCTAACTTGACAGATGCAAACTCATGTGGCGCGTAATGTATGTGTCTGTAGATCTTTCGTCAGTCTCCGCCATTTCTTCATTTATTTCATGGTTAATATAATTTTAAGTAAATTAGTACAATCTTAAGTAGAAGTATATTTATTATTATTTGTTTGTGGGCCTTAATGTGCCGCTTCGACCAGCAAGTGATCTATTGTGGCAGCCCTTTCTTTTGAGTTCACCGTTAAGGCCGTTAAGGCCCCTTGCCTCCAGGAAATTCCAGATTCTTTGGGCGGTGATATGTTGTATTACCTCTTCTGGGTGCATGATGTGCCTCCCTAGGTAGGTACTCCTTTTATGCATGAGTTTTAAGTAGAAGTAACAATGAGAATGGAGTATCAAAAATTCGCTTTTCATTTCTTTCATTTTTAGAACTGACAAGGGGCTATAGGGGCCAAGCTCAGAGCATAGAATACTAGAGAGAGGACAAGCCGCCGGCGGCCGGGTCGCAGCTGTATGCTCAATGGGCATACACTGCCATACTGTGCACGCGTGCTGATCGCAGAGAATATTACGTTTTTTCCCAAAATGCCTGATATGATGCGCGTTTATTGTCAAATAAGCGTGTAGGTATACAAGTGTGTGTGTTTTAGATGTGTGCGTGCTTTGTCTTGTCAATTACTTGGGCGTTGTGTGGGTTAATGTACTTGCGACAGGCTCACTCTATACAAATCGGCCGCCATGTCCGATCTCCTTATATTCATACATCTGTGGGGCCAAGGATTAAAATTGCATGCAAAATGTGCATTTCCTACTGCAGGGGCATAAAGTTGTAAGTAACCTCGGTTGTTTCATTCTTGCATCTTGCTGTTGCTTTAAACCGGTTTGGCTTGTCGTTGCCCATACTCTCAGGGCACTGGTTTATGTCTATCCTGTCAAAATCCATCTCCATCACCACAGCTGCCGTATATCTGGATAGGAAAAATAAGACTCATAAAGATTGGTAACTAGACATGTATTTCATTTTCATTCCAGCAACTTTTAGTTAACATTTCTAAGGTTGAACTGGAAGGAAAGGAAACATTTACATTTTAGGAAAACAATGTAAGCTCTATCGCAAAATAAATAAATAGGCTTTCAACTGTAGCAATGTAATTTTATAATACCTACTGTGATACTGAAATTATATATTGTATACTGTTTTGAAAAAATATACCTCACAGTTTTTGCGCTTCTTGTCGCGGCTGAGGTTTTCTTTCCAAACCGGTGGTAGTTAATCAACATTTATAGGAGCATGTAATATGCCTAAATTTAAAAATAAATAACTGACTTTTTTGACTTTGAACATAAGTAACTTATCTAAGACTAGTGTTTACAACATTAAAGATAAACATGTTATAATACATTTTAATCTGATAAGCCCTTTACAACAGTGAAAATTAGCAAACAAACAAATCACATAATGATATTGTTGTCTCAGGTCAGGTCAGAAAGGCATAACACTTTTTAACCTTTCCTTGAGTGAAGCACATATTATCATTTGGATTACTATTTGTGCAATGATTTAGTCACAACAGAATGAAATTATCAATACTATATTTGATAACATTACCCACAAACAAAACTTACGAATGCACTCTGGAAATATCAAACAAAGACTTATGTTTGCTGTTTAAAGAATTTTAATTACACAAAAACAAAACAAATTTTTTTTTTCACAGAATAGGGTGTATTCTTTTTAGAACACTAATTAAATTACTTAAGCTGGAGTTGTTTCTAAAATAAAGCCAAACAAGCTAAAATGTTTCAATATTTACATTTCATTCATTTGTAGCCCATACTGTCCCACTGCTGGGCAAAGGCCTACCTCTCTTTCTTCCACTTGTCTTTTATGTTCTAAAAACAGTATCTCAAAGAATTCTTAAACCATAATATAGGATCATTGAATCATTTAAATCATATGTTACAGAATGATGGCTTAATACTAAAATCGAAATAATAATGATTTAAGATATAATAACTTACTTGGGATATTCAATGTGTCTGAACTGTGTGTGGCGAGGAAAGATGTCTGCGACGGGGGATACCGCGGCCACCAGCCATTTGTTGAGTCTGCCGCAGTCAAAGTACGGGCGGGTCCAGTTCACAGGGCCAGGCACCTGATGCATAGACAGAGCTTTATGAAGATAAAGTAGAATGTGTTTTAGTGGTGAACTGGTGACTTTACGTTACTGTGTATTTATTTGTGTCCTCATGCCTAAGGAAGAGTGGTGTCTCCCAACACGGGCATTTCTTTGCTTACATGGCGGCTCCAGACCTTAGATATCATATTTTATGAAATAAATAATGTTGTATTTATCATAATTTTTTTTATTACATCAATAGCATCACCATCATTAACTGATCATCCATGCACTTTATACACATTGTAATAACTAATAAGGTTCAATATAAGGGTGGATTGCAAAAAAATGCCCATAGTTTAAGAGCCTTAATCTAATCTACGATTTAACGGCAATTATCCATACATTTTATATGGGTAATTGTCATTACGAAAATGATAAAAGTTAAATCGCAAATTAGATTAAGGCTCTTCACTATGGGCATTTTTTTTGCAATCCACCCATAAATACAGGATGGTCAGTTAACTGTGGTGGCGTTGTACAAATAGATTCTCAATAAACATGTTTCCAATAAGATAATTATGTCACCTTTCCATTTGATAAAAAAATAAATTGTTAGTTTTAGTTATTATTTATATATTTATCAGGCAGGCAGTTGAACTGATGATGATTATATCCAATTAACTTTAAGTACCTATATAATTATTGAGCTTTAATTATATTTTTTGTACAAATGTACTTGTCTAATTTATTCTTGAATTGGTTGACATTGAGAGCTGGGACCACATCCTCTGGCAGTTTGTTCGAAGCTTTCACCACCCTGTTGCTCAAGAAATGTCTATGTGGGCTGATGTGTGACCTGCGAGCGACCAGCTTTAGCTGATGTCAGGTGTTATTGTTCTTGTCAAACATATTATGAAAATCTTAGAGATCATAGTGCCCGGTTAGTATCTTGCATTATAAATGACTATATAACAAATATATATGTATATTTTTAATACAAACCTCGTCATTGCCAGGTGGTCCGTGGAACGTAAATGTCTCATTAGTATTATTGGCATATCTGATCTCCACCTGATATGTAGTTTTGGTATCATGCCGATCCCCAACCCTGTCGGGAAGCCACTTGCTGTACCACTCGTTAGTACGGTAAAAGTCCGACGTATAATCCTTGGACAAGCTCTCTGGATCAAATGCACCCAAATCTTCCGCAATAAATGTATTCAAAGTTGATATCTTCTGTAGATGCACAGGATCATTAAAATCATCAGCTCTGTAAGCTCTAGGGGCAAATCTAGGCATGGTCTTATTGAAGAACCCTCGGTATGAAGACGTGTAGGACATATTTGGTGAGAAATAAACAGTACTAGCGTTTATGTATGGGTTAGCCGAGACATCTGCTATTGATGAGAGAAAATAATACATCATGCCGGGATCGTATGTATCGTTGATAGCTGGCCGGATGAACCTAGACTGTAGAATGTAGCTCCAGAAAAACGCACGATTCATTGCCATGTTGTGTAAATGAAGCATCGCCGTTCGGTTAGGAAACACAGGGTTTATATTTATCTCTTTTACATCAGGGTGATGCGATACAGAGTCAGGAGGAAGGAATAAATCATCAAGATGTGTAATGTAACAGTTATCGGCGGAAACTCTGTCCATTCTGCCTCGAATTTCGTCGAAGGCATCTCTCAATTGCCATTCGTACTGGCCGGCCACACCCCATAACAAAGCACAGAGGGATATTATTAGCAAAGTGTAATTTATCTTCTCCATTTTCACTCGTTCACTTAACCAAGCTTAGTCACTAATTGATTAACGCATTTTTTTGTAACAACTAGTGAAATATAATACAAAACTTCGCGGAAAAGTTAAACCTAAACAAGCTGCCTATAACCGCTAACCATACCATACCAAACTCAAACTACAAATGCTAAGGTTGTTTGGTCGAGCTATTGAAATAAACGAGCTACTTAGTGTCAAATTTCAAACATAAGTCGTTTTGATGTTTCGCTTCCTTGAAAACGCGTCTATAAAAATCATCGGATACGGTCCGCGTCGTCGGTGACCTAGAGATAATCAATTTTACTGCGCAGCGGTGCTACCACGAACTTCGAATCTCGAACTTCGTATATATCCGTCTCTGTCGCTCGAGTACCATAAACTATAAGTGCGATAGAGACGGAGATATACGAAGTTCGTGGTTATAGCTCTGTATATCCATCTCAACTGCACATATTGACAGGGGCGGTTCACTCTGTGATTCCGTCGCGCCGCTACAAGTACATGTCGGCGGCCGCCAAATTGGCGGCCCATTAGTAGCTGCCGCGTGTTGGTACAGAGGGCCTACCGCGAAAGGCATTCGAAGTTTCCCCTCTCTGTCATACTTACGAGTTCGTACGTAAGTGCGACAGAGAGAGAAAACTTCGAATGCTGTTCGCGGTAGGCCCTCTGGACGCTCGCACGGGTCGCAGCGCGTTGCATGCGATAGAACGGGATGGCCACATTTAGGCACGTTTGGCGTACCAAAACAGGGAATTTGTAAACAGAGAACCTTCTGTACGTAGTACTAACTATTACTTATTCTGTGATATTGAGCGAAAGTGATGGATAACCTTATATTGTGCAATATATTTCATGTGTAAAGTGTTCAAAATATACTATTCGACACACATGTTATAACGACTTAAATTCAAAATTAATGTCAATCAACAATCAATAATGTCACTGTCAACCTTATGTCAACGTCAATCAAAGTTGTGTAGACTGCATAACCTCAAAACCGTAAAATTTCCTGAACACAATATTTAATTAAAATAAACTGAATTGATTATTTGAAAAAATATTTAAAGCCATGGCAGGAACTTTATTTCGTAAGTTATTTAATATGAAAGGATCACGGATGAAGTCTGGTAGTGTACATCACATTAAATATTTTGATTTTATTCTAGGTTCCGTGCTAAACAGTACATTGTCGGCATATAAGACAAATTCCACACATTTGGTAAGTCCGAATGCCTAAATAATCTGACACTTTATGAGATCACATTGTACTTGTAATAACTATAAGAATTGTTTTGACCATTTGCTAAGTGAAACCTTATCAATATTTTTTTCAGCGTACCATACACAGCTCGGCCATTTATTATGCTGCCCGCAAAGGTACTAGAGCGAAGGCCCGCGCCAAGAAAGTCAAAGTTGAGATTACGAAAGTTGGGTTTATTCCTCATAATCAAAGAGGGGCTAATAAGTAAGTTACTTATTAAATTTCTAGAACTAGATGTCTATGGAATTAAGAGCGTAGGAAACGGGCCACCCTGTCCATACTAGAAGGCCAATTTGGCCTGTTTCCTCCTCAAAGATGTACCATATTAAACTTTTCATTATCCATATAAAGAATAATGTATATAGGGGTATAGGGGACGTCAATTGCAATGTTTTGGATCACAAACAGCAGTATGCAAACGTAAACCATTTTCGAGATAATTCACTTTTGAATTTTTCTTAGAAAATGTTGGGGTAACCACTTTAAAAATTTCTTGAAAAAATACAGGTGTAAGCAATATTATTTTTTTTTTGGACCCAATAACAAGACAAATCTATTCATTAATTAACGATTTTAAAACAACATTTACTCATAGGCGAAAAATATTACAGCACAAAATAAATAAGTTTATTACTTTTTCCATCAACTTGCTTTAAAAAGAGTTCTAAATAAAGTTATAAAAATCATATGACACTTGGCTGGCAGATTATTTAAATAACATCTACAATTATTCAGCTTTCAAAAAAGGTACAATAATTACCAGTTAACTAAGTATTATACCAAAAAAATCCCAACACAATTGTGCGAAGTGAAGACTAATGTTTAAGAAAACATTAAAATGTACACATACTTATGGTCTTTCTGACTCATGAGCAAAGGGGCACTTTTTACTTGATCCAATAAATTTATTCTTGTAGCTTGAAGTCTGTGGCCTCCATTTGAAACTACCTATATAAGTTTTTGTAACAATTACAAATCTATTTAGAACTAAGTATATATTTTTTAGGGTTCCTTGCTCAAAGAGTAAAACACACTCACTCACTCGTTCACAGATTATGTATAGGTTGTTATAGAACAACAAATACTAAAATCAAAATAAAATATTTTTTTAAGGGGGGCTCCCATACAACAAACTAGCTTTTTCTATTTTATTGTTTTCCTTCCAAGATACATATCCAAGAACATATACAAGAACAAGTTGATTGACATTTTAATTCATATTCAATCTCATCAAAATACATTTCAAAATGAAGTTTCTGAAAATAGAATGCATATTTAAAATTTCTGTAAAATGTTTATAACAATTGCATTCAAATTATTAGTTTTGAAATTGTTTTCATTCCCTGAAAATGTACCAGGGTAGCAGGGTTGGTACTTAAATCCTTGATCAATAAATTAAACTGTTGTTACATTACAGAGCAGCAGCCAAACTTACCACACCTAAACATGTTGATGATTCCCTAAAGCTGGTGTCCAAAGATGATGTGTTCCCCATGAAGTATTACCAGTGGGTGGTGTATTCCGCTGAGGATGCAGTAAGGGCCCACCAGGAAACTCACCATCCAACTATGTACAACGAGCCTAGTGCCTTTGTGTACGCAAGAGTTGAGATAAATATGGAGGCTGCGAAGAAGGTTGGTTGAATGTAGCACTTGTTTCATTTTATCATCATCATCATATCAGCCGGAAGATGTTCACTGCTGGACAATGGCATCCCCAGTTCCCCATAGAGTGCCATAATGACCGCTCGCGCGCCACCCGGATCCAGCAGACTCCTGGCCTAGTAGCATGATACTTTTTATCATTATGTTTTAAGTGACGTTACAGTACATTTTCGCCGTAAAACGAGACGATAAAACCTATCGTGCTAGCTGCTGTTTCTGTTTTATTTTATAAAAAAAGGAAATTGGTACGCTGAGTTCGGCCCTTTTACATACTGACTAAATATAAACTGATTCCATTTTTACTACTTCATTTTCATTCTAAATCCTTTTAAACAATTTCTTGATTTGTTCTTTTTGGGATCCACACGAAATGTTGCCAATAAGGCTCCATTACTAAGACTGTCTGTGAGTCCCTCTGCCTATATAATTTTGGTGGTAAAGTTGGAAATGTTGGAATAATCTGAAGTTTACAAAAAAATACTAAATTTGCAATATACATTGCCGTCTACATTCGAGCAAAACAGGTGAAAGCCCTGCCCCCATAAACCTAAGTCATCTAAGTAAGCAACTGCGAAAAGGAAAGCTTTATTTGTTGAAGTAAATTTCGTTTTTGTTCGTAGCGCTACGTAGAAGTTATTCACATAATATTTCATATTTCATAGAATCGCTTCGTGGATCCATTCATGCGGTTGGCCCTACTGCCCCACCATTTCCCGCGCGACGAAGAGCGCACTATCCTCGCTTTCTGCAAAACTGCCGAGCAAGTTAAGCAAGCCAGCGAGGCGGGTGCTACCACTGTGGGAGGAACTGATTTGATCAAGAAGATACAGGTGAAATTTTGGTTTGGATTTTTGGTCAGCTGACCGTGTGACAGTAGCTGAGGCGTTTACTCATTTCGTTCTTATAACATTTAAATATATGTAATGATACTAATGATGGCTAAATCGAAAACCATTTCAGTAAATATAGGTACAGCTGAATGTAATAGTTTTCCGTTTTTTTTTCTTACTCATTTTTAAACGTGACGTCATTACGACGTAATTACGGTGGCTGCGTAATTACGTCATAATTTACTTACGACTTTTTAACCGAATTCTAAAAAAAGGAGGAGGTTCTCAATTCGACTGTATTTTTTTGTGTGTTCGTTACGCAATATCTCGGTAATATCATCATAAGATGCGATTGAAAAATCATTTCTTTGTTTGAAAGCATATACTTCCCTTCGTTGTCACCAAAATCCAGTTCTGATGATGGGATCCTGGACAAATCGAGGGAACACTTCAAATTTTATAGGCTAACTTGAAGCAATTTTGGTTTGAAAAAAGTAAATTATTAGAGTTCTATACTTTTAAACTGGATATTTTTGAATGAAATATACCTAAATAAAACAACGCTTGTCCCATTGATTTAATAATATTAAATCAATGGCTTTTACCTTAAAATTTAATTTCCTATCGAACTCAATCATAAAGTGGCTCACATAAAAAAATATAATGTTGTCCATTGAACTTCACAGGAGGGCGCCATCAAAGTAGCGGAATACGACTTCGTGATAGCGCACCCCAACATCCTCACCGAGCTGGTGCCCATCCGTGGGCTCATGAAGCGCAAGTTCCCCAACGTGCGCGCCGGCACCGTGGACACCAACCTCGTGGACATGGTGCGCAAGTTCGCCGCGGGCGTCCAGTACCGGGTCGCGAGGGACGAGTACCAACAGGACTTTGGGAGCTGCGATGTGCCCATCGGACGGGTAGGTTGTATAGTTAGTTGTTCCCCAACGTGCCAGCACCGTGGACACCAACCTCGTGGACATGGTGCGCAAGTTCGCCGCGGGCGTCCAGTACCGGGTCGCGAGGGACGAGTACCAACAGGACTTTGGGAGCTGCGATGTGCCCATCGGACGGGTAGGTTGTATAGTTAGTTCCCCAACGTGCCAGCACCGTGGACACCAATCTCGTGGACATGGTGCGCAAGTTAGCCGCGGGCGTCCAGTACCGGGTCGCGAGGGACAAGTACCAACAGGACTTTGGGAGCTGCGATGTGCCCATCGGACGGGTAGGTTGTATAGTTAGTTGTTCCCCAACGTGCGCGCCGGCACCGTGGACACCAACCTCGTGGACATGGTGCGCAAGTTCGCCGCGGGCGTCCAGTACCGGGTCGCGAGGGACGAGTACCAACAGGACTTTGGGAGCTGCGATGTGCCCATCGGACGGGTAGGTTGTATAGTTAGTTGTTCCCCAACGTGCCAGCACCGTGGACACCAACCTCGTGGACATGGTGCGCAAGTTCGCCGCGGGCGTCCAGTACCGGGTCGCGAGGGACGAGTACCAACAGGACTTTGGGAGCTGCGATGTGCCCATCGGACGGGTAGGTTGTATAGTTAGTTGTACCCCAACGTGCGCGCCGGCACCGTGGACACCAACCTCGTGGACATGGTGCGCAAGTTCGCCGCGGGCGTCCAGTACCGGGTCGCTAGGGACGAGTACCAACAGGACTTTGGGAGCTGCGATGTGCCCATCGGACGGGTAGGTTGTATAGTTAGTTGTTCCCCAACGTGCCAGCACCGTGGACACCAACCTCGTGGACATGGTGCGCAAGTTCGCCGCGGGCGTCCAGTACCGGGTCGCGAGGGACGAGTACCAACAGGACTTTGGGAGCTGCGATGTGCCCATCGGACGGGTAGGTTGTATAGTTAGTTGTTCCTCAACGTGCCAGCACCGTGGACACCAACCTCGTGGACATGGTGCGCAAGTTCGCCGCGGGCGTCCAGTACCGGGTCGCGAGGGACGAGTACCAACAGGACTTTGGGAGCTGCGATGTGCCCATCGGACGGGTAGGTTGTATAGTTAGTTGTTCCCCAACGTGCCAGCACCGTGGACACCAACCTCGTGGACATGGTGCGCAAGTTCGCCGCGGGCGTCCAGTACCGGGTCGCGAGGGACGAGTACCAACAGGACTTTGGGAGCTGCGATGTGCCCATCGGACGGGTAGGTTCTTCTGTCTGGTTATAACTTATCTGTATCTGTATAGTAATGCGACTTTTTTTTATGCCCTGTTTGGCCTGTTGGGCGGCGTTACAGATATGGTTTGGGGCATCCTCCCTATGTGACCTCAAGGGGTACATAGGGGGTAAGTAACCAATAGGTTTGCCTTCGAACTGCGGCGAATTTATTCCTAATCTAGTCAGAACGGCGTTTCAAAGAACTCGATATTTTCCATATCACGCCCTTAATGCACGGCCCAATAATCCGCGTCCATTATAACTGTCTATTTTTAACCCGTGCGTGCGTTAAGAAAATAATTTACTTTGAAAACAAAGTTTTAACCGACGAAAAATCAATCATCCCCTATTTTCCTACCCTTGAGGTTGGTTTTTTTTTTCAAATTTATATGGGACCAACTTCGAGGTATCCCTTTCCAATAAAAAAAGAATGATCAAAATCGAACTACTCTGTAAAAAGTTATGCTTGGTCATACATAAAAAAAATATATAAATATACGCGTCGACTTGAGAACCTCCTCCGTTTTTTTCGTCGGTTGAAAAAGCGGTTAAGTGCGAGTCGGACTCGCACATGAAGGGTTCCGTAAAATAAATTGCGGTGTACGATTTATGACGTATTAACAAAAACTACTTACTAGATCAGTTCAAACCAATTTTCGGTGGAAGTTTGCATGGTAATGTACATCATATATTCTTTTTAGTTTTATCATTCTCTTATTTTAGAAGTTACAGGGGGGGGGGGGGGGGGGACACACATTTTACAACTTTGGAAGTGTCTCTCGCGTAAACTATTCAGTTTAGAAAAAAAATTTATTAGAAACCTTAATATAATTTTTGAAGACCTATCCATAGATATCCCACACGTGGGATTGATGAAAAAAAAAAATTTGAGTTTCAGTTCTGTGTATGGGGAACCCCAAAAACTTAATGTTTTTTTTCGATTTTTGTATGAAAATCTTAATGCGGTTCACAGAATACATCTACTTACCACGGATGGACGGACAGACATGACGAATCTATAAGGGTTCCGTTTTTTGCCATTTGGCTACGGAACCCTAAAAAGATAAGTGGATGCGGATTATTAGGCCGGACATCGTTCGGACCCGTTGAAGTGTCAGCGACTTTGTATAATGGGCTGTTGATAAGCTTATCCAATGTTTGTTTCAGTTAAATATGGATGTGAAACAAGTGGCTGAGAACATTGCAGCGTTGCTAAAGGATATACAATCTGTGAGACCAAAGAGAGATGGACTCTTTATTGCTAGGTAGGTGCAGTAGGCACACAGAAATGTAATATTTTGCGGTTACTGTAGTTTTAAGTATGTTATTGTAATTTTCTGAAAAGAGACTATAAATAAATAAAAAACAGGCCAAGTGCGTGTCGAACCACGCACAACGAAGGGTTCCGTGCCTATTAAAAAGGTCGTATCGTCACAGAAATCTTACGGCACTTACATCCTTTTCCGCATTGATAGGGAAGGCAGTTTTTCAGCAATATCTCGAAAACCTTTTAACCGATCTTGTTTAAAAAATTTTTAAATTTTTTAAATTCACCGTTTGGAAATTAGAGGGGGGGGGGGACACAATTTTTATGACTTTCGGGGCGATTATCTCCGACTATATTCACTTAATCAAAAAAAATTGCAATGAAACCTTATATTTATTTTGAAAGGCCTATTGATTGATGTGCCACACGTGGACATACAATGTTTTTTATTTTTTTGACGTGCAGTTACATGTATGGGGTGCACCCCTAAATCGTTTTTTTGTACTCATTTCATTACAGATTTATGTAGCGGCTAACAAAATACACCTATCCTCCAAATTTTATTCAAATACACCCTATAGTTTTCGAGTAAAATGCCTGTGACAGACGGACATGACGAAACTATAAGGGTTCCGTTTTTGTCATTTTGGCTACGGAACCCTAAAAAAGGTGCAGATTGCTAGGTACTTCCATGGATCCGTTCGTACACTAGTATTATGAGAAGAAATTTCCTATATACTCCTACCTATACAGGTTGGCCCAAAAATATGTTGACAAATGGCCATTTATTTTATTATTATTATTATTATTTGTTTGTGGGCCTTAATATGCCGCTTCGACCAGCAAGTGATCTATTGTGGCAGCCCTTGTTTTAGAGTTCACCGTTAAGTCCCGTTGCCTCCAGGAAATTCCAGATTCTTTGGGCGGTGATATGTTGTACTTCTTGTGGGTGCATTATGTGCCGCCCTAGGTAGGTACTTCTTTTATGCATGAGTGGTCCGCAGGAGCAGAGAATGTGCATTGCGGTCTCCTCTGTCTCCTGGCAGAACCTGCAGGTTGTGTCCTGCTTCATACCCATTTGAAACAGGTGTTTGTTCAATTTGCAATGTCCTGTCAGGATTCTTGTCACTGCGCAGGTTTTGTGCCTTTTGAATTGTAATAACTCTTTAGACAGCTTACTATTGAACCCTTCGATCAGGGCTTTAGCTTGTTTTTGTCCTTTGGTGAACTTCCACAGCTTGATTGCCTCTGATTTTTCCGCGTTGTTTAGCAGAGAATATGCTTTCCGTTTTGTGATGCCACAGAACGGTTCCGGGCCGACTAGGGCCGTGTCTGCGCCCTGCCTTGCAAGTTCATCTGCTCTTTCGTTTCCTACAATGTCGGAGTGCCCTGGTACCCATCTAAGTATGACTTTGTTGGAGTTCGCCAGGGTGTTTAGATTATTTTTACAATTCTGGACTAGTTTAGAGTAGGACTCTAGTGATTCTAGTGCCAGCAGAGCAGCTTGGCTGTCCGAGTTGATGTAGATATGTTGGCTCCTTAGGTTTCTTTCAAGGTTGATCTCCACGCATTTATTTAATGCGAAGAGTTCAGCCTGAAAGATTGAGGCCTCCTTCCCCATGCTGACGCTAGCTTTGAACTTTGGCCTCTCACCGTAGATACCACATCCAACATCATCACCTTTTTTTGATCCATCTGTATACCAAATGTGGCTTCCCTCCTTGAAGTCCATTTGGTCATTTGTCCATTTGTCTCTCGGAGGTATTTCCACTGTATACAGTCTAGTGAATTTGCATTCCACGTATGTGTCGTCAGTGGGCATGCTTAGGTTTTTGTTATCAAAAACAAGGGCCTCAAGTTTGCTTAGCGCTTGAGAGCGCCGTTTTGGCCTTGTTAGTGTGCATATCCTGTAGATGCACTGCTTCGCCTCCTTTTGCACTTGCAGGTGGAGTGGCGTTAGATCGAGCAGTGCATCCAAGGCTGCCCCCGGTGTTGAGCATAAAGCTCCTGTTGCTGTTAAGCAAGCTGTACGCTGAAGACTGCTTAACTTTGTGATGGCTGTCTTTTGGTGGACTTTGTTACACCAGACTGCAGAGGCGTATGTGATTATCGGCCTCACTACGGCTGTGTAAAGCCACAAAGCAATTTTGGGTCTTATGCCCCATCTTGCTCCTGCCATTCGACAGCAAGTCCACATGGCCATTTTTGCCTTTTGTATTGTGTTATTCAAATGAGCGTTCCAAGTTAGCCTTTGGTCAAAGGTAACTCCTAGGTACTTGACCTCATTTGAGTAGGGTATTTCCTGTCCATTCAGTTTTAATTTGGCAAGCTTATCTAGTTTCCTTTTCCTAGTAAAAGGAACTAGTACTGTTTTGCTCGCATTGATGGACAGGTCATTTTCTTTGCACCATTTGTTTATGGTGTTGAGCGCTCCTTGCATTAGGTTCGAAATTGTGTGGAGGCAGGGACCTTTGATTATGACTACAAGGTCGTCGGCATATCCTTGCGTGTCATAGTCTAGGTCCTTCATAGTTGCTAGGAGTTGGTCCACTGCCAGGGTCCATAGTAGTGGGGATAGTACGCCTCCTTGAGGACATCCTCTTGTGGTGTAAAATGTAAACTCAATTGCATTGAGGGTCAGAGTGACTATTCTATTTGATAGCATGCTCTGGATCCATCTGATGGTGTTTTCGTCCACACCCTTTGATGCCAATCCCTTAAGGATAGTCTCTGTGGGTGTGTTGTCGAAAGCTCCCTCGACGTCAAGGAATGCACATAGAGCTGTTTGCTTATCCTCTAGGGTTTTTTGCACTTTGTCGACCAGATCTAGTAGTGCAGTTTCCGTAGATTTCCCCTTTTGGTAAGCATGTTGGTTCAGACTCAATGGTCTGACTACCAGGTATTTCGCTCTTATGTGCTGATCAATGACTCTTTCCATCGTTTTCAGTAGGAAAGATGATAGACTAATTGGTCTGAAGGATTTGGGCTGTGAGTAGTCCTTTTTCCCTGCTTTTGGTATGAAGCGTACCTTGACTTTGGTCCATCGTTCTGGTATAGTACCCCAAGCAAAGCTAGCTCGGAATATTCTTACCAGGTGCGGGAGGACTAGATTTTGTCCTTGTTGTAGTAATGCAGGAAAAATACCGTCCTCTCCCGCCGATTTAAATGGTTTGAATTTCTTAAGTGCCCATATAACTTGGTTTGGTCTGAAAATGTTTGCAGCCAAATTCCAGTCGTTGTTATGTGCCCTCCGGTCTTGTGTGCTCCTTTGGGTGCATAACTGGGTATTACTGGTGGGATACGAGCCTGGAAAGTGGATAGTTCTAAGCAAGTCCATTGTTTCCACCTTCGTGGTCGTAAAGCTTCCGTTAGGTCTCTTAAGTAGACCTAGGTAATTGGTTGGAGTCTTGGAGAGAATCTTGTGAATTCTCGCTCCTTTGTGTGTTTGGGCGATCTCTTCACAAAACTTCCGCCACGACTTCCTTTTGGCTTTTCTGATCTGTTTGTTATATTCAGTCAGTGCTCTACCGTACCTTTCCCACTCGTTTGGTCTGGTTGAGTGATTGAATATTCGACGGGTGGAGACACGGAGCTTTTCTAGCCTTCTGTTCCACCATGTCGTAGTGTAATTTGTGGTTGATTCTCGCAATGGGCAACTCTGTTCGTAGGCCTTGTAGATGCCGTTGGAGAGTTAATTTACTGCTATATTGAGGGAATCTGGATTTTTAACATATTTTGGGATATCCTTTAGAAAGTTCTCCAGGTGAGCTCTGTAAGCTTCCCAGGACGTTTCTCGTGGATTTCTCCGTGTTTGTGGTTCCATATCTAATGGGCCCTTAACACTAAATATTATATGTTTATGGTCCGACATTGAATTCTCGCAACTAACGTGCCAATTATCTAGGCAGTTTGCTGCCTTTTCAGTTGCGAAGGTTATGTCTAGTACCTCATGTCTTGCCCTGGTTACGAAGGTCGGCGTGTTGCCCCTATTTAACAGGTGTAGACAGTTAGTAAAAATAAAGTCTGAGAGTAACTCACCCCTTTTGTTGACTCCGGTGCTCCCCCAGATGGTGTGATGAGCGTTTGCGTCGCAACCCACAATCAGTTCTGCCTTTTGTGCTTGAGCGTACTGTACAACTTTAGCCAGTTCTTCTGTGGGGTCTTGTTTTTCTCCGGGCAGATAGGCGGAACAAATCAACACCTTTAGTGAGCCCCTTCCTTTGAGATCTACATACGCAGTTACAAGATCGTCGCTGCATAGTTCTGTAACAGGTAAGAAATCCATGCTTTTGTTAAACACGATGCAGGCCCTTGGTTTGGATCCTTTTTCGTGTATTAGTACTTTACCTGCTTTGTTGAGTCCTATTCCCATGGTTTTGGTGTTGATCCATGGTTCTTGTATGAGGGCGATGTTCAGGCCATTTTCGCCGAAAAGTTTTTCCACGACCGCTGTGGCCGCGATGGCGTGGTGTAGGTTGGCCTGCAGGAACGTCACCCCCCCGTGAGCTGCGTCTTTAATGTTCCTGGCGCTGGGCATTGGCATACCCTTGCCGGCCCCCTCTTCCTCTACCCCTGGGGCGGTTGGAGCCCCTATTGCCCCCCCTGTTGGCGGGAAACCGCCGTAATCCCGATGTACCCGCTACAGGATTGGATGGATTGGATGCGGGATTGGTAAGGACTGCCCTTTTAGGTCCCGGGAGGATCTTTCGGGCGGGTGTTGGGTTAAGGTCCTTAGATGTTGACGGGTTTTGCGGTGGTGGGGTTGGGGAGGTGTCAAGTTCAGGCTGTTGGGCCTTGGGGGTACCCTTTATCCGAAACTGAACCTTTCGGAAGCCTAGGCTTGCCTTTAGTCCCATTTTTTTGGAGATTCTCCACTGATTGGTCGTCTATGGCTACAGTCAACATGACCCCACCTTTCTCGACCTTTGTGTGGAGAATCTTCCAATACTCTGTGTAAAACCCGGAATTCTGTGCACAGAGTAGCGACAGGGACATTTTCACGTCCTTGTCGCTTAAATCTGGGATGAACACCATCCCTATGTTTGGCTTCGGAAGCTCATTTTCAGGTATGACCCTGAGGTTGGCTTCCGGCCATGGCTTGAGGGATGGTGTCATCTCTTCAAGCCAGGCTTTGGACCGCTGGTCTTCGCACGTGATGAGCAACCAGCCTGGCTTGTATGCGTAGCCTGTGAATTTAGGTCCTTCGGCCATCTTCAGAGTCGATATCTTCTGCAGGATGGTGTAGCAGAGTGACCCCAGTTGAGTGTCCGTCATCGGACTGGTGTCCTTGATTCCGACTCTAGTTTGGCTCAGGACCTCGCTAAAGGCTTGCGCTTGTTGGGATTGAGTTGTGGGTTGGGCCGGGGGGGTTTCACTCACCCTTGGGTTTTTGGGTAAATTACCCTGCGGCGATTCCTCCTCCGAACGGAGCCGTTTGACCGGCTTTTGCCCGGGTTTGGATTGTGAGCCCCCAAATTTGTAGCCCATCTTCTTGAGTTCCGCAAAGCTCTTTTCGGACAGTTGGAAAGCCTCTTCAGGCTTCACTCCCAGTCCCACTAGAGCTTTGTAGCGGCCTCGCGTGGAGCCTACCAATTTCTTGCGAGGCTTCCGTGCGTCGGTGTGCGGATTCTCCGTTGGTGGGTTAGGTCGTTTAGCGTCCTTTTCCACCGTGTCGGCACTCTCCACCACCTCCATTGCTTGCTCTGACGTTTGGGCGGTTTCTTCCGCGCATACTGTCAGGGGCAGTAGTTCCTGGCATAGGTCTTCCAGGGTACCTTCTGTTTTTTTATTAACTTCATCCATTTTTAATCCCACGAGAAGCTTGGGAAATTAGGTCCGTTCCAGCAGAGCCCCGCTTGCTGAAATAAGGCAAAGGTTCTCCTCGAGGTTGCCCGGTATCGAGGGTCCACCGTTAGTGACTGAGCTCCCCCTCAGTCACGCATCTCTGGGCACGGTAGGTTACACCTGTAGATTGGGGTTTTTGGGGTTGAGGTTGTCTCCTCCGGGAAGGGGCTTGGGTAAGGAACAAAGGATTTTGAAAGGATGGTGATAGTGGAAGGATTGGATGTTTGAAGTGACAGGATGGCGGGTAAAGGAGTACCTGAAGGGCGGGAGTGCCTGTCCAGGTATCGCCTCTCATACTTAGCTGTCTCAGATCCGGGGTAGATGGTAAATAGTGCGACGCCCGTTCTCGATCTTCGACATTTACCAGGGTGCACGACCCACGCGAACGACTGGTGGGTTCGCCTCAGGTCTGTACGTCGGCAGTGCCTGAGGCGACGGGGACGTGTATGAGCAGACTTGGAAGGTAAATCGATAGCCCAGCGTCACATACCAGGGCGTATTCACCTTCCCGCACCGACAAATGGCCATACTACACGTGCGGTTCTCCCGCCGCGGGAATCCGCTCCAAAACCGCACTAGACACAATTATACTGCATACTACACTGCGCGGTTTCCCGGTTTTGGAGGAGGCTAACTCTTTGGTGGAGGCTACACGGGCGGTTCTCCCGCCGCGGGAATCCGCTCCAAAACCGCACTAGACACAATTATACTGCATACTACACTGCGCGGTTTGCCGGTTTTGGAGGAGGCTAACTTTTTGGTGGAGGCTACACGGGCGGTTCTCCCGCCGCGGGAATCCGCTCCAAAACCGCACTAGACACAATTATACTGCATACTACACTGCGCGGTTTCCCGGTTTTGGAGGAGGCTAACTCTTTGGTGGAGGCTACACGGGCGGTTCTCCCGCCGCGGGAATCCGCTCCAAAACCGCACTAGACACAATTATACTGCATACTACACTGCGCGGTTTCCCGGTTTAGGAGGAGGCTAACTCTTTGGTGGAGGCTACACGGGCGGTTCTCCCGCCGCGGGAATCCGCTCCAAAACCGCACTAGACACAATTATACTGCATACTACACTGCGCGGTTTCCCGGTTTTAGAGGAGGCTAACTCTTTGGTGGAGGCTACACGGGCGGTTCTCCCGCCGCGGGAATCCGCTCCAAAACCGCACTAGACACAATTATACTGCATACTACACTGCGCGGTTTCCCGGTTTTGGAGGAGGCTAACTCTTTGGTGGAGGCTACACCGGCGGTTCTCCCGCCGCGGGAATCCGCTCCAAAACCGCACTAGACACAATTATACTGCATACTACACTGCGCGGTTTCCCGGTTTTGGAGGAGGCTAACTCTTTGGTGGAGGCTACACGGGCGGTTCTCCCGCCGCGGGAATCCGCTCCAAAACCGCACTAGACACAATTATACTGTATACTACACTGCGCGGTTTCCCGGTTTTGGAGGAGGCTAACTCTTTGGTGGAGGCTACACGGGCGGTTCTCCCGCCGCGGGAATCCGCTCCAAAACCGCACTAGACACAATTATACTGCATACTACACTGCGCGGTTTCCCGGTTTTGGAGGAGGCTAACTCTTTGGTGGAGGCTACACGGGCGGTTCTCCCGCCGCGGGAATCCGCTCCAAAACCGCACTAGACACAATTATACTGCATACTACACTGCGCGGTTTCCCGGTTTTGGAGGAGGCTAACTCTTTGGTGGAGGCTACACGGGCGGTTCTCCCGCCGCGGGAAACCACTCGAGAAAGCTGCCGCAGACCATCAAATCAAACTCCACGGAATGCGGTTTATCGCTGTCTTTTGTTCATTACTAGCCACGCACGACGAGTGCCCTCACACAAGCACCTGCTCAGGGCCATACTACACGTGCGGTTTTCCCGCCGCGGGAATCCGCTCCAAAACCGCGACACAATTATACTGCATACTACACCGCGCGGTTTACGTTTTAAAAAAAATACGAAAAGGTTTATTAGCAAAAACAAAAACATCCATTCGACTTTTTTCCATCACAGACCAAACTAGGCTGAGCCTGTATCTTGGCCTTCTGCCAGTGCGGTTAACATCAATAATATTAATTAAATATTTAGGTACATACACACAGGAGTTATTACAATTTTAAGAATAATTCTTGTTTAGGAGCGATAAACCGCATTCCGTGGAGTTGATGGTCTGCGGCAGCTTTCTCGAGTGGTTTCCCGCGGCGGGAGAACCGCCCGTGTAGCCGCCACCGAAGAGTTCGTGTAATATTTTTCCTTACACGCATTTTAAACTGAGGCGCTTGACCAATAACGACTGGCAATTTGATCTGTGCTGCCTCTTTAGACTCTATTGACACACTTTACTGATCCGTCTATAATTGTAGTCCGATCAGTCTAGTTATAGCACGGCGTTACAAAGTGTAATCGTTCTTTTGTTGCAGGTGTCTCATCAGCAGTCCCCCATCGACAGAGAAACTCAAAATAGATCCGTTCGTGCACGTCGATCGGACACTAGCGCAGGAGGTGCGGGATGACAGTGATGACGAAGACGAAGTGGTGGCGGCAGCCCAATGAATACAGAACTATGTAGACCTTAGGATTGATTAGTCGTATTTGATAAGAAATAAAGGCAGTGGAAATTAAGCCTGCATTAAACATTATATAAACAGCTTGACTACTTATTTATTCTTGAACGCCGAAGCGCACTGCACGATGCAACTTGTCACAACGACTGACAGAGACGTAGCTATGAATGGTGTGTATTGCTGTCTGATTCCAACTATAGCACGGTGTGTAATGCCCTTAATAATTTGGTCGGATACGTCCTTTGAGTATTAAGCCCACTCAAAGGATACGTCACGTCAACACTTGCGCTGTCACGAGTGCGTTCAGATATGCCACGGGTTTATTCTGAGCTGATACCTGAAATCAAAAATAATTCTAGTATACGCACATATATGACGACATTGTTACGACCGATTATTATAAAACACCACAACACCAGCATGTGAAACTAAACTGAGCGAGGTAAATTACATATTAGTATTTGAACGAACACGAAAATTAAAAAAAAAACAGAGGTCAATGTTTCTGAAAACTGACCAATCACAGAGCCAAATGAAAATCAAAACTTTGCTAACATTGGCTGTTGTGTACAATTTCATTTCGCTGATGACATTGTTGGTTAACTGCAATAAAACGCCTTTAGTCACCGTTCGTGAGTGAGGGGGGCGTAAAGTAATCCGCCATTTTGTCCCTGAGACAATTTAGATTTATAATTATTTTAAACCTGTGAGAATACAATTAATCCGTGTATGAAAGTGATAATTCGGAGGCTGTGCAGTGTTTTGAGAAGCTGTGATATTTGTGTCTCCAGTTATTTTTGTTTACTTTCATCTTGACGTTTTATATCTGACCGATTTTGACGTCGTATAGAGCTCTAGATAATCAAAATGGGCACAAGAGAGGACGAATACGACTATTTGTTCAAAGGTAGGTTTTCAGATTTACAATAATTCTTTACGCGATTTTCGTAGGATATACTCTTTCACACCCTAGGTCTTTTTAAAAGTTTCTTTGTAACCATTGTCCTATCACTACGTAGGTAATAATAAAATCTGATAGACCAAAATCTCTTTGTATTTTGTGTTAACATATTTCTGAAAGACGTAGTAGTAACTACGAATGGATGCTCAATTAAGATGATCGTAATTTATCGTGTGTTTGTAATCTTAGGAATCAGCTGATTTGGGTGACAACAATCGATTTCACGTAAATTATTAAAATGAGTCACCTTCAGGGCGGCCTAAGTGGGCAGTTCTGACCCAACCTAACGTTGAAACGACAAAATCTAAAATAGATATTGTATGCTTTTGTTCCAGTTGTCCTAATAGGAGACTCTGGTGTGGGCAAATCCAGTCTTCTCTCTCGTTTCACTAGAAATGAATTTAATTTAGAGTCCAAATCAACAATAGGCGTGGAATTCGCAACAAGAAGTATAGAGGTGAGTAAACTGCTGTGATTCAGTTTCTAAGGCCATTATGCTAATTTCTCTGATAGCATAGCCTATTGTTGTTGAGTGAAAATATTCCTTTGTGTGACAGGTACATCTCATTAACAACATTTTGCTTTAATTCTATATGTACAAGCTTTTAGACAATATTACAGCTTGTTTTTATTACATGAAGTGTTTAGAAAACTGGTTTTTGTCTTAGTGTGTAAATTTGTTTAGGATAGACAGTTCAATTAAATTATCATTCAAATCTAAAACCTCTTCACAAATAGATATTTCAAAGCTTGTTGTGTGTACATTTTCATACAAAATTATATTGCTGTGAAAAGAGCACCAATATTCTTTAAATAAAGTAACCAGTATGTATGTAATTAATTGCAACCTTTTCCTGATTATTATAATTTTATGACTAGCATAGTTTTCCCTGTTTGTAGCATTAATATTCCAGATATAGACATGTCCCCGTTAGATTGTGAACACCGTCAGTTTATAATCTAACTCGCGATATTATAAACTGACGAAAAATTGTGAACTGTCAAAACCGTTCACAATTTAACGCATTATTTTTCGTTAGTTTGTAAACTTTCAATGTCGAATTGGCAAATTGTGAACTGAGATCAAATCGGCTTGCTACAGAACGTACACAAAGACTACGTAGGTTAGGTTAGTTAGGTATTTTCAGTTGCCCGAAGGGCAAAGCGCCCAGAAATAGGAGCCCCGCGCAGCGGTGCTCAGTCAACACTGCTGGATGCAGAAATAAATGGAATAAAATGTCTGAATAACAAAAAAAACAATCATGTTCTGACGTAAGTGGAAACTGATGCAATACTATCGTTTTCGGCTTGACATCGATCTCTGGGACACCCTGTATGTACTCTCTTTTGGTTTGAATAACATGTTGGTGGCAAACACGCTTATGGCCCGCCCAATGTGTCACCGTAGCCTATAGACGCTTGCAACTCCAGGGGTGCCACATGCGCGTTGCCGACCCTTACCCATCCTCTCCACATGCGCAAGCCATTTTAACAGACTCTTTTAAATTTTTAGTGTTCTGTACCAAAATTGTTGCAACGGAAGACTTATATATATGATCACTTGGCGTCTGCAGACGGATGTCTGTCACATCCAGTTTTTGACACTACATCCCCATTTATTTATTTAATCTTTATTTCACAAAAGAAGAACTTATAGTACAAAAGGCGAACTTAATGCTATGAAGCATTCTCCGGCCTCCGTAGCCCAGTGGGTAGTGACTCTGCCTACGAAGCTGGAGGTCCCGGGTTCGAATCCCGGTCAGGGCATTTATTTGTGTGTTTATCACGAATATTTGTTCCTGAGTTATGGATGTCATATATGTATATAAGTATCTATATGTATGTATCTATTATATATATCATCGCCTAGTACCCACAACACAAGCCTTATTGAGCTTGTCCCATGTTGTAAGTAAGATTGTCCCGTAATATTTATTTATTTATTCTCTACTAGCCCACCCACCCCCTCACAGTACACACACACCACACATCACACATGCCATTCACACCACCTTTATTGAGAAGGATGCATACAGTTAGTTAATAACTGTTGTCACTCCTTATAAGTGACAATGATTTTGTAAGTAGGTTTTCAGGTCGTTTATCTTTATAACTATGCTACAATGGGCCCCTATTGTGAACTAGATATGAGACTTAATTTTATGAATTGGCTGCTTTTTTTAGATAAAGGTGCTTTATCTGTCAATTAACTAGTTTTACAAATTAAGAACTCATTGTACACAGTGAAATGCTCTATTCACTATTGTATCGTGGTCGTGAGAAGTGTCGCTTCTTGTGGCTTCATGATTCGCACTTGAAATACACATTAGCAGTGTATTGACAGAGCATTTGATATAAAAAATATTAATATACCGTAAACCCGGGTTACTTTGGCCCTGGGGGGTAACATTGCCCATCCTTAAAACTCTTATTATTTTAATGACTGTTGTCTTAATAAACTATTTATGATACGTTAAAACGTACGTTGATTTACCGTGTGATATTGTTTGTAAGAATATTGGATTAATAAAAAGTGTTTATTCATGGGTGGGCAATGTTGACCCCCAGGGCCAAAGTAACCCGGGTTTACGGTACTTGCTTGTATAGTTACAGTTCTATACCATAATACCTATAAAATATTTAATTCTTCTATTTATCACTGTACCTAGGCTTCCAAGCTCGGCTTTGTTGAAAATAACGAAAAAAAAGTATGTAGGAAACAGATTTTCGCCCCGTAAACCTCGGTATTGTATCATTAAAATCGTTAGAGCCATTCGAGAACAAGAATTAAAATATATATATGTAAAAATCATAAATATTATTTATTATAAATAGTATAGGATATAACACAATGTGTGACCTCCTTTATCAAGTCATTAAATAATGAATTAGTATAAATCAAAATCAATTATTTATTCTGCAAATAGGCCACAAGAGCACTTTTACATGTCAAATGGTATTTACAATAGAATATTAATAATCTTACACAATTTCAAAATTATAACTAGGTTAAATAGGCAAAATAGGCACACTGGAGGCTAGTACACCTAGGCACATAGTTATACTAAGTCGATACTTGCAGAAAATACAAACTAACTAACTAGGTTAAATAGACTGATGTTGGCACAAACGCTACTTACATCAATATTTAGGAATGACTACATCACAAAAAAATTACTTGAGTGAAAGCCAACACATGACAAAAGTACCCATTTTCAGTCAGTCCAGCACTTTAAATATTGTTACACTTTTTCATACTAAATATTTAAATTAAAATGTACCTAACATGTAAATTTTCTCATGTTGCCTCATTTTGATACAATTATTATTTTAGTTATGTATTTAATTTACTTAACATTACTGTTAGGTAATACAATACGATAATATTTAACATATGTCTTACTTTAGATGGTTTTTGGTAATGATGAGGAAATATCCTGACTTTACTATAGTATCCGCAGAATTAAGTGGCGAGTTGGGCAATGAAAGTAACAATTAAACCTTTTTGTGCGTAATAATAGCATGATTCTAATATTTTATGACCCTGCTCGCCACTTAATTCTGCGGATACTAGGTATAGTTATATTATATTATCTGATAGAGGCCAACACACAACAACAACCGTTGTTGTTTCTGATAGCCAAATATAGTATCTATAGCTTACTCATGGCTAGAAGTCAATACTCTGTGACAGCCATTAGCCACTAAAAATCTTAAATTCATTGATATGATGATGGTATCCTCTTTTCCGTCATCAGGGACATAGGGCTTTTTGTTGTATTCCATCTATTTTTTTTGTAATATTAGACGGATCAAGGAAAGTGTCTCATTCGCCGTCGTAAACCCAAAACGTAAGTGAGGAAACTTTATATTTTTCAAAAATGATTGTTGCAGCTGAAAAGTCTGCACTTTTTTCTGGTGCTAAGGAAGGTTATTCCTATCACCAAAAAAATAATCACGCACTTCCAAAATTTTCATCCATTCCCCATTGATATGCTAAAATGCTAGATGAAAACGTATTTTTTTATTTAACACTGGTTTTTCAATACAATGCCATTTCTTAAATACCTAGTCATACATACATGTATGTTATCAAATGTTTGTATATTATTTTAACGATGCTGTCAAGCACCTGTTCATTTCTTATCAGAAACAGTTTGAATGGGTATGTACTTATGTCTAACTATTTGTATATGCTAAATCATTAGACAACATTCTGTAAGTCCTTAGTAAAGAAGATAGTTTTCAACACACCTGCTCGTAAAGTAGGTCTTATTACAGCGTATTTACACTGATAATGCAGAATATTACCCATGCCGTGCCTTTTACATTACATTATCGCACTAGTGCCTTTTCATTACATATCTTTTTAAATATTAGCAAAATAATGCAGAATATTACCCATGCCGTGACTTTTACATTACATTATCGCACTAGTGCCTTTTCATTACATATCTTTTAACATTTTCATTTTTTATTTTTTTATTTTTTCCTCGCAAATGTGTTGAAAAACGTCGTATGAAACACGTGAGCATTGGTCATTACACTTCTCGTCTCCATTAAGCCTTCGCCTTCGGCTCAGGCTTAAAAACCGACTAGAGTGTAATGACCAACTTAGCACACTTGTATCATAATGTACTATTTTGATTGATTCTTTCTTGTATGTTGACTTTAACTAACTAGATTATACCTAGTTTCCTGTAGGCAAGTTTCACAACAATCATGAAGTCAAATGTAAATAAATTCACAAAAGTTTCTAACTAAGAACTAATTTTAGCACATTTTACTATTTAAAACAGTTATAAAGTAGGTTGGCTTTTTCTAGGCACACTATGAGGTCACACAGTGACATCATAGTACGCTACCTATGTCATACCAAACCTCATATCAGCAATATTTTATTGGTTTATGAATTGTAATTCCGCGTTTTGACTCCATTGGGGGCATTTTTAACCTTATCAGTTTGCACCTTGCAATGGCTTGTGTGCCATTTTTTTCCATGATGCCATTCAAATCGATCAGTATTAGAGAAGATTGAATGTCTGTATGAAACCAACTAAAATTAAAATCGATCAAAAGGCAAAAATGACAAAAGACAGACATTGCTAGGTATTGCTGAAACATCATTGATGATTGATGTGACGTCACAACATTGGAGGGCCATATTTTGGCTGTGAAACACTGTGTTTAGGTACATAGTTGTTATTTAATCTCTCTTTTTATTTAAACATTAGCTGCTCGTGCAGATAGCTATTATAGTCAATTGGCTGTTCTAAATATGTAGCAGAAGTCAATGACATCATCAATATATCGTAATCATATTGATGGATGTCATCGTTGATGCAGTTCAATCTAATTTCCGTACCATTCTTCTGTCTCAGAGGTACATTCTAATAATGGGACAATACCATTTATATGGCTACCTAAAGTACTTACCTAAGGTTCAGTTCTCACTGAACAGTAAATTTGATTGTAGATACAAATGTTAAAGGAGTACTTTCCAAATCAAAACCAAATCAAAGTGTGTATCTTCTTACAAGCTGTTATTTAACTTCCCTTGTTAAATAGTATGTGCGATTGTGTGGGTCACATCTTGCAAGTAATATTTGACCAACTTCACGTAGTCCAATCGAGTTGGCATTTAGTACAGTTGACGTCAAAGATGTATACATTGTTCGCTTTAATACAATGGAATAAGGTGAAAAAGTGTGACTTTACGCTTGTGTAAGTCGGACGACAATGCAATATTATGGTACCCTAAAGCTGGTCTGGTGTGGAGATGGATTGGATGGAATGGAGATGGATGGTAGCCATACACATGATAAACCTGACCTGTTTGGCCTCATTGGAGCCCTCTCAACGAGTAGTTGATGACTTTGAAAAAAAGTACATATAGTCAGCTATCTTGCTACTTCTTTCTTTTCATTTTGAACTGATAAGTAGTAGCCAAAGTTTACAATAGGCACAAAAGCATTGTTCTAAAGATAAGCTGTTTATGGCCATTCCGACATCTATAAAAACATCCTATACAACTTTTTGACGGAATTGTTTTTCACCCTTAGAATAATAACGCATAGAAGGATAGTTTCATACGGCCGACGCGCCAAGCGTGAGGCATAAAATGGATTCATGTAGTTGTGATCAACTCGTATTCACACGCGCCAATATATGCACACAAACGCACCAATTGTTTCCCACCGATCGGCGTACTGGGCCATTTATGGCCGAGTTTTGGTGGCCTCACTGTTGCGCGTTTCTAGGCGTTATTATTCTAAGATTTCACCGAGATAATGTTACACTTTACCTAATAGCTTACACACATCCTAACCGATTGCCCTTGCCTCATGCGCAGTCGTAACTCCTTCCTGGGCAAACACATCATGTGCCCGGAGGAGATCAAATTTCTTGAGTTCAACAAAATCCTGCAATTCTTCGAGTTTGCAGGACTTATATTATATTTTTTTTTATATTTGCTGACAATCTTACACAAATCAACCTAGTCCCAAACTAAGCAAAGCTTGTACTATGGGTACTAGACGACGATATAGATATACTTATATAGATAAATAAATACTTAAATACATAGAAAACATCCATGACTCAGGAACAAATATTCGTGCTCATCACACAAATAAATGCCCTTACCGGGATTCGAACCCAGGACCTCTTGCTTCGTAGGCAGGGTCACTACCAACTAGGCTAAAGTGGTCGTCAAAATGAACTTGACCAAGAATTGTAGTAAGTGGCGATCACAATAGATCAGCGATGGTCGCAGTGATATTAAGGGCTTTGACAGCCTGAAAGCCACTACCAGAATAATAATAATAATACCTAATAGCTTATATAATTCCCAGGTGGATGGCAAAACCATAAAGGCCCAGATATGGGACACGGCGGGCCAGGAGCGGTACCGCGCGATCACGTCCGCGTACTACCGCGGCGCGGTGGGCGCGCTGCTGGTGTACGACATCGCCAAGCACCTGTCGTACGAGAACGTGGAGAGATGGCTGCGCGAGCTGCGTGACCACGCCGACCAGAACATATTGATTATGCTCGTGGGCAACAAGAGCGATCTTAGGCATCTCAGGTATGTCACTGTTCCACATCTTTTCCGGCCTAGGGCGAGCCAAATGTGGCCAAATATCATTCGCAGTTGGATGGCAAAATTATACCGATCATTCTTATAACCGAACGATATTGTGTAACTTGTAACTGGCCCTAGCACAGGCCTCGGTCTTTTTGGGCTGTTACCGCACACTGTCTTAAAACACTTGTCTGGACCATTATTTAGACTTTAGAATAGTGATATACTTGATGTAAATTTTTTGTTAATAAATAAACTTATTAGCCATGTAACTTATATGCCCAGATATGGGACACGGCGGGGGTTAGGTCACTATTTACTCTTTTTTTAGGGTTCCGTACTCAAATAGTAAAACGGGACCCTATTACTAACACTCCGCTGTATCTCACTGATACCGTGATAGTTCCAGTTTAAATTTTCACAGATGATGTATTTCTGTTGCCGCTATAACAACATATACTAAAAACAGAATAAAATAAATATTTTTATAGATAATGGTACTTCGTGCGCGAGTCCGACTCGCACTTGGCCGGTTTTTTTACCATACATACATTCTCCTAGCGTTTTTCCCGGTGGAGCCCTAATGGAGCCAGGGGTCTGCTTTGGCACATGATCCCATGATTTGGCGTAGACATTCGTTTTACGAAAGCGACTGCCATCTGACCTTCCAAACCAGATGTTTCCTTCATCGAAAAGCCATAAGTTTTTTTGAAGAAACCTAGTGGTACAAGCTGGGGTTTGAACCCACTACCTCCAGATTGAAAGTCGCGTGGCTTACTTACCGCTCTTCTACAGAGGCAATCAAACTTGGGTTCAAAGCCTTGGTCGCGCTACAGCGCTGGTGGCTATACATAGAGCAAAACAAATCGCCAACACGTCCCTCCGACCGAGCGACCTTGGTCGGCACCGACCGCTGTAGTATGAAATTTTACTGCAAAAAACTGTCTACACGGTCGGTGCGGACCAAGGTCGCTCGGTCGGAGGGACGTGTTGGCGACCGTCTAGGAGAGGCTTAAAAAAAAGTGAACAAAAAATGTGTGCATTTAATGATACATTGCCACGTATAGGGTAAAATTGTGCAGTTTTAAGATGTGCAGATATTTTAACTTTGCATTAAAGGTCCAACTTTATAACATATTCGATGGTGAACCATACAAACTAAACAATCATATTAAAAAACATGGACTAATGGTTGATAATTGACTATGTATGACAATAATTGAAATCAGCAGCGTGACGTCGACTTTGCTTCACCGGAACTTAAGGCACTTGTCCCACCGCCGGCGAGTAGCGAGTACTCTTACTCGCGCGAGTAAAAGCGAGTAAGAATTACTATGAGAGTACTCGCTACTCGCCGGCGGTGGGACAAGTGCCTAAAGTACGAACCGTTTATACATTACGCATTTTCTTAAAAGGGTCAATCAACTATTGTCAGACAAAGTCAAACAACTTTGTTGCTCGTTGCCATGGTTATGTCTCCTGGGTCACTCTTTAAAACTATCAGTTTATGGGATTTTAATCCAATAAGCACGTGTGTTTGTTATATTGGTAAACCCATTCCATGGTGGGGCATCTCCTTAGCATGATAGGACTCCAATGTATAGTATTTTTTCTAAGAAACACTGTCACTGTTGTCTCTTGGCTTACCGGGACAGAATAACAACAAGAAAAAGTTGATTGACCCAAAAACACGTGAGAAAAAAAACCGGAAAACTTAGTTATTCAGTATTTACCGAAATGGTTATCGGTTTAGACATCATTATATATTTTGAAATGTTGTCAATTAACACTTACTAAGATGTAAATTGAATAACCAGCATTTTTAATTTCCAGATCCATCCCGACAGAAGAGGCGAAGGCATTCGCGGAAAAGAACGGACTTAGTTTTATTGAAACATCCGCTCTGGATTCTACTAACGTGGAACCTGCATTCCAGAATATTCTAACTGGTAAGTTTTCTACATAAAAACATTAAATTTTTCGTTTTACTTGTTGTATAGTGTAAAATAACGTCAGTCAAAATATAACTATAATGGGTCGACTACACGCAGCGGGCGTATAATAAATGGTATTCGAGTGCAGTACAACATTGCGTTCCGGGTGCTGATGGGGCTGCCGCGCTGGTGCAGTACTGTCCGCGATGTTTGCGGAGGCGCGCGCGGCCGTTATCAGGAAGAGGTGCGCGTCGCTCCTCTCGCGTATGCGCGACAGCCCCAACCGCATTCTGAGCGCATTGGCGTGCCGATGGGATAGCCCTATGTTGGCCCGTTGGATAAGTGTGCATGCTCAATGAGCACTGAGGGCCGACGCTGATGTTTAAAATATATTCAATTATTATTATTATTGTAACCTACTAACACTTAGATTCATAAGCACACATTTGTACGACTAACACCATATGGGTTCTATGCCTGAAATAAAATAATTGAATTGAATAAACAGTTCCACCACAACGTCCACAAATAAAATCTAATCGGTAATTGCAACTAAATTTATCTCTCTTATCCTATCTGATCATAGAGGGCATTATTAGATTTAGTTGCAATTACCAGACAGATATACCTAGTTGCAATTACAAGACTCCACCTTAGTCATTCTAAAAATACTGAGTTTCGATAATATGATGCAGCATTTAAAAACAAGCTCAAACAGCTCCTCATAAAAATGGCTTGCTACAGCATAGACGACTTTATGACCAATATATCATTGACCCACTCATAAATCAACAACACTTTCAAAATTATTCAATAATGATAGGGTATATAACATCTAAGACAATAAGAAATTTTAAAATGTATTTGACATGCATGATATTGACCTGTAAAATATGACATTTTATCAATAAAGTTCTGAATCTGAATATCTTCCTCTTCAGATAGCGCGAAAATTCGCACAGACCAAAGGTCATATAAGTAGATGATACGTTAAGAGTAGAATAGTAGTTGAAATGGCAAACACACCGACCCAATGTTGACGATTTTTTTTTTATCTCTGATATAACCAGAAACAGTCCCCGCGAAGGATACGGGCGACTGAATCCGCGCTTGCATTATGATAAATGATTTCTAATGGAATTAGTGATTTTGTGTATGAATGATGAATTGATGAATGATGGTTGTATTGTAATGGATGATGGGTGAAATGGAGAGTGAAATATGTGCTGTTTAACTTTTTCAGGTTTTTAACTATGGAGGAGGCGAGTTTGCAAAATGAGGCTATTGTAGTTTCTTTACGAATGATTTACTGCAGATTGTATGGTTCTATATGGAGATTATGACACGTGATTTCGTGGTTAAATCTCGGATTTGTGAATTTCGGGCAGTATTTTAAAAGGTGGTCGATTGTCGAAAATACAAATACCTTTCAAGTTCTGTATTGTAAACTTACTGAAAGAATAAATGGTATCTATTATAGTATGATGGTTACGTGGGCGAAGTTCTGTTACATCATTAAACGACAGCTTCGCAACTATGCTTATAGTGACTGCGCTAAAGCAA
Source organism: Epinotia brunnichana (assembly GCA_963854355.1). Taxonomy (NCBI): domain Eukaryota; kingdom Metazoa; phylum Arthropoda; class Insecta; order Lepidoptera; family Tortricidae; genus Epinotia; species Epinotia brunnichana. Next base: position 42,511,858 of record OY977937.1, on the reverse strand, counting down.
AAAGTCGACGTGGGTGGATACAGTTATCTTTGTTGTCATAAATACCTATGACTTATTTTCAATAGTTATGTAGACTTGTGTCTCTGAGCAGAATTGGGTCACATTACGTCGTTTTTACGAATGTTTCATCACCATCCTGTATACTTCTCACTGCTGGACACATGCACAGTAGATATATAGATTAAGGCGCCGTAGGTTCAGCGAAGTTAAACGAACAGAGTTTTTGAAACAAGATAATGCGTCTGTTTATAATAATATGGTTTCAAAAAATACGAATAGTAATCTTGAGGCTTTTCTGCAGGGAGATAAGTGATTCGAAACATAATTGAGCAATTTTCGCTCTATAGAAAAAATCACGAACAGGTCTAAAGGTCGAAACGCACAGACAGCGGTGGCGGTGCGGTGCGGAGGCGGTACCGGTTGTAATGTTCGAGCTAATATCGTCAGGTGACAAGCAAAACTTACTAAGTAACAAATACCTACTTAAATCAAAGGTATCTCGTAAACGTATCTCGATATCGACCACGTACCGAGATACGAGGTTTTGAAGAGCAGTGACAGTTTTGGTAGTGACTTTTGCTTGTCACCCGACGATATGAAAAGGTCCGCACAGAATACCGCGCCGCGCCGCGTCCCGCCGCGGTATTCTGTGCGGACCCTTTCGCATTAGTTCGAACATTACAACCGGAACCGCCTCCGCACCGCGCCGCGCCGCACCGCCACACTGTGGATCGAAAATGGCCTCTCCATAGAATTAGGGACTTCATTTCTAAGTACCTACTTTTTTAATTGAAATCGAGTCTTCTCGTGATAATTAGAAAAAAAAAAGAATATGGGTAAATTTGGCTAGAAAACCGCTGAGTAATATTTTTTTTACGAAAATTTTGTATGGAGCGTATATGAAAAAACGGAATATCTCAGAAAGTGCACAATATCCCGTAATATCCTTCCGCACAAATTTAATACCAATTATTTATGATTTTTCTGCGTACTCAAAATTTCCCGGCTAGGTGCACTTTTAAAAAAAAAAAATCGAAAACGTTTCATATGGGGAAAACTAGGTTTTTAGTAGGTATTTTAGTTTGCAAGACCCGTCTAATCATGGAATAAAATTAAATAATGGCTTTAGATGAGATGCATTTACAAAAATGAGTTCACGGGGACGTTCACCACTAGCTTATCGATAAAATATGTAATATATTTAGGAACTGCCTCTGCCTCCAATTCGTGCGATAAGGACAACTGCAGCTCGGACTAAAATTCCCACCCAAAAAACACAAAAATCGAGGTTTCGCTCTCGACTGTTTCCTCCTCCAAAACGCAACCAATCATTATAAAATTTTGGAAACTGCAAGAGGAAGAAATAATCGATTTTTTGGATATTTGTTGTCATATTATATATAACGGCCTCCGTAGCCCAGTTGGTAGTGACTCTGCCTACGAAGCTGGAGGTCCCGGGTTCGAATCCCGGTCAGGGCATTTATTTGTGTGTTTATCACGAATATTTGTTCCTGAGTTATGGATGTATATACCTAAGTATCTATATGTATTTATCTATTATATATATCGTCGCCTAGTACCCACAACACAAGCCTTATTGAGCTTACCGTGGGCCTAGGTTGATTTGTGTAAGATTGTCCCGTAATATAATATATTTGTATACTGCGCCTTTTTTGGCAGCGAATTCAATAAAGCCGTTTTTGCGATTTTCGAGGCGCTGTAAGATTCTTTAAAATAAAAATATCCAAAAAAGCAAAACGTAGCGGCATAGATATTGATGATATTGATCTTATTTGAAAAAATAATTGCTCTAGGTTCAAAAACCAGGGAGAAAACAGTCGAGAGCGTTTGAATGGGAAAATCGCAGGTAGGCATTCCTCTTAACCTATAAATAAAACAAATTGACTACTTTCTATTTCATTGCAAGTTTGTGAAAAGCACTATACAAATGTCGGCGAGAAACGGGGTTGCCGGCCGCGTATCCCTATCAGTCTATATCTACTTGGCCTCCACTCCAACCCTTCGTTTCCCGGTCTCTATAGTAATGTACTACTCTTACAGTAATAAAAAGGTTTACCGTAAATATTGACTACTTTGGCTGCTACTGACTACGTGTACGATTTATTGCGCCCAGGTATTCAAGCACTTTTAGTCATAGTAGTTTATTCTTAACCAATATACATTGCGCTCAATCTGTGTCAATAATCTCTTCAACTTTATGATGACATCACACTTGATCATACACTGAGTCTAAAGGTTAATTTGCATTCTGTTAAGTGAGCGCCAGTTCAACTATTTTATTGTTATCGAAAGTCTAACATACATGAAATCACACTTAAAGCGGATTGTATGAACTTTTTATTTACATGTTGTTTATGTGTGACCCCTTATCAATCCATAATAATGTGTCCTAAAGTCACTTACATTACATAAGTAACAGTTATGGACATCAAATTTATTTTGTAATGCTGGTAAACTTTAAATATGGCGTTGGCAGCTGTAATCCCATAGAGAACTGTCAAACTTCCCATACAATCAGATTTTAACGGACGATACTGACGATTACCGACGGTTTTAAACAACTGGAAGGGTAGATTGTTAGTAGCTAGCCACCGTTCAATAGCTGGCCACGTCATACTAAATGTAATTAATTCTGTTTGAAGGGGAACAGAGTTAATTTTTAGTATGAGGGGGCCAGCTATTGAAGGGCGGGCAGCTACTGGCGATTTTACATGGCAAAACTCGTTGTGGCTGGCAAGACTCCCCTTCCTGTGAGTGTGTTGTCGTAGAGCAGAGCATTCAACACACTATCCATGAGTGCCCGTTAACATGGTACACTGGAGGACCCCCAGAAGACCTGATCAATTTGAATGACGAAGCCCTTAATTGGATTAATGCTCTGGAAATTAATTTAAAATTTTGTATCTGACTTTTGACTTGCCATACGAATAAAAAAATAAAAAAAACTTAGCAAAAACAAAATTCTTCGTTCGAGTTCCTACTGAACCTCCTTGGTGCTGGGTGGCTCCAGCTCGTGGCGCGAGTAGGCGAAAATAAAAATATGTTCGATTTCCCTTTGCAGAGATCTACAGGATCGTATCGCAGAAGCAGATGCGGGACCCGCCGGAAGGTGACGGCGCCGTCATCCGCGCCGACGCCGAGCCCGCCGAGCACGCCGCCTCCGACAGCGTGCGCCGCCAGTGCTGCCAGTAGACAGGTACCTTTGCAGAGATCTACAGGATCGTATCGCAGAAGCAGATGCGGGACCCGCCGGAAGGTGACGGCGCTCTTTTCACGGCCAGGCGTGTATGCTTTTAAAAATATGTAATGAAATGAATAATATAAAACTCCAAGAAATCGAACTAATTTTCATAGCTGAACGCCGTGATGCTGTGCCACAAATTGAGGACAAAAAATACTTCCCCTTCAATTTTTTATGAAATTCCTTTACAGTTATCTCGAGTTGTTCCACCCGAAACGTGATACTTTGAAGCTCAGGATCAAGTGATCATGATTCTGAACAGGAAAAATAAAAAATCTAAATTCAGTGAAAAAATAAGTCGCACATTTGAGTGAAAACGCCCGACACAATACATACAAACGCCGTTTCTATATTTCGATGCAATTCCCATTTAAATCTACATTTCTTATAATTTAATTCTGCAGTCTTGCTAAGTCAGCCCCAATATATTGCCCACTCTTCATACCTGGCCAAATGCATAACAATATATTGCCCACTCTTCATACCTGGCCAAATGCATAACATTACCATTTGCTTTGTTACAGAAAGTCCAGTCAATATAGAAAAGCCGGAGAGAAAACAGTTGGAAACACTGAACGCAAACATTATTACGAATCATTCCCAACAGTGGTCTAACTGGTGCCCACTCGACAATCATCACAATACTTATGGCACGGGTGTCTCACGGCATATATAGAGGAAAATAGGATGTCTTCATACAACCTCACTTTCATTCTTGACCAGCCTTTTACGTATAATTAGCGTGTTCATTCATCGTTCAAAAAGGCCTGTGATTTTAACGAGAAAATAGTTAGTGACGAAGCGATCAACCAAGATAAATTAATTTGAGGATAGTTAGTTAACTGACGTAAGAGCTCATATTTCACGATCAACGGTATTTTTTGTCACTCGTGTCCAGGTAAAACCATGGAGATACTCGTATTGTTGAGAAGGGGCCTATTTTTCTCTTTTCGTGCAGCCATATCACAATAGAAGTAATTCTAGTTGTATATTGATTGGTTCAACATCTGTATGGTGCTCAATATGTATGCGTGCGAATCAGAAGCGTATACGTTCAATACTCTGCTAAAATAACTTTTATTGTGGCCATAGAGTAGAGCTTGTTTAGTGAAACATGTGTGAAGCGACCCTACCAACATAAGAGTGGTGCATGTAGATAGCTTGTATAATTATCGATTTGTCGGTATCTAGAGTCCGAACGAATAAGATAAATAATTGTTACAGACTTTAATGAACTAGAGAGCTTCAGTTCGCACTGGATGAGTTGGCGCTCTTAACAAGTGATTACTATTGGATTTTATGTTTATTTAAGGGAGCAACGTTTTTCTTTCGACTTTAGTTGATAGTCCATGTTATATCTATTTATTTAGTAAATTAATGCAAAGTTATTTCAACCAGATTTAGTTGGCGTCATGCTACTAGATCTATTGACATTTTCCTTCTATAATTATGAACAGAGCAATAAATTCGAAGAACGAAATTTATAATTAATATTTTAAAAGAGGTAACTGTTAAATAGCACAGAAATAAGTAGCTTGATATTTAAAATGTCTTATTGTTTTCGTATTACACTAGCGGTAGTGTCGAGTAAGTAACGAATAGCTTTTTTAAAGGGACATTTTTGTTTACGGATATTATGTGCCTTGGACATGGCTGGTCATGTACATTTTATTGAAGCTTTTAATTGTTTTCGCCCTTGTTCTGTATAGGACCGGGTTGCGGGTCGCCGGAGGTCGTACACTGATACATACGGCGTAGGGCTTGTCCATATATTACGTCATCGTTTTTTTGACGATTTTTGCCCCCCCCCCCCCTATCATCATCCTGTTAATTCCTTGCATGGACCCTCCCCGCCTAATAAATTGACTACCATCACCCAACGGTCAGACCCTCCTCCTATTTTGAAATGACGTAATATATGGACAGCCCCGTAGCGCAGACTTGCGTGACAGATGTACATCAGTCTCGCTTGGTATAGTTCCGCATTATGTGACATTGAAACCAGTTGTTTCAGCACTTCGCGTAACTATCAAGTTCACACAAATCAATGCTAAACGTAGATTAATCGTTATCAATATTTTCTGATGCAAGTGTTGAATGTGTCCGTGTATGGTCGACGATTGTATAGTAGGAACAAAATTCTAAGAGTACATTCTGCAAAAAGAAAAAAACTATTAAATTTTTTAGCTTGCGTTTTTTTGTCAGAATTGACTCTTACAATTTCGGTCCTAGTATAACGGAGTTGCAATGCCGAGCCGTGCGGGCGATGCAATACTCAGCCAGCGGCCACCTGCCATATGCAGGCCGCTGGTGCATTTCAGACGTCCTTATCGACTGGTCACTCTTTCAATTCGATTGTCGCCTTGACCCATTCAAATGTACACGAGGTACGAGGCTAGCGATAAGTTGTTGTGCTTTATCGTGCTTTGGATACCTGCCAGTATTGACACCGCTGCGCTCATCGACCGCCTGTGCCAGCATAGGCCTCTAATGGAAACATCCTCTTTGCAAGCTGTCCTAAAGTGTTATTATCGATTTTATAACGTGTTAACATGACCAATAAAGTTCAAATTTGAACAGCAAGATCGTTTCGAGAGAGCGATCCGTCGATACCCCACGGCCCCGAGCTCTGCCATTTGTGGCTTGGATTATATTCAACACATGAATATGCGGTGTTTGTATTAAGAAATATATAATTGTATTATGGTCTTTACATATGCATGGTTATTTTTTTAGTGCCTATCTGTAATTACTTTATTAAAGACAAAGATAATAAAATATAATGTAAATTTGTTGGCGTTTAATTTTAAGATCTCTAACCGCTTCAAACAAACCTTCCTTATGACAAGTGATAATGCCCTTCGTTAATCTTTGTTTTTGATGACAAATATACATTCCTTGAGCTCAGCTAGGTCCACACTATGCCCTTTTTTACGCTCAACGAGGGCGTGCGTCATATTGTTGTCACGCTTATTCTTACTAGGACCGAGTGTGACCGCTCTATGACGCATGCCCTTATTGAGTGAAATAATAAGTTTCTGTCAAAAATTAAATTTTTGGTACAAGCTTTGATGATACTTTACTGTACATTGTCATCAACTACTAATTCAGACGATTCTAACGAGCCCAAACTCAACGGGGTTACATCGGTTAACCCTTTACCAGGCGAAGGGATATAGGGTCATTTCGCCGGTTACGCGACCACCTTCGGTTAGCGACCACTTGAAGAACATGGTTTTTTCAATTGAAGATAACATCAATTCTACAGAGCCTATTGAAACAGGTAGCCGTATGCATTATTGTTTGTAGTTATGGAATAGGAATTAACTAAAAAAACGAGAAAATATGCTTTCAGTTCACCAACTCAGCTAAGTGGTCGCTAACCGGCACATAAAGTTAGGTGGTCGCTAACCGGCGAAATGACCCTATTCGCCCACGTCTTATATCGGTTACCGTAGTCAGGATTTAACTCCAAACCTCCTACAAAATAATTTGTCAATCCCTGAAAATTGTATTTTATGATCTTCATTCACAACACGCTTCTAAATCGCGTAATATATCTGTGGCAGCCGTTTAAATTCACATGAACTCTAATTTCAGTGAACTATTTACAGATAAATTCGAACACTCCTTAATTTCTATGAAACAGAAGTACATAGGTCGATTTTTTTTGGATATTTTGTAGATTTTGAGTGTTGAAAGGTAACATAATCGCAATTATTGCTAAATATGCATGCATTATTGTGTATGGCCAGAATTAGGATGTAGGTTGACATTATCCCATTTAACTGTGCGGGAGCTATTCTTCCCATGGCCCGGTAAATTGTCTTGTCATGTCATAAAAACTGAAGTAAGTAATAAATTAATAAAACTGTTTTTGTGTTCAACCTAGAGCGACTTCATGTACCTAGCTATAACATCTCCTTTTAAAGACTTTCCCTGAAGAATTTGGAGTTAAACCTTGACTATGATAATTGATAATAAGATAATATATAAGATGTGGGAGGAATATATCCCTTCGCCTGATCAAAAATATAATAAGACAACATCGAGTATGACAGTTAATTAAGTACTTAGACAGGCGATGGGATAACTGTAACCCACATTTTTATTTCTGGTTTAAAGGAACACCTCCGACTTTCGTAATTACATTTTTTACAAAGATAGAAATACGGTTGTAACAGTAACTAATAAAGTACGTATGAAGACACGCTAGTTCATAGGGGCCTGTTAAAGGGTTAAGTACCGAATTCCCATAGCCACCTCCTGTCTCCATCATCAGATCAGCTCGATGGTACCATAATATTGAATTGTCATCCAAACTATACCTTCACCCAAAATTTCAGCTCAATCGGTTGAAGATATCTGTTTCAAAATTGAGTTGCAAGATTCCACCCGAATTAACATAGTTACCTACATCTATCTATCTATCTACCTATACATATAATAAAGCTGAAGAGGGTCGAAAGTCTGTACATGGAAGATATTCGAAAAAAAATTGGCTAGGGATACTTAAAATCGATAACAGAACACGTTCCAACAGTTTTTAGAATTTTTGTCTGTTTGTCTGTTTATCTGTTTGTCTGTTTATGTGACCGCGCATCACGTGAAAACGGCTGAACCGATTAAGATGAAATTTGGTATAGAGATAGTTTGAGTCCTGGGGAAGGACTTAGGGTAGTTTTTATTCTGGAAATCAACCCCTAAGGGGATGAAATGGGGGGTGGAAATTTGTATGGAGCTACTTAAACCGCTGCACCGATTTGGATGAAATTTGGTATATAATTAGTTTGAGTCCCGGGGAAGGTCAAAGGATAGTTTTTATCCCGAAAATCATCCTCTAAGGAGGTGAAATAGGGGGTGAAAAATTGGATGGAACCCATTTACGGTATATAGCGGTAGTTGGGAGTCCTGGGGAATAGGAACATTATATAGGTAAATATATGTATGTGACGTTCCAAGATGTTTTCTAAAACGGGGTAAAAAATACGTTTTATTATGGCTATTTTGAAAACTATTAGATGTAACATTATGTTGACGTATCCTTATTTTTAATATAAAATATTTAAATTACAAGTCAGTTAATTTAGTCCATTTTTTTTTTTTTTTTTTTTTAACGTTGGGGAAATGCCTTTACGTATCCCGTCCTGTCCGGGGAGGCAGAACGGGTATGACGGACTAACCGAAGCTGGACTACCGTCTAAAACCACCAACGAGTTCCGGCGCCGCCTTGTCCGCCTTGGGGCGTCGCTGAATCGCTCCTGGCATTCAACTGCGTACGTCCCGGCGGGCGGCCCACAGTAGCAGGCCACATACATTTCGAGGCATCAGCTCCAGTCCTGTGGAACCTTTACATACAGGGACCCCGACTCCCTGCATGGTTCCACTACGGCGGAGGTAACAGATGCGCATAGCGCCTGGCTCTGCCCCCAGTCCGTCGCCGGCGAAGCGGATCCGCGAGAGGATCATTTTCGCGAGCCCGCTCCGCAGCCTCCTTCTGTGACATTACGTCGTCACAGAATGAGGCCATCGCTCTCCACGCCTCCTCGCTGTTGAGCATGGCGTTGACGACACTCGACAGTGAGAGGTTTGCCCCTATTACCGCCTGTAAGGTGGTCCGCTGATGCCTCCACACGGTACACTCCACCAGAGTGTGAAGCGCTGTGTCGACAAACGCACCACACTCGTGACAACAGGGGGTTGCCTCTCTTCCTATGCGGTGCAGATACTTGCCAAAGCATCCATGGTCAGTAAGTATCTGCACCATGTGAAACGTCAACGTTCCGTGTCGCCTGTCGACCCAGCGCTCCAGGTGAGGCAGTATTGCTCCTACCGTCCAAATACCAAATTCTGCTGATGCCAGCTTCTCCTTCCACTGGCGTAGAGATTCGGCCAGTGCCGATGCCCGGGCACGCTTCATTTCATCCCAGTCAGGGAATTCCCCTGCTAATCTTTTCCTAACCTTGTATTGTAGCACCCGCGCTGCCAGCTCCCAAGGGAGGTTGGCAGCTAACGTCGTCGCAGCTGTATAAGACACCGTCCGGTATCCCCGAACCGCCCTTAACGAAATCGCCCTCTGCGGCCTACCCGCCGCAAAACTTGGTTTCTATGACCCGCCTCACCATAATAGATGCATGTAGGCTTTTTTCATTATTATTTTGCATATTTTCATATCACACGGCCGTAAGGACCTTTTCTACTAAACCGTAGTTAATTTAGTCCTACGGTTTAGTAGAAAAGGTCCTTACGGCCGTGTGATATGAAAATATGCAAAATAATAATGAAAAAAGCCTACATGCATCTATTATGGTGAGGCGGGTCATAGAAACCAAGTTTGCGGCGGAGTCTATTTTGTAAAAAAAGGCGTTCGGAGTAAGCTAATCTATAAAATCATGCAACTCAGCCATAATGACCCTTTCCTTCATACAATTTGATACAATCAACCGCCTTGACGACCGCTTTAGCCTAGTTGGTAGTGACCCTGCCTACGAAGCAAGAGGTCCTGGGTTCGAATCCCGGTAAGGGCATTTATTTGTGTGATGAGCACGAATATTTGTTCCTGAGTCATGGATGTTTTCTATGTATTTAAGTATTTATTTCTCTATATAAGTATCTATATCGTCGTCTAGTACCCATAGTACAAGCTTTGCTTAGTTTGGGACTAGGTTGATTTGTGTAAGATTGTCCGCAAATATTTATTTTATTTATTTATTTATAATCCATACTAATATTACAATTGCGAAAGTAACTCTGTCTATCTGTTAACTTTTCATGCTTAATTTGGTTGAAATGAAATTTGGTGTAGAGATACTTTGAATTCCGGGGCCTTCCCAAAGAATCCTTACTAAAGATAGTTTTTATCTGGAAATTCATCACCTAAGGGGGTGAAAAGGGGGGAGAAAGTTACGATATAAACGAATTCCGTGCGGACGAAGTCGCGGGCAAACGCTAGTCTATACATATAAATGCCTATGTCCTGACTGACTTATTCACTCACTCATCAACGCACAGCCGAAACTACTAATCTCAGAGAGTTGATTTTTGCACAGTAGGTTGCTTTTATAAAGTGGGCTAGGGATAAGAAGGTATTTTTGAAAATTCCTTTCCTAAGGGGGTAAAAAAGGGGTGCAAAATTTGTATGGGAGAACCTTTTTTTTTGAGCTAGAGACTTGAAACTTTGTAGAAAAATTAGTTATTAGAATACAAATAAAGTACTTTCAGCGTTTTGGAAAATTCCACCCCTAAGGGGGTAAAATAGGGGGGCAAAGTTTGTATAGGGGAAACAATATTTTTTTAAATAGAGACTTAAAACTTTGTAGAAAGATTAGACATTAGAATACAAATAAAGTACTTTCAGCGTTTTAGAAAATTCTACCCCTAAGGGGGAAAATAGGGGTGCAACATTTGTATGTGGGAAACTTTTTTTTTGAACTAGAGACCTAAAACTTTGTAGAAAAATTAGTTATTAAAATACAAAGAAAGTACTTTCAGCGTTTTGGAACATTTCACCACTAAGGGGGTAAAATAGGGTGCAAAGTTTGTATTGGAAAAACCACTTTTTTTGAAATAGAGACTTAAAACTTTGTAGAAAAATTACTTAGAACATAAAAAAAACTGCATTCAGCGTTTTGAAAAATTCCACCCCTAAAGGGGTAAAATAGAGGTGCAAAGTTTGTATGGGGGAAACAATATTTTTTTAAATAGAGACTTAAAACTTTGTAGAAAGATTAGTCATTAGAATACAAATAAAGTACTATCAGCGTTTTAGAAAATTCTACCCCTAAGGGGGTAAAATAGGGGTGCAAAATTTGTATGTGGGAAACTTTTTTTTTGAGCTAGAGACCTAAAACTTTGTAGAAAGATTAGTTATTAAAATACAAAGAAAGTACTTTCAGTGTTTTGGAAAATTTCACAATTTTCTTCAAATATGGTGCAAAGTATGTATGGGAAAAACTACTTTTTTTGAAATAGAGTCTTAAAACTTTGCAAAAAGATTACTTATTAGAATACTAAAAAATAACTTTTAGCGTTTTAGAAAACTTCACCCCTAACGGGGTTAAGAAGGGGGCAAGCTTTGTATGGGCAACACTTTTTTTGAGTTAGACTCAAAAATTTTAAAAATTTAATGAGAAAAATTCTTTCAGCGATTAGAAAAATTCAACAAGGTTACAATTTTATATGGAGAGCAAGCAAATTTAAAAGTGTGAGTAAGAGATTTGTAACTTCGGTCTTATTCTGTACGTTAAAAGACTACAAAACTAATTTTAGATTTTTTCTAAATGCATCCCCTAAGAGTGTTAAAAGGGGGTTCAAAGTTTGTGTATTTCAAGACATTTTTAAAGTATGAGATTTTTAACTTTGGTTTTAGACTGTAATACCTACTAGAAAATTAGCATCAACGTTTTTTTTTTAATTTATCCCCTAAAATAGGGTTCAAAGTTTGTATTGAGAGGAATCATTTTCTAAGAAGATAACAAGTTCTACGCGGACGAAGTCGCGGGCAACAGCTAGTCTATTATATTATTATTATTGTGAGCCTGTAGTTTCCCAAAGGCCTGGGCAAAGGCCTTTGGGAAACTACAGCCCCCACAAAAATTCAACAATAAAATATAAAATTAATTCTTCTTCTGATGTGTCAGATTCCGATGATGATCCTTTTTTAACCGACTTAAAAAAAGGAGGAGGTTATATGTTCCACTGTATGTATTTTTTTAAAAATGTATTTTCGTCGATTTTTCCGTCAATTGAGGACCTTTTCCAAAATTCTTTTTTTTATTCGAAAGAGTATACTCCCGAGGTGGTCCCATTGTCACCAATTTAGGATCTGGTGATGGGATCCCAGGGAAATTGAGGGCAACCCTCAAATTTTATAGGCACGCGTGTAGTGATTTCGGTATTTTCTATTATAATGCGTGTATTTTACCCTCGGATATCATAATTTTGGTGAAGTGGAACTGATGATGAAGACCACAGATGAATTATGGAAATCCTCAAAGATGTAAAGTACGTCAAAAATTCTGACATGATTCCGTTGAAGTAGCAACTAATGAAGTGTTAATTCTGAGATTCTTGAGGAATCGACGGAACTCCTCAAATATTATCAGCCCACACATAGCGACTTGGGTTTTTACTGTAATAATCAACGCATTTGCTCTCGCAAAGCAGTTTATGTGGTAAATTGGAAAGGAAATGTGGACATTTTCATGTACCATGTGGCTTGGCGAAGTACTGAATTGAAGTCGGTTTAAACTTTGTTTTTAAAGTAAATTATTTCTATCTCCCATCTTCTTAAGTTTTGATTATACTGACGCTGACGTCTCAACTGGAACAAAGAAAAATATATTACATAGTCACTACATGTACCTGATAATGATAATTATAATTTAGTTTATAAAAAAAGTTTTAACCATTATTTTGACTAAACGGGACTTAATACCTTAAAAATAACTACCTGTACGTATAGTATTACTTTCACGCCTCTTTCCTAAAAACTACAACCGTTTTAAAAATAAACAAAGGCCAAAAACCTATTCAGAGGCAACCCGTTGCCTGCGACAATGCCGTCATGGTCCCTGCGCCGCCATCCTTGGCTGTCGGTGACATATGAGAACTAGAAGACATTGGTCGGGGGAAGGTCAACGTCTTATTAAGGATGCTGGACCAGTATTCCATCCACATTTTTTAGAAAAATACTTACATCCCCAGATCCCCACTTACACATAAAGACATAACGTATTACTAGAAATATCCCGTTCTGTCAAACGGCAAGGATTTGTAGTTTGCTTTGTATCCATGATGAAACTGTTTCGTGAAACGGGTACGTTTTATTCCGGAAATCAACCCATAAGGGGGTGAAATGGGGGTAACAATTTGGATGGAACCCATTGGGATAAAATTTGGTACCTATAGAGATAGTCTGAGTCGCGGAGAAGAACAACGGATAGCTTTTGTCCCGAAAAAATCCCCCAAGGGCATAAAATAGGGGGTGAAATTTGGATGAAATTTGGTATAGACTATAGAGAGTTGGGGTTCCGGGGAAGGAAAATGTATAGTTTTTATCCCGAAAATCATCTAAGAGGGTGAAATGAGGGGTGAAAATTTGGATGGATCCCATTTAGATGAAATTTGGTTTAGAGTTAACTTGAGTCCCGGAGAATGACAACGGATATTTTCAATCGCGATAATCATCCCCTAAAGGGATGAAATAGAGGGTGAAAATTTTGATAAAATCCATTTAAGTGAAATTTGGTATAGAGATAGTGGGAGTCCCAGGGAAGGACAATTCATAGTTTTTATCCTGAAAAATCATCTCCTGAGGGGGTGAAATGAGGGGTGAAAATTAGGATAGAATCCAATCAGGTGAAATTTGGTATAAATATAGTTGGAGTTCCGGGAAAGGAAATCGCATAGTTTTTGTAACGAAAATCATCGCCTGAGAGGATGAAATGAGGGTGAAGATTTGGATGGTACTCATTTAGATGAAATCTGGTTAAGAGATAGTTTGAGTCCTGGGAAAGGACATATGATGGTTTTTATTCCGCAGATCATCCCCTAAGGGGGTGAAATGGGGATGAAAATTTGGATGGAACCCATTAACGATATAGCGATAGTTGGAAGTCCTGGGGAAGGACATAGGATAGTTTTATCCCGAAAATGGGGAGTATTTTCGGGATAAAACTATCCTATACTCTAATACTCCCCTAATGGGTGAAAATTTGGATTTGAGTGACTCATTTAGATGAAATTTGGTTTACAGATAGTTTGAGTTCCGGAAAAGGACATAGGATAGTTTTTATCCCGGATATCATCTCTTAAGGGGGTGAAATGGGGGGTGAATATTTGTATAGAGCTACTATACATCCCATTTAGATAAAATTTTGTACAGGCCCCGTAGCATGGATCACGCGATAAGTGTTAGGATAAGCGCGTCGTCTCATTCTATCGAACGGTGTCAGCCAGGGACGGATGCTCTATCCTGTCACTTATCGCGTGATAAGGCCATCCATGCTACGGGGCCTGAAGTAGTTAGTAGGCGCGGCGTTGGTAGGCCCCCCACAAGGTGGGCTGTTGACCTGGTAAAGGTCGCGGGAGTCCGCTGGATGCGGATGGCGCAGGATTGGTCACTTGGAACTCTTTGGGGGAGGCCTATGTCCAGCAGTGGACGTCTTTTGGCTAATATGATGATGATGATAATGATGATAAAAATAGTTTGAGTCTCGGGGAAGGACATAGGATTGTTTTTATATCGGAAATATACCCCTAAAAGGGAAATGGAGGGTGGAAGTTTGTATTGAGCTACGATATAAACGAGTTCTACGAGGACGAAGTCGCGGGCAAAAGCTAGTAAAGTATAATTTTTAAATTTCAAAAATACACGAAGTTTTCTAATATAGGTAACTAAGTAATAAGTGTTTGAATATGTGCAATTAATTAATAGATACCTATCATTTTGAAATACCTAGCTACCTATTTGCGTGTGAAAACTGAAGCTAGAAAAAATCGGGTTTTACAATTAAGGCGCTCTTATTAGACGATATTTAGGTATTTGCGGAGGTGAGGCAGACGGAGCGGGAGACGCGCGTCCCGCGCACCCCGCTAACGGCCTTATTCTGTTGGCATCCGTATTCGGCTCGTTTTTGCGGATCATACGATCAAATGTTTGTCTTCTTGAATAATTGTTTTGTTTTTCAAATCTTGGTTGATTTGTGTAAGATTGTCCCCAAATATTTATTGTTAATTTATTTATTTAAATCTATTTTTTTAGAAAATAAGGAATAATAGGTAGTTACAGTTCTTAAGTACATCGTAGTATGATGACATCAATTATGGACACTTACTTTCCAAAGATATGTTAATACAGATTTCTTCATCATCAATCCACCTATCGTTTTCCCAGTTCCTAGGTGGGTGCTTCCGTTTTCCAAATACGTAGAACTGATAAAATAATAGTACATATACACTTCCTAAGGGTGAACATCACCAATTATGGATTGTACTAATATATTACAGTTTTTTTTAAAACGAAATAAAATCGATTACTTCTAGGTAAAGTTATAGCGCCGGTTAACGCCCGCTTAAGAAACCATCAAAAATAATAAACAAATAGCTATGTTCATCTATTTATCTCCTGGCAAATTATATTATTACCATAATTATTACCTATGTTACATAAGTATGACTGACTGATCAAAAACTGGATAATTAGACCACTGTTAGTCAGAAGAGCATTTTATTATACAGGGTGGTTATTTTAAGACCAGCAAGTTCTTCAGTACATGACTATGTCTATTAAAAAATGTAATTTGACCAAACATCATATAAAAAGAACAAATTCAATTTGTCTCTTAAACGTGTTATGTCACTGCGCTCGCGCGGCGCGTGCTGCCTACCATGCTACCTCGACCAGCGGCCACACCGCGATGGACCTTGATACTCTCAACAAGCCAACAAGATTGGACTTACACTTGTTACTTGGCTCTATACTCCAGGCAAAATACGGTTTCGAAAATCATTAATTTATAATAGCGTTTTTTTGTATATTTCATTTTTAATCGTTATTCTAAGATGCTTTACACAAGAATCTAACAAAATTTCAAATCCCCTTTAGGGGATGAATTGCAAAAAACACTAAAATAAGTTTTGTAGTCTAAACAGGCTAAGTTCGAAGTTACAAATCTCATACTTTATAATTTTATTGCTCTCTATACAAACTTTGAACGCTTTTCAGGGAACAATTAAAAATAAAACACTAAGTTTTTTTATTGTAATAGGTTAGTATTTTTTTTTTCTACAAAATATCAAGCCTCTAGCTAAAAAAAGTGTTTCCCATACGAACCTTGCACCGCTTCTTAACCCCTTAAGGGGTGAAATTTTCCAAAACGCTGGTAGTACTTTTTTGTATTTTAATAAGTAGGTACTTAATTTTTCTACAAAGTTTTAAGTTTCTACCTAAAAAAAAGTTTCCCCCATACAAACATTGCACCTCTTTATCCCCCTCTTAGCGGGTGGAATTTTCCAAACCACTGTAAGTAATTAACCTGTATATTTGTATTCTAATAAATAATCTTTCTACACAATGTCAAGTCTCTAGCTAATAAAAAATGTTTCCTCCATACAAATGTTGCACCCCCTTTTAATCCCCTTAGGGGCAGAATTTTCCAAAGTGCTGAAAGTACTTTATTTTAATTTTAATAAGTAATATTTCTACAAAGTATTAAGTCTCTTCAGTCTCTTGATAAAATAATAAAGTTTCCCCATACAAAATTTGCAACCCTTGTTAAGCCCCTTAGGGGCAGAATTTTCCGAAACGTTGAAAGTTGTGAACCATTTTTTTAAATCTCTTAAGATATTAACACTGCCATCACTGTATATCCTAGAAGTAGGTATTTTTATCAAGACCAATCCAAGCTTGTTCAGTAACGTTTCAGAAGGCCGCAGATTTCCGACACGTAAACAATACAAACATAAATTGAAAACTTTGCAGGGTAGCAACAACACAGCGCTAATCAGAGGTGGAATCTTGGGAATGGCACCAAACATTTTCAATAAAATTCCAGACCGAATTAAACACTGGATATTAATAAATTTAAAAGACAATTGACTTCATATTCAGATTCAGATTCAGATTTGTTTATTATCATAATTTTACAATTGAAATCATAGTACAATGAATATAAAGATAAAAATGTGTTAAAATTATGACTTGTCAATTTCAATAAAATACAATAGATGTGTACAGTTGTGTACAGAATTGTTATTATTTGTAAATAGTTTAATAATACTCATACTCATAGCATAATGCTATTACATAAAATAGAGAAAGAAAACATAAAACAAATATTAACGTCAAGCTTTTAAGATCTTGTTATTTAGTAATTTGAAAGAAATTCTTGTAAACTATACAGTGTTTTTTCAAGCAATAGTTGTTTTACATGGAAGCGAAAAGAGATGTCGTTCGTTATGGTTTAAAGGTTTGAAAGTAGCCGGTTAAAAAGTCTTTGTCCTATTAACTTCGGAAGTTTTGTGCCTATTGTAAGTCTGGGCGAGGTTGTTTTGAAGTGGATACTTCTTTGCTCGCGTTCTTGTATAGGGGTACAGTTCAAAATGTATCACTTGACTTCCGGAATAACTTTTTGTAGAGAAGCCTAATCTAATTTCAAATAATTGTTTGTTATATTTTTTTCCTTCCTGTTATATATTTTAGTTATTAGTATATTATAGTTTTAATCCTTCTTTATTTGCCATTAGTTGTTAATCACAAAAAGTTATTTAGTTTATGTGACGGGCATGAAAACTATGCTGAAATGACCGCCATTTTCAATGGCTCGCGAGTCAAACGAGCTACGTCAGTCAATGTTGCTATATATACCGATTTATCTGTGCTTATACAGATTTTAGTGAATTAATGCATATATATATATATTTTACGGGGACAGCCAACAAAGAAGTATCCACTTAAACTTAATTAACGGTTGTATCTCCGACACAACCCGCTTCTTTGTAAGTTATTCGCATTTCTCATTGATCTCGAACTATTTTCACCTCTCCTTTGAAATTCATTTGGATAACGTTTAACATACATCAAAACTTCCAATATATAAGTTGAAACTGATGTTAAGATACTAAGTTTTCTTAAATGTTCGCGACACGTGTATCTGTACTTTGCATACGCAAGTACTCTAATTGCACGTTTCTGGATCTTTAGGATGCGCTCATAATCCGTACTGTTGCCCCAAAGCATTATCCCGTATGAAAGTTTAGAGTGTATGTACGCATAATACAGCTCTTTTAAGCAACTTTCTGACACAAGTGGTCTTAACTGTCTTAGAGCATAGATCCCTCTTGCTAACTTACTGCATAATGTATCTATGTGATCTTTCCATGACATTATTGGATCAATCATTTCAATCAATAGATCAATATTTGATTGAAAAGTGTTATTACACCATTAAAGATTACTTAAACGACCCTACGACATAACATGGTTCCATTCCAGACATTCCTTAGTTATAGTATTCTTCAGTTATAGTATTTTTTGAGAGTTTTTGACATATGTTTGAAGTATTTAACACCAATCACTGTTTTGACATTTTTTTTATTATGTTTATAAATATATTAGCTGGCTGAAATATTTTGTAAACCTACATTGTGGGTAATGCACAGAGGTCTTATATTTTGTATACCAACCATACTTGTAAAAGTTGTAACCTATGTTTAACAAAATAAATTGTATTGAATTTAAAGTACTAAATTTGTATTCTAATAAGTAATCTTTATGCAAAAATTTAAGTCTCTAGCTCTAAAAATAAAGTTTCCCCCATACAAACTTTGCACCCCTATTTACCCCCTTAAGGGGTGGAATTTCCAAAAATCCTTCTTAGCGTTGCCTACGTTGTTAAAGGTAGTTCTGGTGTAAATTTCAACTCTCTAGTCTTAGTAGTTTCGGCTGTGCGTTGATGAGTGAGTGAGTCATATCAATAACTCCAGAGCGGCAGAGTGAGTGCGAGATGTGAAACAGCATACTTTAGTGTTTTGTGATGGGTATCATGTGCACAAACAGCTGGCAAAGTTTTGCAGCTGTATAGGGGAACACCCTGTAGTACTTTGTACCCGACTGCCTCAGAAGGAAGTTTATGTTTTTCGAGCGTATGTATCATCATAAAGACGGTGTCAAAGGTGCCAAAGTTGGCCACCTTTGACACCGTCTTATACAATACAAACATGGGTTCGTCTTTTTCCCCACTGACGTTATCAGCATAATCATCATATCAGCCGAAAGATGTCCACTGCTGGACATAGGCCTCCCCCAAAGAGTGCCACAATAGCCGGTGCTGCGCCACCCGCATCCAGCGGACTCCCGCGACCTTTACCAGGTCATTAGTCCACCTTGTGGGGGGCGTAACCACGCCGCGCCTTCCGTTACGTGGTTGCCACTCGAGAACCTTTCCGCCCCAGCGGCCATCGGTTCTACGTGCAACTGATACTTAAGTTTAGCGATTCGCAGGGCTATATCGGTTACCGTGGTTCTGCTGCGGATAGCCTCATTTCTAATGTGATCGCGCAGAGAAACTCCCAGCATAGCCCACTCCATCGCCCTTTGAGTGACTCTGAGCCTTCTTATGAGGCCTTTAGTAAGCGACCACGTTTCCGTTCCATATGTTATCACTGGCAACACACACTGGTCAAAGACTCTCGTCTTGAGAATCTGCGGAATATTGGACGAAAAGATGTGCCGTAGCGTAGGTATGCATGTATGTCTATGACGAAAATAAGGAAGGGCCGTGGCCTGCTGCTGGTGGAGTGGCAGGATCTTTTTCCGCACTCGTTTTTAATAGAATCTACTAAACAGAAAGTAAATATACTTCAGTTCACCAATTCGTTTAGGACTTTAGACTAGGTACCTAGTCGCTATCCGGCGCAATAGCCCTAAATGTTTTTGATATATTTCTGTATGAATAAATAAATCTATTATTCGTACAGTCCATAATTGGTACCATTATCCCCCTAACCATGTGCTCGTGTCCGAATCCGATTTACACCCGACTACTTACTACCTAACAGTTCTACGTATTCAGGATAATTGAAGATTTTATTGACATCTTGTCAATATGCTCCAGCTACCTATTAATACGTTTTAGGTGCGGATGTAGAAACGCTTTAATGTAGTAAATATCGCATACCTTATATTTGTTATTCTATCATTTCGAATGTGTTCTCCAGCATGTATTAGCGTTTCCTATTCCTTTAAGTATTTTTATTTACCTTGATAACTCGAAATAATTGCTGCAAAAAGGCGTATTTGCGTGCCAGGTAAACATTCACAGGTCCGTCGTCGGCAGTGGCCACGGGCGTACTAAATTGTATTCGCCACCGCGCATGCACGACGCGGACACCCGGTTTTTCAGACAAATGACCAAATGTATTGAATTATCAAACATATTGAAATTCTAAGAAGCCGGTAGATAGAGCTACCAAAAAGCTACCTATCACAACAAATTTCATTGTAATGTTCAAAATAACTTTTGAGATATTTCGAGTTTGGTGGTAAAAAAGCACTGTTTTGAAAGGCAAAATCTATCGAGGTTTTTGTAAGCAATCGTGATTTTACGAAGCACGAACATAGCTAATGAACTGAAGATATACATATCAAAAATTTGGATCTCTAGCAATAGTACAAGTATACTAATAATCGGTTTGGAAAAGGCACTTTTTTGATGCGCAGCTGCATACAGCGCCTTAAGGCTTACCTAATTGTATATTTTTCACGAATAAATATGACTAACTTTTCCGATGGATATACAACTTTATACCTATTATAAAATATATAAATGCACCTTATAAACTTCGACATTTGTATGAAAAACGCATGGGTGCTCAATACTTTTGTATGAAAAACGCATGGGTGCTCAATACTTTTGGCCAAGGCTGTATATTCTGTGACCATGCTTAGATAGGGAGCTTTCATTTTCCAAGTCATCAGATGTGTATTTGCTTCGGTTGGTATGTGGGTATATTGCTGAAGTGAACTGGTGACGAAGAGTTTTAATTGTAACATTTTGATCGCCGATAGCGGATAGGTATATTTATATCCGAAACATGGGTTCAAGGCAGACGGGTCGGGCGTCAACTCTTCAAAACAGGGTCGCCATCTATACCATGACGTATTAAGTAGGTAAGTAGTTAAGTCATCACTGTCATCAGTTTCGAATTGTCATTATGGTGACGACATGAGCGACAACTGGCTACCTTCCTTCCTTAGACGAAAAATACTATAAAGTTGCCGGGCATATAATAAGTAGATATGTGTGCCCAGTAAGAAACTGAAAGGCTTTAGCTAAATTGAGAACTCATATGAAATAGTTTGGGACAAACTAAAGAGAGACAAGCTATATGAAAAAGACCACAAACGTCATCAATAATAATATATTACTATTAATATTACATCACATTAAACTTCGTCTCCAAAGGGCCTCTACGTGTTGGATCTATATCTCCATGCATGCCTTCCAAAGGACCGGGCTTTGTCCCGTGAATTTAAACAGGGGATACTTAATAATAATACCTGAGTGCTCCTGGGGGTGTCCTGTGGTCAGGCTGAGCCGATCGGGTGGTTGGTTGGACAGGCCCCCCACCTCTGGCTTGCCTTAACTGGATGTCCAGAGTGGAGTCGCAAGAGCTGTTGCTCGAGGGTAGATGTGGACACCTAAGTGGCGAGTTGGCTATATGTTTAAAGTCCAGTGCCACCTCTCTACCCCCCCAGCCTCTCTGACTGGTGTTGCCCTTAGGCCATTTTTTAATGTCGCTATTAATAGGGGCCCATCTAGCAGTTGGCGAGTCACCGTCTGCCAGAGATAAAAAATGAGACAGTTTATTAGGCAGTCGTCCGATGTTTCACCCAATAGCCCAGCCACTAGTCCATCATTTTCACCCAATAACCCGTTTTCTTTAGATTCCATCAACCAGCAATAATCCCTATACACCCCAGCGGGTGCTGTCTCTGTGTGCGTCCCATGACACGGGCAGGGACAGCATCCGCTCGGTGTACTCCTTGCATTTCATTAAATTGTCAAAAGGGCCTCTACGTGTTGGCTCAGTTGGTACTTTGTAGGTACCTAGCCCCACGCACGCCTCCCAAAGGTCCGGGACATCATTGTCCCGTGAGCGGGAAAGACATACATAATAATAATAATATTTTGGGGACAACCTTACACAAATCAACCTAGTCCCAAACTAAGCAAAGCTTGTACTAAGGGTACTAGACGACGATATACATACTTATATAGAGAAATAAATCAATAGGTTTCTCTTTTAGTCACACTTATTCAGATTTGTGTACGACCATCTTGATCAATAGAAGAATTATTACCATGGCGAGTCTGGTAAGTCTGAGCCTTAGTAGCGGCACAGTGTCTGACTCTGAGCCTTAGTAGCGGCACAGTGTCTGACTCTGAGCCTTAGTAGCGGCACAGTGTCTGACTCTGAGCCTTAGTAGCGGCACAGTGTCTGACTCTGAGCCTTAGTAGCGGCACAGTGTCTGACTCTGAGCCTTAGTGGCGGCACAGTGTCTGACTCTGAGCCTTAGTAGCGGCACAGTGTCTGACTCTGAGCCTTAGTAGCGGCACAGTGTCTGACTCTGAGCCTTAGTAACGGCACAGTGTCTGACTCTGAGCCTTAGTAGCTGCACAGTGTCTGACTCTGAGCCTTAGTAGCGGTACAGTGTCTGACTCTGAGCCTTAGTACCGGCACAGTGTCTGACTCTGAGCCTTAGTAGCGGCACAGTGTCTGACTCTGAGCCTTAGTAGCGGCATAGTATCTGCATCTTAGCCTTAGTAGTGGCACAGTGTCTGACTATGAGCCTTAGTAGCGGCACAGTGTCTGACTCTGAGCCTTAGTAGCGGCACAGTGTCTGACTCTGAGCCTTAGTAGCGGCACAGTGTCTGACTCTGAGCCTTAGTAGCGGCACAGTGTCTGCCTCTTAGCCTTAGTAGTGGCTGAGTGTCTGACTCTGAGCCTTAGTAGCGGCACAGTGTCTGACTCTGAGCCTTAGTAGCGGCACAGTGTCTGACTCTGAGCCTTAGTAGCGGCACAGTGTCTGACTCTGAGCCTTAGTAGCAGCACAGTGTCTGACTCTGAGCCTTAGTAGCGGCACAGTGTAAAGAGTAACAGTGGACTGACGCCTTTGATGTTTCAGATGTTTGCGAGTTTGACAACGTCAAGTCCCAAGCTACACGTACTTTATGCAGCTGGGGCTCGCCCTACCCGCTCTCGCCTCGCCTCTCACACCCCGCACGATTGCCCTGTTTAGACGGCTTCGTCGAATGACTGTATTGGTTTATAGACTGTGGTAGCGGCCAAATCTCGGAGTGAGCCGCCACTGGCTAAACACGGCCTAAACACAGTGACATAGAATCTAGCAATCTTGGACCACTCCTTTTTCTTATTCTCATCAACGACCTTCCTGCTAACATTAGATTTTCAACGAGCTTATTATTTGCCGATGACTTAAAACTGGCGCTACCAATTCAAAGTTCAAGTGACACCGCCCTTCTACAATCAGACATAGACAATGTTCATATCTGGGCAAACAACAACAGTCTCGCTCTCAATGAGGATAAATGCTCAGTAATGACGTTTTCCCGTGCTCGTTTCCCCATATGTAACCCATACACAATTGAGGGCACACCACTGAAAAGAGTTACAGAAATAAAAGATTTGGGTACACTGTTTGACCCACAACTAACCTTTAACCAACATATTATTAAGTTATGCAATGAGGCTAGGCGATGCTTGGGGTTTGTCATCCGTCAGGCCAAACTTTTTACCGATAAACAAGCCATTAGCATCTTGTTCAATGCTTTTGTACGAAGCAAGCTGGAGACAAATGCCCCAATATGGAATCCCCACGAGCAACGGTACATACTCCTCGTAGAAAAGGTCCAAAAGTCATTTGCACGATTTTTGTATAGTAAAATGTATGGCAACTACCCTTTCCTCTACCCAACCCTCTTTGTTATCGGCATGGTTGGCTACACATCTCTCGAAGCCCGCAGAAACCTCTCTTTGGTCAAATATTTTCTCCGACTAATACGTGGAGTGGTAGCCAATCCCACGCTGCTTGCTATGGTGACTATTAGAGTTACACCCGTCTCGGCCAAATCGCTACGTCCTCGCAGACGCGGCTTGTTCGCCGTCCCGTCGGCCAGGACGCGCGCACAGGACTCTTCTCCCCTACACCAAGCATTGATGCTACTGAATAACATTTTAACCAGTGACACCCATCTCGACGTCTTTTTCACACCAGAGAATCGTTTTCTGGCCGCATCTAGTCACTATCTAGAATCGATTGTCACACCTAGCTCTACTACCCTTGTGCATGTACCTAAATTGACTATTGATTGTTAAATATTATTTATCATTGTATTTTGAACCCATTTAATTACTTTAATTTTATTATAAATTAGTACGTAAGGTTTATCTGTCAGTGCTAATTATTACATTAAATAAATAAATAAATAGATTTAGAATAATCTAGATACACCCGTTACCTTGGCTTCACATTGATGCATAACGAATGACTCACTGACTTTTCAATTTATCTGTATCGATTAGTTAAATGGTGACTTGCATTTCCGTGCTAACGGCCTTCAGCAGGCATTTTACTATGCACTGCCTCTTCCCCTTGCATATAGTGTACGAGAATAACTTTGTAAAGTTTTGGAATCAAATTAAGAAACTTAACTTTAAACAAGCCTTACCAGTGAGCGTTGACGGTTTACAGCAGCCAGCGCAGATAGCCAGTACCGTAACCTCGGGGTACTTTGGCCCTGGAGGGTTACTTTGGCTTTCGCGAATTACTTGGTCCTCCGCTTTTTTATTACCCTGAGAAAATTACGGTTTTTTTGGAAATAATTCAATATCAGGCTAATTATTTGTATACGACTTTTATATGTTATTTTAAAAAACTTTTACTATGGAAGTCAATAATTTTATGGACCGGAAGTTAGGATTTTTTTTAACCCGCAAGCAAAAATGCTATCAGTATTTTTATAATGAAAACATGTTTGGGTACACAAATTTGGAGACTTACTACCTGAATCCAAAAATATATGCATCAGGAAATAACAGTATTTTAATTAAATATTTACGACCTTGAGCTAATATTGAATTTCATCTGGCATCTGGCAAAGGTTTATTCATTAACATAATTAAGTGGATTATGCGGGTATCCCAAAGAACGTATATAGACGTAGTCAATTATAAAGTAAAGAAAGTTTATACCATTTTCGCCTGATTTTTACGGAATTTATAAAGATTACTTTTCATTATTTTTTACCGTTGCGGTATTAAATTTAGGTGGATTATTAATGAATATTTAGTCAAATTACCAAACCTTTTTTATGGTGTAAAAATATGGCTGATATCGATATATTGTTGTGTTTTCATAGAGAGAAACCGTAAAGTTCTCAGGCTATATGAGTTTAAGAGTGGTCTGATCACCTTATTTTTAGTTTCAGCTAACTGCTCACGTTGGTACCTTTAATATTTACATTGGACAATTTATTAAAAATCTATCCGGTTATTATTTTAGAACAATAAAAAAACTATCCTTTTTATTAAAAAAAAACATAGATTGTGGTTGAAAATTACGAAATCTCGAACATTAATAGTAGTTTATGTGACTGTACATAATGAAGGGTATTAAATACGAGTGTGAGTTTATGAAACGAGCCGAAGGCGAGTTTCATAATAACATCACACGAGTATCTTAATGCCTAATTATGTATAGTTACATACACTACTTTATATATCCACATATCATAAGCCTCCATGATGCATTCAGGAGCCGCATATTATAACCGGCATCGCAGCGTTGTTTTCTGGCAGCTGTCATAGTTATTTTTTAATTCAGAGACAAACTAGAGTCGGATCCAACTGTCATATCGTTCGATATCTTACTTAAGCCTGCATCACACTGGCGCGGCCTGGCCGCGGCGGACAATAGAAAACTTGTCATTAGCTGCCAAATTTACTATTGCCCACCACCGCAGGCCGCGCCAGTGTGTTGCAGGCCTTACGTGCGACATTTGTCAAATTTGTATGCAAATTGACAATTAATTTCGAACTAAACGTCATCTCGACTGATATTAGAATAGAGGTTAATTAAGATTTTTTTACAGAGTTACCAAGCCATTTTCTAATATTATGTTCGGTTATTGTCTTTCTTTGTTTCTTTTTCAGTCTACATTAATTTTTCTGATGTAGAATTCTTTATGATTTCTTCACACTGGAAGCTCAAAAATCAATATTTTCATCAGATCCTGAACCCGCCTCGCCTTAAGTATATTGTTTCAAAAACTATGTTCGTTTAACTTCGCTGAACCTAGGGCGCCTTAAGAGGATTGTGAACCTGTAAATTTTCATACAAAAAGCGATACCGTTATTCATTATTGCCTTCAATTTCATATTTTTTTGCCTTCTTTCTTTTGAAGTAATAATAATTTTTGAGTCTATCTAAGTACACCCCCAGAAAAAACGAAATTCTTAAAACATTATCGGCCCACACATAGCCTATTGGGTATTTTCTGTTATAAAATAACCAACGCATTTGCTTTCGGAAAGCAGTTCGAAACACCATAAGTCACGCGCAAAAACAATAAGTGAACGCACATTGAAGTGTTAAGTACACTCTACTTTTTCTTTTCACGAAACGTAAATTGTATCTATTATATCACCATTTGTTGCTTGAAACTAATATACCTCGAAGTGATAATGAACTGAGTGTAAAGCCGGTCATTCAAGACCGCTCTAACAACTCGAAAGGAGAAAGCTATGATAGCTATGTATGTATTAATAAAACATATAACTAATGTTACATATAATACTTTAGTCTAAATTTATTTAAAATATTATTTGTAGACGGGACTTTCCTAAATCTCTCTAAATCTTAAATGTAAAAGATTGTAGCTAGTTATGTTATGTAGAATTAAGTATTTTTTATTGTGTCCTTACCAAAATCGTGCCAAAATCTAACCTCAGACCCCAAACCAAAATCCTGAACCCGCCACTGGGACCATCCGCAAAAACGCTCGTGAATGTTCAAATTCAATGTTGTTTCATATCACCCGTTCGACTCATAGCGTCAACGTTGGACTTCACGGCACGACAAGGCGATCTGACCACAACAAAGCTTAAACTATAAGGCGCACCCGTGAGTGTGGTCAAAAGTTACATCTGACCTTTGTCACAAGACAAGTACGTTGGTGAATGCGCAGCTTGAAGTACTTGCTAACTGTATGATTCACTTTAGGAAAGTACTTACACCTATTCTCACACCTCGAAATTTACTTGATGTACCATTACCTATACGAAAACAGCGAATGTGGTGGCCCGCAGATTTACTCGTTGTTCTGCTGAGGTTAAAGTGACTCTGTTTAGAGACTTTTGTACAACATTTTACACGAGCAGTTTGTCGTGGGTCTCATGTGCGCAAAAACAATACAGCGCCCTTTGTGTACAATACAACAATGCCTTTAGGGCGCTGATGGGTCTGTCACGCTACTGTAACGCGTCAGGAATGTTTGCTGCCAGGGTAGACTGTTTCTACACCACCATGCGTAAGTGATGCACATCCCTGACGCGCAGGGTGCGAGCCAGGCCCAACGGCATCCTGAGGGCATTTACAGCTAGGTTTGACTGTCAGTACCTGAACCATTGCCAGATGACTCATCTACTGACAGGCAAACCAATTTACCTACTGTATGTCGTAATCCAGTAACTTTATACATCCAGAGCATGTGTCAAATCCGGTAGTTAGTTGTGATGTTTTGCAGACTTGTTTATGATGTTGGCCCAATGAATAATCCAAGTTTGTGACCTCGAGCGCCGAACGCAATTTTTTGCAGACTTGTTTATGATGTTGGCCCAATGAATAATCCAAGTTTGTGACCTCGAGCGCCGAACGCAATTTTTTGCAGACTTGTTTATGATGTTGGCCCAATGAATAATCCAAGTTGGTGACCTCGAGCGCCGAACGCAATTTTTTGCAGACTTGTTTATTATGATGTTGGCCCAATGAATAATCCAAGTTTGTGACCTCGAGCGCCGAACGCAACTTTGTCAAAAATCGAAAATACCGCGTCATGTCCGTCTGTCTGTATGTCACAGGCATTTTACTCGAAAACTATAAGGTGTACCTACCTAACATTTGAATAAAATTTGGAGGATAGGTGTATTTTGTTAGCCACTAGGGTCTGTAAAGAAATAAGTAAAAAAAAACCCCTCTAATTTTCAAAAGGTTTGATTTTTTTTTTAATCATGGACTATTCTTTCACCGAAAATTATTTTGAACAAGATCAGTTGAGCTATTGCTGAAAAACTGCCTTCCCTTTAGAAAAGGACGTAAGTGCCCTAAGATTTTGTGACGATACGACCTTTTTAATAGGCACGGAAACCTTCGTTGTGCGTGGTCCGACACGTACTTGACCGGTTTTTTAACCGTGTTTTGTATTTTCTATTAATAATGTAGCAATGAATTTAGTTAGTCTTAGTCTGAAATAAACGATTTTTATTTATTTATTAACTAGCTTTTGCCCGCGACTTCGTCCGCGCGGAAATCGTTTTTATCGTAACTTTCTTCCCCTTTTTCACCCCCTTAGGTGATGAATTTCCAGATAAACACTATCTTTAGTAAGGACTCTTTGGGAAGGCCCCGGTTCAGCGGTTTAAGCATGAAAAGGTAACAGACAGACAGAGTTAAGTACTTTCGCATTTGTAATATTAGTATGGATTGTATGAAAGAAAAATTTTATAGATTAGCTTACTCCGAACGCCTTTTTTTAAATAGACCCCGTCGCAAACTTGGTTTCTATGACCCGCCTTACCATAATAGATGCATGTAGGCTTTTTTCAGTATTACCTATTTTGCATATTTTCATATCACACGGCCGTAAGGACCTTTTCTACTAAACCGTAGGACTAAATTAACTGACTTGTAATTGAAATATTTTATACAACGTGTCCCAAAACTCAACGATAAGCCGGCACCAGAGGATGGAGCTGCTTATGATTAGTCGAGAAAAAATAAGGAAAAAAATATATCTAAATATATAAAATAAAATATATCTACCACGTGTCCCAAAACTCAACGATAAGCCGGCACCAGAGGATGGAGCTACTTATTTAGATATATTTTTTTCCTTATTTTTTCTCGACTAATCATAAGCAGCTCCATCCTCTGGTGCCGGCTTATCGTTGAGTTTTGGGACACGTTGTATAACAAATAAAGATACGTCAACAAAATGTTACATCTAATAGTTTTCAAAATAGCCATAATAAAATGTCTTTTTTACACCGTTTTAGAAAACATCTTCGAAACTACCGCCATAAGGTACCTTTACCCTTGGAACGTCACATACATATACGTAATGTTCCTATTCCCCAGGACTCCCAACTACCGCTATACCGTAAATGGGTTCCATACAATTTTTGACCCCCTATTTCACCTCCTTAGAGGATGATTTTCGGGATAAAAACTATCCGTTGTCATTCTCCAGGACTCAAACTATCTCTATACCAAATTTCATCTAAATGGGCTACATCCAAAATTTCACCCCTATTTCACCCCTTAGGGGATGATTTTCGGGATAAAACTATCCTATGTCCTTCCTTAACTATCGCTATACCGTAAATGGGTTCAATCCAAATTTTCATCCACCATTTCTCACCCCCTTAGGGGATGATTTCCTCCTTTCATGTGTTACGGAATAAAAATTATTCTATGTTATTTCCTTGGACTGAGACCTCTCTCTATACCAAAATTCATCTAAATGGGTTCTATCGAAATCTTCAACCCTCATTTCACCGTGAACCTTAGTAAATGATTTTTCGGGATAAAAACTATGCATTGTCCTTCTCTAGGACTCCTTCTATCTCTTTACCATATTTCATCGAAATGGGTTGTATCCAAATTTTCACCCCCTATTGCATCCCTGAGGGGATGATTTTCGGGACTCAAACTATCGTTCAACCAAATTTCATCAAAATGGGTCACAAACAAATTTTCACCCCTAATTACACCCCCTTAGGGGATGATTTTCGGGAGTAAACTATCCTATGTCCTTCCCTAATACTCCAACTCGCTATACCGTAAATGGATTCCATCCAAATTTTCATACCCCATTTCACCCCCTAACGAGATGATTTCTGGACTAAAATTTTTTTTTTAGTCCTTACCCAGGACTCTTAACTATCTCCATACCAAATTTCATCTAAATCGGTTCTATCCAAATTTTCACCCCTCATTTCACCCCCTTAGGGGAAGATTTCCGGAATAAAAACT
Source organism: Epinotia brunnichana (assembly GCA_963854355.1). Taxonomy (NCBI): domain Eukaryota; kingdom Metazoa; phylum Arthropoda; class Insecta; order Lepidoptera; family Tortricidae; genus Epinotia; species Epinotia brunnichana. The sequence goes on along the minus strand of OY977937.1, from coordinate 42,481,760 downwards.
ATCCAATGTCCTTCCCCAGAACTTAAACTACCTCTAAACCAAATTTTATCAAAATGGGTTACATCAAAATTTTCACCCCTTCCATTTTACCCCCTAAAGGGAAGATTTTCGGTATAAAACCTATATTTTGACCTTCCCCGGGACTAATACTAATTATTTACCAAATTTCATCCAAATCGGTGCAGCGGTTTAAGTAGCTCCATACAAATTTCCACCCCCCATTTCATCCTCTTAGGGGTTGATTTCCAGGATAAAAACTACCCTAAGTCCTTCCCCAGGACTCGAACTATCTCTATACCAAATTTCATCTTAATCGGTTCAGCCGTTTTCACGTGATGCGCGGTCACATAAACAGACAAACAGATAAACAGACAAACAGATAAACAGATAAACAGACAAACAGACAAACAGACAAACAGACAAACAGACAAACAGACAAACAGACAAACAGATAAAAATTTAAAAAAATGTTGGAACGTGTTCTGTTATCGATTTTAAGTATCCCTAGCCAATTTTTTTTCGAATATCTTCCATGTACAGACTTTCGACCCTCTTCAGCTTTATTATATGTATAGATACTATTTTTAGGGTAAAGTATGCATTATCCCGTTAAAACAAAACGAGCATTAGAGAAGTGCGGACTATTTAACTTATACAGGCAAGGAAATGAAAGGAGTCATGTTAGTGACTAACATGAATCCCAAGATCCCAACGAACCTCACTTGTACTCAATACCCTCCTTCGTGACTGGTGGTGTGGCACCTGGATTCCTTCCACACACGCATGGCCTGGGTTCACGTAAAAAATCCACTTTTCAAAAAGCCTCCGCGGGAAAGAAGATTATGTCATTACTGATGAACTAGACACTTTAGCGACTGTCTCTTTGCGATGCACATAACATGTCTAAGAACATACTAAAAGTTTGTGCTGGTTTCTGGAAAATAGACAATTTAACAAGTTATATATGCATGTAAAAGCATACACATAAAAAGTTATGGGGCTTCGAATGTCAGATTTTGGGTGATTTTGGTAAAAATAATAAAAAAAATCCTACCTCCTTGACCGTAACTCTTAAAACTCAGGGTACTAAGGTGGAAAGGTAGGAAATGACCCTACCAGCACGCCAAAAAAATTTGACGGTTCACGAACACTATTTATGCAAGTGCGACAGGTAGACTACTATGAAACGCCACCTTCCTTCTTTCGTATCTATGAAAGAAGGAAGGTGGCGTTTCATAGTAGCCGCTCAGAGCAGAGAGTAGAGCCATGTAGAACCTTAAATGGTTGCCAGTTCCGTCCACATATTTTGTATAGGTAGATAGGTACTGCGATTGTCTGAAAATAAAGTAGAAAGAAGCTTTTTTAAGAGCATGTATTTAGGTACGAATTTTCTCTTTGTTCCTCCTTTGCCACCGGATCATGCTGGGAAGGGTCCACTATATAAAACCGATGACTGTAGCAGTTCACATAGAACATAGCATGTTTTAAATTACGAATCTGAGTTGGGAACTGTTTTAAATTACCTAAACTTGGAACGGTTCAGGTTAAATCACTACAGATTCCTATTCACCTACCTACTCGTACTGGACCATTGTTAAATGACTACCTACAAGCACCGTAGGGAAACTCTTGTCCCTATGCAATCTCTCCATTTTTATCTAGCGCCGCGCCGTAGTGCTAGTAGGTAGAAAATCCGTTCGCGAGTGGAGATCGTTTGAACCTTAGAATAATAACGCCTAGAAACGCAGTTCACGCGCAACGGTGAGGCCACTAAAAGTCGGCCATAAATGGCCCAGTACGCCGATCGGTGGAACAAAATTGGTGCATTTGTGAGCGTATTGGCGCGTGTAAATAAGAGTTGATCACAAGTACATGAATCCATTTTATGCCTCACGCTTGGCGCGTCGGCCGTATGAAACTATCCTTCTATGCGTTATTATTCTAAGGTTTGATTGAACCGACGCGACGCGGCGTCTGTCCGCCGGTTAACGGCTATAAAAGCGACTCCCGCCTCGCGCCGCGCACTCTGTGCATTTGTTTCGGACTGCTCGCGTGCCACACGATAATTTAATGTAAGTTTTATTCACTACTACTAAATTTCATTCATATTACAAATATCCATGTTGTTATATCGCGTGTCGTATGGTTAAAGATAAAATAAATATGATTCCTAGCACGTTAAACAGAAGTTTTGGTCTCGTATCTCCCGGCATTTGCAAAAGAAATACTTAACTTAATATTGTGATCTGTGCTTGCAAAAGTATAATATTTAGTGTATTTTCAACGGATAATTAAAATGAATGTAATGCAGTATTTAATTTTGTGCGAGTAGTGAAGGGACATTCATTTATTTTTTATCGATGTTTCTGTACCTACCTACATTACGTTGCGTCGTTTGCTTGATGAGAATATGTGACACAGTCGACTAATACGTGGTATTTATAATTATATTTTATAATCATATGAATAAAATTATTGGTTATTTAATAAGTAGTAGGTATGTCGAATGTGGGTGGCGCAGATTAGTCTAGTGTAGCCTATATCACCTATCAGTTTTTTAGTGTAAACGTGTAACTGTCTATCTAACAAAATTATGGAGAGTGAGATAAGTAACATAAAATATGAGAAACATTTCAAGTAAAACATAGGTATTATAATTTATAACACAGTTCAGAGCGTATTTACATTGTATATCCTTACCTACATATTCAAGTTTTTGTCACCGTTATGTTAAATTAATATTAACTGCTTCATATATATTAATTTTAATAACTGATATTCCGTGGACTGAAATGTCACCTACAAAAAATACCTATACAGTTAGTTTCTCCGCTAAAACGAATCAATTTCGACAATGGCATAAATGTATATCAAAGTGAAAGGTGAACAGTTTAAGTTGAACCAGTTTTGCATGATAGTTGCTAACCGTTCGGTTAAACATTCCACCTGCTTCCCACACTCAAAGTACCCACTTGTATAAATCCTAATTAGACTTGTTTCAACAATTGAACTCAAGTATAGGTAGTCAAACATTCTAATATTTCATTGTTATTTTTTATAAGTAGGTATGTATTTCCAGGGAAATTATGTCTGCATGTTATGAATGCGGATTGTTCTTACTTTGTCATATCGTAGGAAAATGCTAGTGAAACCCACCAAATTTTGAGGTCACCTTTTGGGTACCTAAAACCCAGACTTAAACCCCACCCGGTGGTTCACAAAAAGTTGATTTCCAGAGCCGGCCGGCGCGGCGCGGCATCTCAGTTAAACCGGTTCCATGTTATTTTGATTGATATAATGTTTGTTACACAAGAGTAATATAAGTTGCATAAGGCGTTGTCATTTATACTAGTAGGTACTATAAAGACGAAAAGTCTGTGAGGTTGTACGTTCGTGTGTCTCTCTCCTCTCAATCCCAATCCTCCCAATCTCCAGTACCTACACCAAAATTATTTCACTACCATATATAATGGACCTTGAAGATGAAAATAAGCTAAATTTTATTCGACGGCTTGGCAGGGTTTTATTTATTTATTTAAACCTTATTGCATAAATATAAAAATAATAGACTTTCAAAACAAAGTTTTAACCGACTTCAAATCAGTACCCAAATAGCTTCAAGTTTGCCTATAAAATTTGAAGAGTTCCCTCGATTTCTCTAGGATCCCATCATCAGAACTGGATTTTGGTGACAACGGGACCAATCTGGAAGTATATGCTTTCAAACAAAGACATAATTTTTCAAATATGTACTTAGGTTCATTAATTACGGAGTTATCGCGTAACATACACATAAAAAAAAAACAAAAAAAAATACATACAGACGAATTGAGAACCTCCTCCTTTTTTGAAGTCGGTTAATAAAAGTACAATTGGCGGACTTAATGCTTTCAGGCATTCGCTACTAGCCAACCATTGGGCTGAACAGAAACTTTTGTAAATGTAGCGAGCGCCCTCCGAGCGCCCAAGTGCTGTCTAAAAACGTAAACTTTAGCAACGACCTTTTACCCAAACTATTTGTAATCCAATATTTTACTATTATCGTTTACTATTTCAAGTCTTCACTGTGATACAAAATTGTAAATTGTTGAGGACATGATTTTAAGATTTCAAGACTAATTCATTTTGGTTCTGTTTAGCCTTGTTTTTGCTGAGATAAAGTTCTCATTCTTGATAGATAACATAAACCGTCAGAAAACGACTTATTTTACTTAGGAATAAAACGTTAATAATTAGGTAAATTGACAGAACTATCTTGTCCGCTCCTAGGCACTTAAAAATAAAGTCGTTAGGTATTTTTTACGCTTCATTCGCATTGATATTATTGACCTTGCCTCTATCTATCCATTAATTTATTCATAGATATTAATTCGCAACACAAAACATAATTCGTGCAATCCAATGCCAAGGCCATCGAAAAGTGGTGTTGGCAACACTTTTAGATAGCAAAAAACAGTTTGACAACATTTCGTAGTTTAGGTACACTAGGAAGCATGTTGTCATGCAAATATGGCATGGGCATGACTAAATTAGGTGTAGGGTTTCATTGAGTGAATATGACATAAAACATATGTATAAGGATTTCATTGAGTGATAACTGACATAAAACATATGTACAATTACATAGCATTAATACTTAATTAATATCAGCCATAACAACGCCACTAAGGCCGGCAATCATAACTGTAGGTACTTTAAATAAAATAAATAAATTATAATTAACTATAATCAAAAATCAAAAAATAACTTTATTTCTGCTATCGACATTTCCTCTGTTTTTGTTTGTTTGGTGCATTTTATAAGAATTGATTGACATTTTCGTATATTATTATTTATACTTACTTTAAAATGAACTGTACTTTGACGATCCTGATTTTACGAAATAATAATTTTATTTGTGATCATTGTATTTATAAGTTTGAATATTATTATTTTGAGACGATCGTTATGTAAATTCTTATAATTTTGACCAAGGCAACTTTGTACTGTAAGTAATTTACTTATGTCATGAAATAAATTAATCTAATCCAATACACAGTTATTGACATATATTTACGTTATGTTTATGTACCTACAGATATTGATACGCGCCTTGTTGTGGCAGATAATAATGCCTATTTTATTTATTTATTTGCGGAACAAATAGAGTTAATTGTACTTAATAGTAACTTACAATCTAGATTACAAATGAAAATGCAATTAGCTCCTCGACAGTTCCCACTAAAACATAATAAACGGCCTGCCTGATGTTAAGCAGTTACCGTAGCCTATGGACACTTGTGACTCCAGAAGAATCACAAGCGCGTTGCCGACCCTTTATTCACTTGAGGATTTGCTGTGTTGGCAGATAGAGACATGCATTTAGTTTACTACCAAACGGTGTTATTACAAAGACTACAATTACTTATACTTACTACCTACCTATGGAAAAGGAATAGTCTTATACTATTTCTATTCCATATAAGACCAGACAAATCCTTCGGTAATCGTCATGCCATGCATTTGAAAAGCAATCGCAGCATTTTCATTTTTTATGATTGAATAACACCGAAATCACTATGATCGAAATAACTAAAACTAGTACCTACCTACCTACCATATTTTCCTTTGAGATATTCTATTTGGTAGATTATTTCCGGTTAGATTAATTCCAAACCACAGCACTTAATTCCCACCTTCATCCTTCGGTTTCTGAAGAAGAAAACACCCAAATTAGTTTCATCTTACTCTGGTAGGTCAAACGTATCCGTACACCCCGCCACAGTTAGTAAAGACAATACTTCATTTAACTCCACTCGGGTGTTATAAGTATAGGTCGAGTAGCACAAGTTCAATCGGTAAAGAATGTCGATGATATCGATAAAATAAATGAATAGCGGTATATTTTCCAACATGCCATGTCACGCTATGGTTATTTGAATGCTTCAATACACCTGTGCAGCTCGAACTACGAACATTGAAAAAACTGTGACGGTAAAACGTTTCCCAATACCACCTGTGTACAGTCGCCATCACATACATAGGTACACTATAGGTGTTCAAAAATATCGGCACATGCACCCTAATGCCTTGAAAATAGAGGTGTGTTCCGATGTTTGTGACGTGCTTGTTTGTTCCGATGTATGTAATGGCTACTGTACATACACACATAGACACTTCCAATTCAAGCATCAAGTATTTTTTGATTTTGATATGATAAATAAAATCATAAATCATAAATTTAATAATAACTATATACAATCGACTCACTTTATTCCATTGCAATAAGGTGAAAAAGTGTAAACATGTGTTTTACGTCGACTGTACCGAATGCCACGGTAAATCTATAGCAAAACTAACTAGGTAGGTACGTAGAAATAACCGTCTTAAAATTATCTGCTTAAGTTTATTCCCACGATAATAGAGTAGTGTGCTAGCTTCTGCCCGTGACTCCATCCGCGTGTGATACCGAGTTTTCGATAGTACCTACTCCGAATGTTTTAAAGTGTTAGACTAAATTTGCTACAATATGAGACTACAATTGTCTCTGTAGACATAAAGAGATAAAGCTTTTCAAAATTCAATTAATTTCGAACTTTTTTGTAATGTTTTAGACGTCACTCGAACAAATCTAGCGGGATGAAGTTCCAATTACCTCCAACGGAGTGTGCTAGAGTTGCGAAGTTCGGAAAAAATATAAACTTTGAAAGGCTTTATCTTGGAAACTATTAAGTCTACAGAGACAATTCTAGTCTCATAATGTACACAATTTAGTCTATTTTCAAAATGCTCTGAAAAGGTTCTACCAAATACTAGTTTTTTAGGGTTATAATCGCCAAAATCTAAAAAAAATCGCAGTATTTTAGATTATTCATTTGGCCAACATCATAAACAAGTCTGAAAAACATCAGAACTGCCGGATTTGACGCAAGTTCTGGATGTATAAATTTACTGGACTATTCATTAATTGCTTACAAATGCACTGAATGACATAAAATGCATAAGCAGATTCCACATACCAAATTCCAACAAAAACTAAATGTAAACGTCAACCCAATGATAATTTTTTCGTTGACTTTGCCCACAGCAAAATGCCAGATCTGTACTACGTGCCCGGTTCCGCGCCCTGCAGGGCGGTGCTCCTCGCGGCCAAGGCCCTCAACGTCACGCTGAACCTCAAGCTTGTCGACCTTCATCACGGAGACCAGCTCAAGCCCGAATACTTGAAGGTAGGTACTGGGTTTTCAGTAGGTACGCCAAAACGCTATGACGAATGCTCCACATTTTTATCAATATTCCTCGAGTAGTTTGAACTGTCATTGTAACTTAGACACCCCACAGACAGACTAATACATGCCCTTGCTACGAGTCACTCACAAGCTGTAGGAACTTAATCTTAAAATATCGATAAGAAGGACATGGCGGACTAGACCAACCCTAAAACATGACTTAGAGACTCAACTTATTAGCTCTAACGATGTCTTTTAGATCTAAAACAAAATGTTGGGAAAATAACCATTTCGTAGAGATAGGTATTGGCTTATTTTAGACCCTTGTCATACAATCTACAATTTTTTGTCAAGTCACTATCGTAATTCAAATTTCGTAAACAAAAATTCGAGCTTTTACGTAATTCAAATAAAAAAAAAATTTATTAAACAGGCTCTATCTAGTTCTACAGCTCACAGAGCCACTAGTATTAATTATATATGAATATATTAAATGTAGGTAAGTATATGATCTGAGGCTGGAAGAGATCCCTTGTAGGGATACGCCCGCCTTTGTAGTACAATCATCTGTTTGACATGTTTAAATATTATTGTTTTAACAACATAACAAACAAGGAAGAATATTGGCAGAGGATTCAATTAGTCGCGTGATTTAGTCTCTACTTATATTTATATTACATACATAGTACCTCTGATAGATAAGGTTAATAATGCATGGGTTTAGGTAAGTTTAAGTACGAGTAAGCAATTAGGTTGTTAAATATTATTTTCCTTGATAATTATTTTACATTGTGTCGTTTAATTGGGTAGGTACCTTAACTATAAATCCATTTCAAATTCCTAGGTAGGTAAATTACCAAGAAAATTAATGTGGGTTCTAACCCAATTGACGACGAATTATAAAAGCAGTTCTCATAAAGTTCACACCTTGTTTTTCAGTAAATGATCGTTAATCCTATACTACCTTATTAAACGAGCAATATTTGTATATATATGTATGTATGTAGGTATATATATATATATATATATTTACAATCACGTTCTCGGAAACGGCTCTAAAAATATTGCGTTAAATTGTGAACGGTTTTGACAGTTCACAATTTTTCGTCAGTTTATAATATTGCGAGTTAGATTATAAACTGACGGTGTTCACAATCTAACGGTGACATATATCCTATACTATTAAACGAGCAATATTTGTATATATATATATATATATTTATTTGCAATCACGTTCTCGGAAACGGCTCTAACGATTTCGATGAAATTTGGAATACAGGGGTTTACGGGGTCGAGAAATCGATCTAGATAGGTCTTATGTCCGGGAAAATTCGTTGTCTCCATTTTCACCCGAGCAGAGCTCGGTCGCCCAGGGACTATATATGTATGTATGTAGGTATATATATATATATTTGCAATCACGTTCTCGGAAACGGCTCTAACGATTTCGATGAAATTTGGAATATAGGTGGTTACGGGGGCGAGAAATCGATCTAGATAGGTCTCATGTCCGGGAAAATTCGTCTTACTTCGTATTTTCTCCATTTTCATCCGAGCGGAGCTCGGTCGCCCAGGGACTATTAACTTATTAGGTATAGGGTACCTAGAGTACAGCCCGCTAGCCCGCATCATCTGTAGGTACCTAATAGGTAATATTCATATATAGGAAAAACATCTTATAATTACGAAGCAAAAAGACAGAGGTTATAAAATGTTACATACATAGGGACGTACCTACCTAACATCTATTATCTACTATTTTTCTTTAACAGTATAATGTTGCGAAGCGTTATCCTTGTTACACTATGTTACATATAATATACAAAATTTCAAAAAAAATTCAAAATTCAAATATTTATTCGTGACAATAAAAAAAATAACACATACAAAAGAAATAATACAATACACATTTTGTCACGAAATGGACCCTGCTCATACCTGCGTATACACAACATTGTTGTTCTGTGAGCACCACTACGTTATCGTTATCTGTTATACCTACGGTTTGTCTACAATAACATACACTACAATGCAATAGTCAGAATTGGAGGCCAAATATAGCACTGCAAACAGCAATTACTTACATAGGAAAGGCTGGGCTGGTGTCAACGACCTGTTACGAGGGCGCTTGTTTACCATTGCGATACCACTTGACATCATTGCGATAATGATAAAGTGAATGGATTCGTGACACTAGTACAAGAATTGTAGCTAAAGTGTTTTTGAAGAAATACCGTAAAATGGGGTGAGTTGGGTCAAAATAGACATTCAAACCTCGATATGTGATTTTACATGTGGCACGTAGATTTTTATACGTAAATGTTCCGGCCGTATTAATTTAAGTTTCTTAATGATTATCTGTCGTTTAATTTTATAATTTTAACGATAAACACAAAAATTGTGGGAAATTCCACCTCACCCCGTAGTGGAGTTAGATGGGATAGCAATGGGGTGAGCTGGGAAAATGTATGAGGAAAATCTTTCGGATTGTGAATTTCGGATTAGCTTGCCTCGATCCGCGTTCCGTCCTTCCTTTTTAATGTTATTATTTGGTTACTTCGTGTTGCCACAAGATAATAAAATATTTTTTAAAGTATAATAAAATAAAAAGTATTTTTCACAACCGTGTTATAATACAGAGCTTTTTAGTCGAGTACCGTGTTTAGGCCACGAAGCTTGCTGAGTGGCCTAAGTAAGGTACGAGATTAAAAAACTTGATTATAACACTATTGTGAACAATACTTTTTGTACAAGTTCATTAAAATTAATTTTCTACGAGTCAACTGAACTAATTAAACAAACTCGATACTGTTGAAACGAAGTGCAGCTCATCGCTCGTACGCTCGTTGATATCTTAAAAGACATGAACGAGCGTACGACATCAACGAGTAAACTCAATAATCAAAGCGATTCAATTGGTCCATTTCATTACAGTTCGGTAAAACAGCCACGTGATTGGTCGACTTTGTTTTAGTTCTATTTTCAATTTTTTTTCGGTTGTCTGGAGCGTATCGAAACAGTTATTTCGATTGTTTCGTTAGTAACATGGACTACAACTATGAAAAGAGTGACGTTGCAGTATTCTCTATGAAATCTTAATACACAGATTTTAATCGACGAGAACAAAAATTACTTTTTGGGCAACCCGAGCCAGAAAATCAAAGTAGCAACTGAAAATATTCGTCCAATCTGCCCCCTCAATCCCTACTCACCCCATTTTACGGGATATACTTATAAAATACTAGTTTGGGATTAGGTGCCAAAGCGGACCCCGGCCTGCTATAGGGTGAAAAAAATCGGAAAATCGCTAAACGGCTGATGATATGGAATACAAGCTAATGCCCGCCATTTCATTAGTGTGTCAGTGTCAGTAATAGATACACTAAATTCATTTAGTTATTTACCTAGGTCTAGAATTACAGTAAGAAAAAAAATGGCCAAGTGCGTGTCGGACCACGCGCAGTGGGTTCCGTAGTTGCATGTCTGTCTTTGTTACATCGCCATCGACACGCGCGCGCCAACGAAACGTTGCGGTAGCCGTCGCCCGAATTTGTACGAAAGTTGGCATTTTGAAGTACTTACCGATATTTATAAAGTTTTATTTTTTTTTTATTTAGGAGAACCAACAGCTAAACACACAATAATCATTGACAGTCACAGACCACTTCACTTAACCTATAGACGCCACTTCATAAAACTTTGTCTAGTATTTCATTATGCCAAATTGGCGGGGCGCGGGGGGCGACAAGTGCACTGTGATTGGCTGGCTCAAGGGCACGGTGCCGCGCGCCATCTTGGGTAGTGATGGGACACACTCGAAAAATATACTACAGAATATAAGTGTAAATATTTTAATTTGGAACCAACGTCAACATTAAAGCGAATATCATATTTTATTGGTTTTTAAAATGTATTAGTTTCCTGTATATGCGTCTAATAGCGCTGTGCGGTTGTGTTTTTTTGCTAAGTACGTACATTTATAATATTATATAGTAAAATATAGTATATATATTATACCTAGTATAGTATAGTTTGGAATGGAATAAGTCATAAGTCATTTATTTATAATAGTATAAATATTACATGTCATCGTTTGTTTAATAATTGTCTTCGTAAATAATATGGAATAGTATGGAATTAGTATGAAATATGGATGGATAAAATGGATGGTTCAAAATTGGCTTTTGTCTACAGCCGTGACTTTTCTATTTTCTTTTACACATCTTCAATGCATAAACAAAAATAAATTCCACTAACTATTAGAGTTTTGTAAAACAATATATATACTTACTAAATAAGTTTTTATCAAAACATTTTTTTGGTACAAGCTTTTATTGCCGACTGAAGTTTTCTGTATCCCGTCATCAACTACTCATTGAGACGATTCTAACGAGCCCAAACTCAACGGGCTTACGTCGGTTAAGTACTGAATTCCCATGGCCACCTTCTGTCTCCATCATCAGATCAGCTCGATGGTACAATAATAATGAATTGTCATTCAAACTATACTTATACCCAAAATTTCAGCTCAATCGGTCACTGGAAAGTGGGTCAAATTTAACTTGCAAGATTTAATGTGAAAGTAAATAAAAGTTTGTAAAACAAAATAAAACATTATTTACAAATACAATACACCACTCATAAATAAATACAGTATTAGTAGTATTTACTTCAATAATACAAGTTTGTTGTATTACACCACAGTCCATATTGTTTTCCGGATATCGGTGACGTAAGTTATTGACCAGTCACATCACTAATTAAGACACTGCAATGGTGCGACAAAGACGGAATGCCAAGAAAATGTAAGCGAAAGAAAAAGACAGCCGTTGAAAGACATCAACGCTAAGCAACCTTTACTTTATAAATTTAAATGCTAGGTTATGATTGTTTTTGCGTTGTAAAAAGTAAAAAATTGCTTACTTGTGAAATAAAATCCCATCCTTTTGAAGACTTGATGTCTTGCTACAATTTCCACACAGTTTAACCATACAATAAGGCATATTTTGTACACTTTATAGCCAAGAAAGCAGTCGAATATTACATGTTACTTCGTGAACGGTCGACCGCGTACTAAAATAATGTTTGGGGGCGTGGCAGCTGCTTGGTGTTTTTTGAGCTTAAGCTTGGCTCACGCGGGCGCCTTGGTAAGCGGCGTCTATAGGTTAAGTGGTCTGTTAAGTGGTCTGTGTTGACAGTAGATACAAAGAGCCAATTATAGGAACTCACAGGTAGCGACATTGTATTTTAAATCGTCAACTCCTTATGCCTACTTATCCGTGATAGTTTTCCTATTAAATTCATTATGTGTATGTACTACATGTTTTTTTTCATATACCTACCTAGAAGTACCTAACCATTATTTAGCCAGCAGAGGGCCGCGGACACATGAGTCTAATAAAAATTAGGCATTTAAAGCCCAATATCACGCAAACGCATCCCTGAATTGAAAATGGTTTGTAAAGACCCATCTTAGTTTTAAACAAGTTCTACAACGATAGGCTTACCGAGAAAAAAAATTACATCCTCTGTACGTGTAGGTACCCTAAAATAATCATTTTTTAATTTGACTCTATCATTTTGTTGGCGTCATCGATTTATAAGTATGCCCATACCTTAGAATAATAACGCCTAGAAACGCAGTTCACGCGCAACGGCGAGGCCACTAAAACTCGGCCATAAATGGCCCAGTACGCCGATCGGTGGAGCAAAATTGGTGCGTTTGTGTGCGTATTGGCGCGTGTGAATACGAGTTGATCACAACTACATGAATCCATTTTATGCCTCACGCTTGGCGCGTCGGCCGTATGAAACTATCCTTCTATGCGTTATTATTCTAAGACCCATGCCAAATTACAGCTTCCTAGTAATAAGGGTTACTGAGTCAAGCCGCATCGGACGGACGGACACACGGACATGTGGCGAAACTATAAGGGTTCCTTATCAACTACGCGTACCGTAGTACCCTAAAAACTGCATGTTAAAATCATTAGATACAGAAGTAGGTATTATCAGTTCGCATGCGCTGTACCTAATCTGTTACGTGTGTTTATTTATTACAATAAAGTACCTAGGTACTCATCGCGCAATCACACTTTTTAGTTTCACATTGTTATTCACTGATTATTTATGTACCTAGGTACCACGTATCTAATATCTATGTCACATCTGTAAATGTTCAAGATAATGTAAAAAGTACCGAGATATATCAATGTTTGACAGCCTAATTCCAATAATTGATGCACTGTTTATCACCTCTAGTGTTAGGTAATCATTTAGAATTTAAGGTGCTAACTAATTAGATATAGTTTTAAACATTGATAAGTACTCACATAAGTAACTATTTACCTATAACAATTGCTGTTCTTACTTTTACTTATCATTCATAGTTTATTTTGTTTATTTGTTAAAACAATTAAAATAAAACCTTTTGACGAACGGTCCTGGACCCAGGCCACTTTACCTATTCGGCATGGTGGCCTGGGGATCCGCAAAATTTCCAGTGTATCACTGCCTGCCTTCTTGTCCTCGGTGCATAGCACCCAAAAACTGATTGAAAACATTCTAACCCCTTCTCTCGGGGCCATGGAGGCTGCCCATTGCACTGAGGCTAAGAATGTTTGGTCAGTTACCTGTCCCAATGCTGACCCGCCTGCCAATCCTCGTTCCCAGAGGCAGTGGGACGAGCCGCTCTGCCAACTAGTACGGAACAATCTAGTAAACACGTCAACTGGTCCGGCAGATCGAGCTCGTCTCCTTGCCACGGCGGAGTGGGAGTCGGGTCTGTGGCTACAGGCTTTGCCTTCACCGTCCATAAGGCACACTCTTAGACAACTCCACTTTTAGATTGGCGACTAGTTTGCGAATAGGGGCAAAAACAAACGCTCCATCACATCGCTGCCAATGCGGGGCGATGGTGATGGATAGCCTGGGTCACCACGGTCTCTCCTGCAGTAGAAGCACTGAGCGCATACCCCGTCACGCCAGTATAAATGATGTCATCCGAAGGACCCTTGTCAGCGTCAAAGTTCCAGCCATCCTGGAACCCGTTGGTTTGGCAAGGGCCGACGGCAAGAGGCCCGACGGCATGACGCTGGTGCCTTGGAGGATGGGACGGCCCCTGGTCTGGGATGCTACATGTGTAGGCACCCTCGCACCGTCCCATCTTCCAGGTACCAGTAAAAATGCCGGCAATGCTGCTTCTACAGCAGAAGACCTCAAACGCCGGAAATACAGCACCCTCGGTAGCGGTTACATGTTTGAGGCGTTTGGGGTCGAGACTCTGGGGCCGTGGGGACCAAGCGCACGCCGCATTTATAAAGATTTAGCGGCGCGCCTAAAAGAAACCACTGGTGACCAGAGGGCTGGCCAATACTTTGCACAACGTGTCAGTATTACCATACAACGTGGCAATGCGGCCAGCCTTCTGGGCACACTACCCATCGGCACTGATTTGGGACATATTTTTTATTTATAGGTAGTTTTTAGTTTTTTATTAATGTCACTATTTGCCTAGTAAAGTGCGCATTTCATTATATTGTGTGACGAGTTTTGTGTACCCAATTAAGCATAAGTATAATTTATGTGAAAATTAACTAGTTTTCCATTTGAATAACGTGTTTATGCATATCTATACTAATATTATAAATGCGAAAGTGAGTCTGTCTGTCTGCCTGATACTGTTACCTCTCACACTTAAACCGCTGAACCGATTTAGATGAAATTTTGTATAGAGATAGTTTGAGTCGCGGTGAATTACATAGGATAATTTTTATCCCGGAAATTGAAATGCGGGGCATAAAAAGTTAATTTTCATACAAACTGAATACTTATTAAATTGTCGTCGCAAAACTGACACTGAATTATTTTTTGTTTCTTCACTCATGACTAGACTGGGTACACGATGATTTGAAAATGGCCAGGTAAGTACTTACAGTAATCAAGGCGGGCAAATATATCTGCAGGCACGTCGCGCGCCTTCTTGTCGCAGATATTGATGCTGGTTAGATGCTGTACCTACTTAACTAACTATTCACGCATATTAACCGCATTTTTACCAAGATTTAAACTATTCGAGACAGCTCTAGAATTCGTAGAATGGCTTGCCTACACTACTTGAAGGTACTGGCACTTCCGTTTGGCCCCGAACCGTACTGCCTTGAACTGGTTTGTTACTAAACGTAATTGGTTCCACTGGGTCGCACGCGAGATTGCAGGCGAATAAGGGTCATATCAGAATAACAAATGTTTCAATTTAATGGCGAGAAGACAAAAAGTTGGATTTTAGTTTTTATAAGCCTAATATTAACTTCACCTGTAACCTAACCTAACTTAATTGGCACTCGGGGCTATAAAACGTTTGCAATAAAATAATCTTGCTAGTCGATTGTCTAGACATCGGTTAGTCCATCAGTATGATCTGTCTGTCTCCGTCATTCACAACGGTTACACTATTATTCTCTCATCATACTGATGGACTGAACTGACGCCAGAATTAGCGTGTAACCGATTTAGGGCTGGTTTTCAGCTACTCGCACTTGCAGCAAATGTATGAAATCGCACTAATCACTAATCAAAGTGGAAACCATCCTTTAGGACTGGATCTCCGGTTGAGTCCGCTCGCTACACACTGCGTCAAGTTGTATAGAAGTGCCCTTAACTACTTTTCTATAGACCGGAACTGTGAGGAGCTTGCGGCATCAACCGGAGACCAACGAGCTAATACAAAACCTTGTACTACCTATTCTTTTTAACCGACTTCAAAAAAGGAGGAGGTTATAAATTCGACTGTACAATGTTTTTTTTTATTTTTTTATGTATGTCCACCGATTTCTCCGTGAATTGTGGAATTTGTGGACCGATTTCCAAAATTCTTTTTTTATACGAAAGGGTAGGTACACTCCTGAGGTGGTCCTATTGTCACCAAGTCAGGATCTCCTCAAACTTGATAGGCACGTGTGTAATGATTTCGGTATTTTTTATTATAACTCGTGTACCTATTTACCATCGGAAATCGCAATTTTGGTAAAGTGGAACTGATGATGAAAACCACAGATGACTTGAGGAACTCCTCAAAGATGTAAAAGTACGTCAAAATTTCTAACATGATTGCGTTGAGTAGCAACTAACGAAGTGTTCATTCTGAGATCCTTGAGGAATCGATGGAACTCGTCAAATATTATCACCCCAACATACCTACAACTTGGGTTTTTTCTGTAATAATCAACGCAATTGCTCTCGGAAAGCAAAACGTGAAATGGTGGTTACTGGTAATGGTGGTATGTGGTAAATTGAAAAGGAAATGTGGAAGTTTTCATGTAACCTATGTGGCTTAGCGAAGTACTCAATTGAAGTCGGTTTAAACTTTGTTTTTAAATAAATTATTGGCATATGTCTTAATACACCTTGATATATTGATCTGTTCCCCACAGCTGAACCCCCAGCACACAGTCCCCACGCTTGTGGACGACGGACTGTCCCTGTGGGAGTCCCGCGCTATCATCACCTACCTCGCCAACAAGTATGGCAAGGGGAGCACTCTGTACCCGGAGGAGCCCCGCGCGCGGGCCCTCGTCGACCAGAGACTCTACTTCGACATCGGCACGCTTTACCAGAGATTCGCTGATTACTTCGTAAGTAGCTTTTCAGTCTTTATTTTTTAATGATATCGAACTTCAGGGTCTGTGGGAAATCCGCGTTATCGTCATATCCCTCTCTAACAAGAAAGGCAGGTGCAGCATTCTGTACACGGAGGAGCCACGCGAGAGGGCCCTAGTCGATTAGAAGCTTTACTGCAGCAGCAATAGACAATATATTTATAGTTATAAAACGCCAGGTGCAATGGGAGCAATACATAGATAATATATAGCTCATATCATCGTATGCGCCAGCTCAATGTTTAAGTAATTTACCCCTCAAATGTGTTGTAGTAGGGATAATGTTGCCTATATATATTACCTACTTAACTTCCTACTAGATTATTTGAGGAAACCAGTCGCAGATTAATTTTGTCCGCGGCCATGGACTACTTAAATCATTTTAAAGCTTCCTTCTAGTGGGTTTATTTATACGCTTGTTTCCCCATCATGATATACCTACATAAAAACTTATTTCCAGTACCCACAACTGTTCGCAAATGCGCCCGCGGACCAAGGCAAGCTTGCGAAGATCGAAGAGGCTCTTAAGTTCCTTGACACGTTCCTGGAGGGTCAGAAGTACGTGGCTGGACCCAACCTTACCCTGGCGGACCTGAGCATCATCGCCAGCGTATCTAGCTTCGAAGCCACGGACATCGACTTTAAGAAATTCGCCAACGTTAAGAGGTGAGCTCAGCTTTGATGCGATTCGCGTTCTGCCTTCACTCGTTTCCTCGTCGTAGAATTTGTATCTGAAGCTACATTAAGTAATACTGTAGTATCATACTGTACTCGTATAATGATTCCTGTCTTGTGTGATCCCTGGGCCCTGGGCCCATTGACATCTTCATGTTAGTAGTGTCACGGTGGAGTATTGTATGCCAAGATAAGCCAATTTTTTTTGCTTAATGCATGTCCCTGTAAAGATTGAAAAGTTAGTTCGATTCTTCGAGGATCCCGCCTAGATCTTCAATCAAAATCAAAAAACTTGAACTCTCTTTACATGATTTGATTTAGTCTCCCGTTACCTATCCAGCTTAGTTGAATTTGTGTACAAAAGTGGCTGGAGTCAGCCATAAAAGCTCGTGTATCTTCGACCAAAGTTGGTTTTAATAGAAGATTATTAATTTCAGATGGTATGAGACCGTGAAGTCCACAGCCCCCGGGTACCAGGAAGCCAATGAGAAGGGCCTGGAGGCCTTCAAGGGTCTCGTCAGCAGCATGATGAAGAAGTAACCTCTCACCCACACACCGTTGTTTGTAGCACACACGTGTTCTATGAGAACGCTTTGTATTTTTAAGATATTTTAAGGCACAAAATAAATTATAAAAACGTATGATTACCATTTGGTGTTTTATTCCCGTCGACTGGAAACTAACCAATGACGTCCGTCCTGTTCCTGCGAGTTAAGGTGGTTCGATTGCCATACAAAACGTTATTTGACATTCGCAGGCTAACGGCGTGATATTTTAAGAAACTTATGATTATATTAGTGTCATCCATCATCATTACTTAAGAGCCTTGCTCTTGTCGGTAGAGTAACCGCCACTTTTCTCTGTCCATTGCCAGCCTCTTGACTTCCTCATATGACTCGACATCAGCTTCATCTTTTATTTGGCTAATAGTACATTATGATACAAGTGAGATCAGATCATTACATCAGAGGCGGAATTGTCACGCGAACCGCAGGTGAGCGTGATAATAGAGCCGAGGATGTAATTATCAAAGCTCACGCGTGTCATACGACGTTTTTCAACATATTTGCGAGGAAAAAATCCTTTTCATAAAATGAACATGTTACAGGCTCCTAAGTTGTTTCCTTTAGTTATTGATGACAACAGGTTTTTACTCACATATTTGTACATCTCCAAGAATGTACAGTGGCGTTAATTATATTTATCACTTTTCTATTCACTACGAGTCAAAATTTTTAACAATAACCAAACACGCATCATCAATGTTTACAAATATTTGTGAAATTAGATTTTTTTTCGTGAAGTTCGCGCAGTGCGCCCGCAGCGAGGCTTAGATGAAATCTCTAAACAGCCAATACAAAATAAAATAAATATTTTCTTATTCAATATAAATTCATGTAAAATGTTATCAAAAGTAAATAGTTTTACTAAATGAAACGTTTCTATATCATATCCAACAAGAAATAATCAATTAATCCACAAGAAGGATTTAATTTGTTTAGTCGAGTCGAATCCATTTGCCGAGAATTAAAAACAAACCTGTATAACCCACTCAATTTAAGAATGCGCCGAGTCCATACATACACCTTGCTGCAAGGTGCCATGCCAACGTGTCTTAATCGGGATATAAACATAACTACACGAGTGTCGTAATGTTATTAAACACGCGTGTTTAATACCCAGGATTATGAGTCCAAAAGCGGCACAATAAGAGGCACGTTACGAGCAAATGTGTTGAAATAGTACATTACTTACCTAGGGCGGTTAAACAAAGAATGTCTCAGATCGCAGGTATTTGACGCCCGAAGGCAAGGGCGATAAATATGCGCTCTGAGGCTTTCTTTATTACCGCCCGTGGTGAGTACAAAATCTTACGTCTCTATCTGGCCAGGAAGTGGGGTTTTCCGCACGCATAGCGTGCGGTAATTCCTACTTTATGGCCAGGTATGACGTAAAATATGTTAGCCTACAGGCGATAATATTAATTATAATTATTATTTTAACGAATAACATCCCTGAAACTAATTGAAAGTCATGCCTGTTTTCGTTATTATTGTGATCGGTCGATGACTAAACTAAACTCGGGTTATATTCCGAAGCAAAACATAACTATTCAATTTGAATTGCATCGGTTTTAGCTCACGTTTGCTCACGCTAACAACACGCTATACCCATTAAATTAGTATTACATTTTTGCGCTGAATCGAGCCCCGAGATAAGGGGAATAGATTAAAAGGAACGCCTTTTATCTTGATACCAGAGTGCGAGTACCACTTGACTACGCTGCGCAGCGCCAGTGTTTGCCAGTAGCACCTACATTTGTGTTTTTATTAAACGTAAGTACTTACCTTAAGCATCCAAAATAATAACGTTCTTAATACAATCAATGCAATGTGAATGAAAGGACACCCTATATACCTACTTAGACCTAAACACTTTAGCCCTAATATTTCATTAGACCTAATGTTTCACTAGACCTAAGTAATGCATGTTCCGATCTTCGAAATTTTGAATTTTTCTGGTTTTCCTTGAATATCATTAAATAAAAGTCATTAGGTTAGGTTAGGTTTGTTTTGCAATTGGCCCTTTACGGGGCCCCGATTTGGGCAGACAGGCTAAGCAGGGCAAATAAGACCCTGCTGCGTAGGCCACAAAGGGTGGTGGCCATACGCATATGCAGGGCCTACGTAACGGTGGCGTGGGCGGCAGCGTGCGCCTTGGCTGGCACTCCTCCGTGGGAGCTCGACGCGGAGGTGCTAGCTGAGGCACACAGGGAGCGGGTGCGGTGGAGAGCCACCGGGGATTATCCCGCTCCTGAGGAGGTGAGGGCGGCGCGGCGGCAGACCGAGCGTAGGCTGCGCGAACGCTGGAAAAGCGACCTAGAGGACTCCCCCTACGGAATCCGTACTGTAGGGGCACTCCTTGGGTCACTGGATGAATGGCTGGATAGGGTCCATGGTAAGGTGGACTTCCGATTAACGCAGGTGATGACCGGACACGGATGTTTCGGTCATTACCTGCATAAAATCAAAAGGGAGGGAAGCCCCGCCTGCCATGAGTGCGGCGCTGAAGATGATACGGCCCAGCACACCCTGGAGTGGTGTACTCGCTGGACCGACGAGCGCCGCACAATGGTGATGGCCCTTGGAGTGAGTGATCTCTCGCTGCCCAGCGTCGTGGCGGCCATGTTGCGTAGCGAGAGATCTTGGGAGGCGATGGCCTCCTTCTGCGAAGTCGTCATATCGCAGAAGGAGGCCGCGGAGCGGGAGCGCGAAGACAGTGCGGATGCGCTCCCGCTCCGGCGCAGACGGAGGGGTCGAAGACGCGCGCGGTATGCAGCGGCAGGCCGCGTCCTCCCCCAGTAGGGCCAGTGGGTTGGGGACCCACATTGCACATGGCCCTACACGTCTGGGGGGAGGGTCAAGCGTCCTGACCCTCCCCTCCTTTGGCGCGGGTGTCCTGGCACGAGTAGAAGCCGGGACCGCCGGGGGGAGCCGTGGTTTGAATGTTCGCGATCCCATGGCGCCCCCTTAACGGCAATGAGGGTGACGCCGGTGTGTTTTTAGTGGGTATGCTCCCCCAGTCACCATCACTCGGATGGCGGCGGGAGGAGAGAGTCCCACATTACCCCCAAATAGCCTTCCCCAGGCCGGGGGTATGCGTAAAGCATTTTCACACCGACAAAAAAAAAAAAAAAAAAAAAAAAGGTTTGTTTTGCAATAACCCTATAAAGTTTACTATTTAAGAAAAAAATGCATTGAGAAGGTCTAGTGAAACATTAGGTCTAATGAAATATTAGGGCTAAAGTTGTTAGTGTTACGAGTAGGTCTAACAAGGGAGAACCAAAAAACGATGTAACTACATAGTTTTATAGTTTTGTGAAAAAATAAATGACCCAGAATTGAGCTCCATTTTAAAATTACGTATATTATCTACTTACCGTAAACTTAAACATGGATATGGTCGGCCAAGAAAGTGGTCTACCAGTTTTGACAAAAGTTTCTGTGGTAAGTGGACATCGACCTTGTTGTTTCATGACAATCATGACGTTCAAATGAACCTCGACCGTAGGGTGGTAGACCACATTTTTGGCTGACTGTACTACTACTACTGTAGACAAGTAGACAAAAGGCGGTCTTATGACTAAGGCCTCTCACAGACTGGCGCGGACTATAGAAAACTTGTCATTAGCTGTCAAATTTACAATGGTCCGCCACCGCAGGCCGCGCCAGTGTGATGCAATTCATGCAATCTTAAAGAGCGAGGGGCGCTACATGGGCTATAGAGACGCCTGTGCCGCTCCGTCTTCGCATTCACATACTAACCGTCTTCTCGCGCCTCTCACCTTTATGGAACTAAGCAATATGCAAATTGCAGAACATTCTTAAAATATCAGGAAACTTCTCAGAAATGTACGGAAACTTTAATGAGAATTTAAAAATTAAGTAGTATCCTATAGGATTTTTTCATGGATGTAATGTATCATTAATTACATAGGTACTTATATTTAATGTATGTAACCAGAGAGTTCTTAGTAGGTATATTTTCAGCGTTTGTACAATTTCAGTTTTCAGATCTTTCCAAAGAAGAAAGTTCGACATTTGGAAAAATTCTCCAAGGTGTATAGGTAGAAAAAACATGAATTCATATTGTTTTTTTTATTAGTAGCATAAGATTGGAATTACTATGTGTCACAATATTGTCCAGAACAACAATGCCGATAGACTTCTACTACGCGCCGCATTCGCCCCCATGCCGGCCCGTGCTCATGCTGGCGGAAGCTCTCAACCTCAAGCTGAACCTCAAGACGATTGACCATTCGACGCAGGACCATCTCAAGCCGGAATTCTTAAAGGTACGCCTACCCGCCTAGGTCATATTCTAGTAGTAAATAGGTTATCGATATCACTGTAAGGACAATGTGAGGAAGTGCGGCATACTTTTATCATATCAGCCGAAAGACGTCCACTGCTGGACGTAGGCCTCGACCAAAGAGAGCCACAATGACTGGCATTCAGCGGACTCCCGCGACCTTTTCCAGGTCATACTTTATTAAAGTTTAACTTTGAATGACCATGAGAGGATTTTTTAGTAAATTATAGGCTATTATTTAGATACTCTCTTACGTAAATAAAATATTATTAATAATTTACTTTCAAAACAAAGTTTTAACCGACTTCAATTCAGTACTCCGCCAAGCCACATTTTTTTTTCCAATTTACCACATGAATTGATCTCCGAGAGCAGATGCGTTGATTTTTAGACCAATAAACCAAATCGCTGTACCTATGTGGGCCGATAATATTTGAGGACTTCCGTCGATTCGTTCGATTTGGCACTTCATTTTTTGCAATTTCAACGGAATCATATCAGAATCTGTGACGTAATACTTATATAGTTTGAAGTACATCATTGAGAAGTTCCACAAGCCATCTGTGGTCTTCATCATCACTTCCACTTCACCAAATTTATGTTTTCCGGGTGTAAATACACGAGTTATAATAGAAAATGCCGAAATTACTACACGCGTGCCTAATATATTTGAGGAGTTCCCTCAATTCCTCATGGTTCCCATCATCCAACTGGGGTTTTGAAAACAATGGGACCAATCTGGAAGCATATACTTTCAGTTAAAAAAAGAATTGTACGAATCGGTTCATAAATGACGGAGTTCTAAGGTAACAAACATTAAAAATAAAAAAAATACATCCGAATTGAGAACCTCCTCCTTTTTTTTGAAGTAGGTTAAAAATTGTACTTCGTCAGCTTTAATCATTTTTAAAATCTAACTCATTTTATTTTATCAACTCATGCCGAGTAGTGAAAAGTTTGGTTGATTAGACCAACTACATCACGTTTACATTCAATTGAAGGCAAGTCATTCAAGTAGGTAGGTATCTAAGTATCTATCTCCACTTATAATAAATCTCTAAATTAAAAAAAGAATCAGCCAGTTTGAAACTAAGCTTTGCGCGGTTCGAATGTTCTCAGCATCCCATGAACGGAAAAATATGAAACATTTTATATAGGTACACTAGCTGTTGCCCGCGACTTCGTCCGCGTAGAATTTGTTATCGCCTTAGAAAAAATATTGCTAGCAAAATTCTACCATCTTAAGGGATCCGAGAGAAAAACTATTCTATATCCTACCAAGGGTCTCAAATTATCTCTACGTCAAATTTCATCAAAATCCGTTTAAGAGTGCGGTGAGTTCACCAATACGTTTCTGCTTAAATTGTTGTTTTTTAAAGTAATGTATAAGTCATGTATAATGTATAAGCATAATTTTGTTTTTTGATGTCTTCTTAACTACAATACTGTAAGTTTTTGTCTAAATTCATTCAGTAGTTTTACACACGTTTGAAAGCAAAATGAGCTTATACCAAGAAACGTAGAACTTTCCATCTTTATCCCCAGTCCCCATTTAACGGTTTTAGAGAATAAATCATTTTGATTAGCCAAAATAAACTTCTTTAATTAAAAAATGATCCGCAGTCTTGATCTTACATTACCTTCTTTTATGACCGAAGTTATAGTATGTGACCGAGGAATTCCCTTACTTCTAAAATTACTTGTTCCCCTTTCATACTTCCAACCACTTTTGACCTCCTTAAGGAATGAATGCTGAGTGGAAAACAACACGGAGAGTGTAGTTACCGATTGCTGTCGCTCCCGTATCGGCCTTACAAACCATGTACGAAAGTGCCGCACCTCTAATATGGACGCTGTTTAAATCATCTTTTCATAGATGTGTAAGGCCAATGATGAGTGTTTAAAGGCATAACCAAAAAAAAACCAAAACCTGAAATGTGACCATTAAAAACTAAATGCACATAAGCGAATTTAATGATGCGATTACTATTTTGGTCTACAGGCTAGTAGTATTGTTTGAAGAGTGATTCAATATATTCTGGTTCTCTATATTTCTCAAGAAGCTATATAAAGTAAGAATAGGTAAATAAAGTATTGATTTTTCATGTGCTGATAGACAACTCGCTAAATATAGGAACACATAAAGTTTGGAACACAATTAATAAGAGACAGCACTAAGAAAATATTGTTGACAGTCAACCATAGGGCAAAAGGGGGTGCAAGTTCGTTTTAAAAAAGGGACGTAGTCACTGGGCAGAAGACAGGAAATAAAAAAAAACTGATCACCTTAGCGTAACACTTCTTTATAAACAACATTAGCGGTGTTTCCTTTGGGGGCTAAGATGACCAGACTATTGGCAGAACTCACCCTAGAACATGCGACGTAAAATTGACCGTGAGAGAAACAGTCCTCTCTTAAATCAATGCCTGCCAATTTCAGTGATTGTCCTTGGGATTTATTAATAGTCATTGCGAAGCATAACTTAAGAGGGAACTGTATTCTTTTGAACTCGAACGGGTAGTCAGATGGGATTAAGGGTATTCTAGGAATATAAACTACTTCACTTCGAGCGCAACCTGTAATTACTGTAGCTTCGACAACGTTTTTATGGAGAGCTTTTATTTGTAGTCTAGTTCCATTACATAATTTAGGCGGTCTAAGATTCCTAACTAACATAATAGGTGCTCCAACTTTAAGATTAAGTATGTGAGGTGGAAGGCTAGAAGGGTTTAAACTGTTTAAAAACTCTACGGGATAGTGTACGGCGTCATCACTTTGTAGTACGGAATCGAATGATTTGTATTGAACGATCTCAGCATCAAAAGCGTTTAGTAATAACTGATTAATAGCGGCAGCATTGTCATTTTTCGGGGTTAGGATAGCACGTTCGCACAACCATTCTATGGATTTATCATGTATATTTTGTATGTCCGGATATATTGTAGCAGTTAGTTCAGGTAATAGTGTAACTATTGTACATAAATTTGGCGGAAGCGTAATTTTACCATCAAGTGATGGGTAACTTCCATTACCTATTTTGAGTAACATATCGGCGAAAACTCCAGCAGATTCATCGCCTCTTAAATGAACTCGCATATTTGTGTGTAGTGAGATTTTGTCTAGTAGTGGCCATAAATATGATGACTTCAAGCAAGCTTTCACTTCATCTGCTCGAGTACCCCTTGGAATAACGGGCAATGTCTGTCGAAAATCTCCAGCTAATAGTACAGTCACTCCACCCATTAAACAACTGCTTCCTCTTATATCTTTTAACGTCCGATTTAGGGCCTCAAACCCTCCCTTATGGGCCATTGTGCATTCATCCCAAATAATAAGCTTACACTCTTTTAAAACTTGTGCTATATTGCTTTGTTTGGAGATGTTACACGTTGGTGTCTCATGTTGCATTAAGTTTATGGGCAGTTTGAAAGTGGAGTGAGCCGTTTTGCCGCCTTCCAGTAATGTTGCAGCAATACCTGAAGTGGCTACGGCTAAGGCAATACCACAATCTTTTCGTATTTTTGCCAATAAAAGATTGATGAGGAATGTTTTACCGGTTCCCCCAGGAGCATCAAGAAAAAATATTTGACCAGTGCATTTTTCAATACTTTCTAATATTTTGTCATAAATGTGGGACTGTTCATCGTTTAACATAATTTCGTTATTGGTCACCACTTGTGCTAAAATGTTAGTGTCGTAGCTGATCTCGCGTAGGTAGTCCCTATTAAGTAAGACTCGTTCATTGGTTAATGGTGGAGGCAGGCCATAATGTTGTAGACAATTACCTCCCAATGATAGCACCGTATTTTCAAGACAAATTAAGGCTTTATTATACACTTCATTTAAAATAAGGGATCCTCCATCCTCTAACTCTGCTTCTATTTGCCGCCGTATATCTTCTGAAAGACTGTCTTTGTATTTTTCCCAAAGACTTAAGGCATTAGACAACTGACAAAAAATGAGCATCACTGCAAACAATTCCCGTAACCTAATCGCAGAGTGACAAAGAGCTGCTTCTTCCAATGTGGCGTCCCAGTGGCTTTCATCTTCTAATAATCCTAAGGCTTTACATGCTGCCTGGAATGTAGATTGCACAACACCGTTTACAGTTTTTAACTGTAAGAAAGATGTAGGACCTCGGACCTCGTGAAGTAAAAGTCGAAGGTAATAACACTCGGTGTTATTAGGGTGAATAGTATATACCCTACCCAAGGCATGATCTTTCTTGACTCCAGGCCAACCATGAACGTCATTTCCGCGTTTTCTCCTTTCAAACTGGTTGATCTTCCAAACGTAATAAGATGGAATTTCGACATAAAGGAGGGTTTTAGCAAAATTGTCTATTCGGCATAACTCAAAAAATGCTAAAAGTGTAGTTTTGGGCGGGTTCCTTATGACATTTGTTAGGTTTTCTGAACTATTTTGATTAAAATAAATGCGCTGGCCATTTTCTAAATGCACAGCGAGGTGAAATACTGTGGGAAACCTCTCATGAATAGGGAACCCCAGAATTCTCCACACGGCCTCGGCACTACTAATGTATCGGCCGCTTTCATACAGTTTGGTTTCATCTCTCTCACTTTCAAAACCAAATGTAGCCTGATCGCTGCCTTTAGTTACATATTTACATACATATTTAATTGATTTTATGGAATTACAGCACTCTACGTTAATGTGACCTTTGAATATCCGCAAAAGTACTGGGTTATATGGTACAACCCAGCGGTTATCTAGAGTCACACCTTTAATATTAACTGTGAAACCTCCATCTTCGGGTGCTCTACGCCGATACTTTGGATACCCGTCTTCTCCCGTTTGTGTTTCTCGAAGTAGAGGTCGAGGATACTTTTTTGTGCAGTTAGCTCCTTTCATACATGGTGAGTTGTGATTTAAGTTACCGCAAGGTCCATGAATCATATTTGCCTTAATGATTTCATAAAGAAGCGGATCTTGGTCAGGATCTGGTATTTCCGCCTTGATGACACTGTCAATTTGATCTGGAGTGATACGTTGTTGGAGCCACAATAATAAATGTATGTGTGGTAAACCGCGTTTTTGCCACTCGACGGAATATATATAGCACCGTATTTTTCCAAACAACTCCCCCTTTATTAGTAATGCTATCAATGACTTCACTTTTAAGTTAAATACTCTAGCTATGATATCTTGACGGTCATGGGGTTTTTGACCAGGGAGTAATGCATCTGTAATATCTGTCCAGTGGGAGTTACACGTAAATGTAATAAAAAGATCAGGACGACCATAATGGCGGACGTATGTCATGGCATCCTGAGTTTTTTCATGCATATATCGCGGTGACCCAGTAAATGATGATGGGAGCACTACCATCTGACCGAGCTCAGCGACGTCGGTGTCCTGTCGCCCAATGGCATCTCTTAGATGTATATAATTATCCACTCTTAGTTGCGCCTGGTTATTTCTTATGAAACTTAACCTCTCTGTTTCAATTTTTGCGTACATATCCACCAAGTATTGACTAAACAGAGCTCTACAGTACAATAAATGGTTATCTTCCGAGTATCTCCGCATGATGCGGTACGCATAAAAGTCCATTGCAGAAACTGTTTTTTGAAGAGGCAGTTTTGTTTTCGGATCCACCTGCGAGATATCAATAGAGTAACCATCCTCGCCCCGACAAAACAGTAGCGGATACTGTAAGGCATCATACGAACGATGCACTTCGCTTATTCGTTGTAGTTTGTTATCGTGACTTTGGATTACAATATCGCGTTTCTCAAATTGTTGCCCCACTATAACTAAAGCTACTTCGCTGGCTGCAGGTGCATTATAACGACCTGTATGTTCCCCGGCTGGTTTTTTGTCAGCGTGAATTACAACTGAAAAGTTTTCACAATTGGGAGGTACTTTCTCAAGAGTGTTCTTTAAATCTTTTATGTAAGGATTGATCAGGTGCAACATTGCTTGCAGTTGTTTTACCAGGCCTTGCTTTACGTCAGGGAGGTTACTACACCGTATGCGTGCCTCATTTTCATCCTCTCCAACAAAATAAATCTGTAGAAATTGAGGATTTTGATGAGGCGGAGGGTGCAGACTTCCAATGAGGTGGTAGACCTGACCCTGAATTTTAAAGGTGGGCATAAACCCATCTTCCTTAATTTGCTTCGCTCCAAAGGAAGTCATTTGGAAGCAGCTGTTGTATTTTCTAATTCGATCCATGAAATGGGCGTGATCAGGGTGTAAATCCATTATAAGACTAAACAATGGTTCTGGAAGTGGTTCGAAATTAGGAAGATGGACCTTACCACTACTACAGCACATACCGAATGTTTCCCCTTTCCACTTTAGCGCATTACAATGTATGCACTTCAAAATCATTGTTCCTAAAGCCACCATGGTGTCATGTTCGTAATCGATATTGCTATCATAACTCATACCCGAGTTCTTTTTTGTTTTCCATGCGTGCATTCTTCTTTCGACTCGTATTCCTGGGTTTCGGGACTCGAATCTCGCAGTTGATGCTCTGTGCACCTCAGGATTATTTACTTGATATTGAGCTGCTGCTGCCCTGTGAACCTCAGGATTATTTACTTGATATTGAGCTGCTGCTGCCCTGTGAACCTCGGGATTATTTTGAGTGTACTTTCTTGCTGCATCCCTCAGTTGCTTCTTTCTTATAACACCGGTGCACCTAATTCTTCGTTTTTTCGACCGTTGAGACGATGAAGGTTGACTTTGGGCAATAGGGTGATTAGGTAAATCAGGCACTGTAAGTGTAGTGCTAAATTCATCAGGTTGAGTAAATGTTGGTGAATCAGTTTTTTCCCAATTTACTTCTGACAGCGAATGCAATTGAGTGATCGATCTTTCTGGGTTAAAACTGGGTGATGATAAAGTCGTTGTGGATGTTTCAAGACAGTGGTTGGTATTAGGGTCGGTATATGTTGGTGAAATATGATTTTGTTCGGCACATGGCAGATAAACGTCAAAATGTCCGCTTGATAAATTGCTCGTGAAGCGAAGCCGGCCGATAGGATGACCTTCTTGACCAGTACTTGCATATAGCTCACCATTCCGATAGACTTCGAAAACATGATCGTAAATTTGTGCAGCAGCAAACAACTCGCTTAAACCACCGTACGTATGAGGGCGAATCATTTCGATATAATAAACGTCAGCGCTTGAGTAATTATCTCCATTTTCGTCATGAGTCATTACGGAAAATTCGTCCCAATTTCGTACGACGTGCTCTACAATTTCTTCGCGGATCTCTCTAGCCATCACCTGAGTGTCGTACAACAGGTAAGCGAGTCCGCGAAACAGACAGGCACCATCCCCTACAATGGAAATAATGGTGTGTGGCATCATTACACCACGCACGTTTATTAATTCAATGGTAGTCATGATTGAAATTTATTTTAAAAACTTAATTTCGACAACGACTTTTAGCACACAAATTTAAAGTATCAAGAGACAACTGATCGTTAAACTATTCAAGTTGAAAGCTTTATTCTGAACTATTATTATAATTATCTAGGTTACTTTATTTATACGCTCAGTTTCAGAAATTAGAACCTAGACCTTTATTCGACCACCCACAATTCAATAAAACCTCAATTATATTTAACCAAACGCGACGGTTGATTCGATGAGCGAATCCTTAATTAAATTCGAGCACCCGCTACGACCACGACCAATCCACAACTCAACGTCAACCAATGTAACCAAACGACAACAACAACCAAACGAATTACAACGAAAGACAATTAGCTACATTAGCCCACATTCACAAACTATATTACTTCATCAACCCAGGAAAAATCTTAACAGCGCGAAGTAAAATTTGATCCAAGCACATCCGTACGCCATCTATTAGGCTATACTGTTACTAAACCAAGTATTCTAGAGGGAGAAGAGTAAATATACGGGCAAGGGAAAATATATTTCAGTAGAATATTTTTTCGTTTATCAAATGTTCATCAAATTATTTTAACGCATGTACCTAATACTAAAAACTGCAATTGAAAAAAAAAACTAATATTAGTTCCTACAACTTACGCCATCTATTGACGACGAACCTTATTACGATCTGTTAAACGTTGAAGTGTTATTATTTCGTTCAGCTATTTAGCAGATAACATACAAAATATAAGAATATCACGTTATGTCATTTATCAAATGTAAACCAAGTTTTAAAACATGTAGGTGAGACAAAAGAAAAATGAATTGTTAAAAAAATAAGATTACATTGGTACTACTAACGCCATCTATTGCGGACAGCTTTACTACTGTGTTTCTTTCCTTAGAGGGCTTAGAGCAATATGTATGTACATCAAATGATGTCATAAGAATATGAGATATGTTTTGTCATTTATCAAAAGTAAACCAATTTATTTTAAAACATGTACGTGAGCCAAAAAAATAATTGAAAACAAATACTGGTACTACTAACGCCATCTATCGACAAATAGCTTTACTACTGGTTTTTAACTTTGAACTTGTTTTTTGTTTTGTTTTTATTTAGCAGATCTAAATCAAATAATAACATAAGCTATTATTCTTTGTCATTTATCAAATGAACACAAAATAACGTGAAAATAGGTACTTAAGTAAGAATTAAGAATATAACTTGAAAAAACCATTCAATCCGTACACTAACGCCACCTGTTGATAACCCTACTACTATTCGTAAAGCATTTGAATTTTATTATTATGTTCTGTTATGCAGATGTACCTACATCAAATGATACCAGAAACATATTATCTTTTGGTAATTTATTAAATGTACCTTTTTAAAATGAGGCCAAGACATGAATTTAAGCCTTTGCCACACTGGACGCGTTCTGCGGTCTGCGGTCAGGTCTCCCATACAAAATTGTAGGGAAGACCTGACCGCAGACCGCAGACCGCAGAACGCGTCCAGTGTGGCAAATGCCTTAAGGAATAATTAAATTCATTTGCTACACTAACGCCATCTGCTGACGAATAGCGAAACGTATAATCAACCCTTATTTTGTAGGGGTAGAATTTTCTAAATCGCTGTTTTTATTTTTATTTTAAGATAAGTAATCTGTACAAAGTTTCAAGTTTCTAGCTCAAAAGGAAAAGTTTCCCTCATACAAACTTTGCACCCCTATTTAACCCCCTTAGGGGTGGAATTTTCTAAAACGCAGAAAGTACTTTTTATGTATTCTCATAAGTAATCTTTCTACAAAGTTTCAAGTTTCTAGCTCAAAAAATAATGTTCACTCCATACTAACTTTGCACCCCTATTTAACCCCCTTAGGGGTGGAATTTCGAAAAATCCCGTCTTATCCCTTGCCTACGTCATAAAAGGAAGTTCTGGTGTAAATTTCAAGTTTCTAGTCCCAGTAGTTTCGGCTGTGCGTTGATGAGTCAGTCAGTCAGGACTTCTTCTTTTATATATATAGATTATTATTCTAGCTGCAACTTAGGATCGTTTTTAACCGACTGCGACAGTTAATTAATTTTCCGAAATATACGACTTCATTTAATTTTTCATTTATTTTTATTGAAATCAAACGCTGCTCCAACTGTCAGCTATAAGAACCGTCAAATTTTCGTCAAAATGGCGGAATTGCTTTGCCTTTCACTTATTAATAATTTAAATCCCGTCTACGATAGACCTTTACGAGACAAATGCTAAAATATAAACCATAAAAAAATATTCGATTCTGATATGAGAACTTATATGCGCAAATGTCGTTTTATGTCGTAATTTCAATAAATGAAATCAACAAATTTGAACAATATAATTAACACGAATTTGTTTTTTTTGAATGACAATGGCACGCGCTCGGCGCATTCAGCCAAAGTACCTGCGGCGCTACCACGAAAACCGATACTCAATGTTCATATATTTGCATCCCTGTCACTCGAGTATGGTTAGTGCGATAGAGATAGAGATACCCGAATATTTTCGAATTCCGAAGTTCGTGGTTATAGCTCAGGAATCGAAAATATGGTAAATAATCATAATGTATTGTCTCGAAAAAGAATTTAAAATAAATATAGTCAAATGGAGAAAAAAACAAAGCAAGAGGTTATATAGGTAATGATTAAGTTATAAGAGTCCAAAGTTTTAAGAGGGGGTATGTTCTGTCCCTTTTCCGCAAAACGCACCTTCATATGAAACGATTGTTTTTTACTATGACGCTCGAGTATATTGACGTCACAGTCCCTCATCGTTTTCTCACTCTAACAAGCGACATTAAAACGGATGTAGCTTCATAATTTTTTGAGATATTTGAATGGGAGTTTCATTATCTTCTATTTATTTATACATAATAAATGCCTATGTGACTGACTTATTCACTCAATCACTCACTCACTCACTCATCAACGCACAGCCGAAACTACTAATCTTAGAGAGTTGATTTTTGCACAGTATGTTGCTTTTATAACGTGGGCTAGGGATAAAAAGGGATTTTTGAAAATTCTACCCCTAAGGGGGTAAAATGGGGGTGCAAAGTTTGTATGGGAGAACCTTTTTTTTTTGAGCTATAGACTTAAACTTTGTAGAAAAATTAGTTATTAGAATACAAATGAAACACTTTCAGCGTTTTGGAAAATTCCACCCCTACGGGGGTAAAATAGGGGTGCAAGGTTTGTATGGGGGAAACATTTTTTTTTTAAATAGAGACTTAAAACTTTGTAGAAAGATCAGTCATTAGAATACAAATAAAGAACTTTCAGGGTTTTAGAAAATTCTAACCCTAAAGGGGTAAAATAGAGTGCAAAGTTTGTATGGGAAAAACTACTTTTTTTTAAATAGAGACTTAAAACTTTGTAGAGAAATTATTCATTAGAATACAAATAAAGTACCTAGATTCAGTGTTTTAAAAAAATCTACCCCTAAGGGGGTAAAATAGGGGTGCAAATTTTGTATGGGGGAAACAATATTTTTTTTAAATAGAGACTTAAAACTTTGTAGAAAGATTAGTCATCAGAATACAAATTAAGTACTTTCAGCGTTTTAGAAAATTCTACCCCTAAAAATAGGGGGCTAAAATAGTGGTGCAAAGTTTGTATGTGGGAAACTATTTTTTTTAGCTAGAGTCCTAAAACTTTGTAGAAAGATTATTTAAATACAAAGAAAGTACTTTCAGCGTTTTGGAAAATTTCACCCCTAAGGGGGTAAAATAGGGTGCAAAGTTAATATGGGAAAAGCATATTTTTTTTTAATAGAGACTTAAAATTTTGACGAAAAATTACTTATTAGAACATGAAAAATACTACATTCGGCGTTTTACAAAAATCATTCCCTAAGGGGGTTAAAAAAGGGTGCAAGGTTTGTATGGGGAACACTTTTTCTGAGCTAGACACTTAAAACTTTGTAGAAAGATTACTTATAAAAATACAAAAAAAAAGACCTTCAGCGTTTTGAAAAAATCTATCCCTAAGGGGGATAAAAAGGGGTGCAAAGTTTTTATCAGGGAAAGTTTATGTTTTTGAGTTAGAGACTTGAAACTTTGTAGAAAGATTACTTATTAAAATACAAAAAAAGAACACAAATCGTTTTAGAAAATTCCACCCCTAATAGGGTTAAAAAGGAGAGCAAGCTTTGCGTGGGCAACACTTTTTTTTGAGTTAGACTTAAAACTTTGCAAAAAGATTACTTATTAGAATACTAAAAAAGAACTTTCAGCGTTTTAGAAAACTCCATCCCTAAGGGGATCCTTAAGATCCTTAAGAAGGGTAGCCAGTGTTGTGTGGGAAAAACTTTTTTTTTTACTAGACTTAAAACTATTCAAAATGTTACTTATTAAAATTAATAATAAAGTACTTTCAGAGTTTTAGAAAATTCCACCCCTAAGGGGGTTAAGAAAGCTTTGTATGGGCAACACTTTTTTTGAGCTAGAGACTTAAAAGTTTACGAAAAAAGTTCTTTCAGCGATTAGAAAAATTCAACCTCTAAGGGGGTTTAAAAGGGGGTTCAAATTTTAAATGGCGAGCAATAAAATTTTAAAGTGTGCGTAAGAGATTTTTAACTTCGGTCTTATTCTGTACGTTAAAAGACTACAAAACTGATTTCAGAGTTTTTCCAAATTCATCCCCTAAGAGTGTTAAAATTGGTTCAAAGTTTGAGTATTTCGAGGCATTTTTAAAGTATGAGATTTTTAACTTTGGTTTTAGACTGTTTGTTCACAAACTAGAAAATGAACATCAACTTTTTTTTTAATTATCCCCTAAAAGAGGGTTCAAATTTTGTATTGAGAGAAATCATTTTCTAAGACGATAAAAAGTTCTACGCGGACGAAGTCGCGGGCAACAGCTAGTATAGTATAAAGGTGTCTGTCAAAAATTTCATTGTTACAAGCTTTTATTGCCGACTGTACTTTTGTATACCGTCATCTACTCGTCATCGGGGTTACGTCGGTTAAGTACTGAATTCCCATGGCCACCTTCTGTCTTCATCATCAGATCA
The DNA here is from genome assembly GCA_963854355.1 of Epinotia brunnichana. Taxonomy (NCBI): domain Eukaryota; kingdom Metazoa; phylum Arthropoda; class Insecta; order Lepidoptera; family Tortricidae; genus Epinotia; species Epinotia brunnichana. The sequence goes on along the minus strand of OY977937.1, from coordinate 42,446,921 downwards.
GCTCGATGTTACCATAATATTGAATTGTCATCCAAACTATATACCTTTACCCAAAATTTCAGCTCAATCGGTTAATGAAAGGAAAGGCTTCAAAATTGAGTTGGAAGATTCCTCACTAGCACTTTTTGGGGGAGGCCTATGTCATGTCCAGCTGTGGACTTCTTTCGGCTGATATGCCAGAGCCAGTCAGAACTTTATAGTGACCGAAAGTAGCTTTACACATAGAATGTCTCAGATCGCAGGTATTTGACGCCCGAGCCGAAGGCAAGGGCGATAAATATGCGCTCTGAGGCTTTCTTTATTACCGCCCGTGGTGAGTACAAAATTTTACGTCTCTATCTGGCCAGGAAGTGGGATTTTACGCACGCGTAGCGTGCGGTAATTCCTACTTTATGGCCAGGTATGACGTAAAATATATTGCGCAGCCAAGGCTTACCTATTACTCTGTGAAGGAGTTCCTAGATGAATAAATATGTCGAGCTGACACTTATTAGAAATGATAATGATAATTAATTTTAATTGTATCATATTATTTTAATTTTTGACATTTTTAGGGTTCCGTAGCCAAATGGCAAAAAACGGAACCCTTATAGATTCGTCATGTCCGTCCGTCTGTCTGTCTGTCAGTCTGTCTGTCCGTCCGTATGTCACAGCCACTTTTTTCCGAAACTATAAGAGCTACTGTTGAAACTTTGGTAAGTAGATGTATTATGTGAACCGCATTAAGATTTTCACACAAAAATCGAAAAAAAACGTTAAGTTTTAGGGGTCCCCATACTCAGAACTGAAACTCAAAAAATTTTTTTTCATCAAACCCATACGTGTGGGGTATCTATGGATAGGTCTTCAAAAATGATATTGAGGTTTCTTATATCATTTTTTTCTAAACTGAATATTTTGCGCGAGAGACACTTCCAAAGTGGTAAAATGTGTGTCCCCCCCCCCCCCCTGTAACTTCTAAAATAAGAGAATGATAAAACTGAAAAAAATATATGATGTACATTACCATGCAAACTACCAACGAAAATTGGTTTGAACGAGATCTAGGAAGTAGTTTTTTTTAATACGTCATATATCGTAAAAATCAATTTATGTAACGGAACCCTTCATGTGCGAGTCCGACTCGCACTTGGCCGCTTTTTATTTTTATTTTTGACATTTTCAATCGACTATTTACTAACATCTTAACATTGTAAACTATTCTTATTGAATGACAATATGTAACATATTTTTAATTTTATTATAGGAAATTTGTAACCCAGTATTTGCGATTTTAATTTACATACTTGACGAAGTTTGTTACGGATACTCACTCTGTGCTCATTTTTGACGAAACCTGCGCTGTAGATATTTAACTTTGTGGATGGCTTTGATTATGCTTTGAATAAACAACTTTATTTACTTGTAATGACATGTACAGTCACCGGCATTAATATATGATGGAACAAAGGCCGCAAAAATATCTGATACAACTCTATTCCTAAGAGCCGTTAGAGCGTGTCAGATATTTTTGCAGCCTTTGATCCATCATATATTGATGCTGGTGACTGTACCCAATTGACAATGTAAGTATGATTAATGCCAAATAAATGAATATGAATATAATTGTTAATTACTAACTTAAATATTTGTGTTGAATGGAATTACTACATATGATTTTCGATTATTTTCATGAATATGATGATGATTCTACCTTTTCTAGATCAACCCCCAACACTGCATCCCCACGATCGTGGATGACGGCTTCGCGCTCTGCGAGTCCCGAGCCATCCTCACTTATCTGGCCAGCAAGTATGGCGACGGCTCACTATACCCCGCAGACCTCCACAAGAGGGCGGTCGTCGACCAGCGACTGTATTTCGACATCGGAACTCTCTCCGCCAGATTCAGTGACTGGATGGTACGTCTTCAAAGCCATAAATGCCCCAATGTTTGACACCTTCATTCTAATCACTAATACCCTGTTGTTCATCTCTACCTCTATGGTCATGAATTAAGAATGTAGGGGCCAAATAATGGTACAGTCACCGGCATCAATATATGATGAATCAAAGGCCGCAAAAATATCTGACACGCTCTTACGGCTCTAGAAATAGAGTTGTCAGCAGATATTTTTGCGGTCTTTGTTCCATCATATATTTATGCCGGCGACTGTACACTATCGAGCACTGGCACATTTGCCTTATTGTCATTACAATTTGAAACAACAACTTATATTATTCACGCAGCTCGCACGTACAATTCGCCTTTGCGCAGGCAAGGTCATTTGCGCACGAAGTATGCCGTCTAGTGTACTGGCATACAACGTTGTGAACCGTCGGTCCGCACGCCGCAGCGGGGTGAGGCGGCAGTGTGATGACCTCGTTAGACTCGCCGCATACGGGCCATAAATTAAACCAGACATAGAACTCATTAGGTGATCAATGATCATAAAATTAAGATGTTTTTTAAGTTACACTTAACTGTAATATTTAATTTTTGAAAATTTTATCAGCAGCAATGTACCTACTGTAAACATGAGTGACATTTACATACGCGATATGAGCATTTGAAAGCAACTAACTGTCAACGAGCGTTTAACGCGAGTGTGTTTGCATTACATTGCGGGCCGAATTATTTTGTATGGACAAAATTTTAATTCGAATTCTAAGTAAAGGTTATCTCATTACATTACTTATGTCCTATACTAACCACAGATTTACACAATGTATATAAAATGTATGGCCACTGCCACAAACAGGTGGGCGAATTCGGCGGCGGAATTCAGCCCGCCGGTCTATGGCAGAGTCATACAGTATGTTGTTACGTGTGTGTTATGTGTACAGTATAATGTTTACGTGTGATTCCGTTTCTTAGTACCCACAACTCTTCGCCAACCTACCTGCTGACGAAGAAAAGTTCAAGAAAGTGATCCAGGCTTTCGAGGTCCTGAATATGTTCCTGGACGGAAATGAGTGGGTTGCTGGCTCGACCATCACCGTTGCAGACTACAGTGTGCTCTGCACTCTCTCCACGTGCCAAGCTATGGATGTGGATATCTTCAAATACCCAAATATTAAAGCGTAAGTACTTGTACTATTTACTATATCGACTTAGGTTATTCTAAATTAGTTTAATAATGCATCATTTACAGCGGAGAAAGCGACGAATGACTTGGATTCAGACAAAAGTGACATAGAAGATTATTAAGAAAGGATTTGAAATAAGTTTCAGATTCTTAAACCATAGGTATTTATTTAAATACACACATTCATTTAAACGAAATACAAACATAATATTAAAGTAACAAAGAAACATAATATTAAAGTAACAAAGAAACAGAGTATTAAAATAACAAAACGAACAAAGAAAGAAAGTATTTAACCTACATAATTAATGTTAAGTTAAGATTGTAATTGGGTTACAATACCTACCCGAAACATCCGATTTCGATAATTCTTTCACCAGCACGTATCACAATCACAACTTCACAACTTCTCGATCGTTCTCGCACTATCCGTCTCTCTCTTAGAAAACATAGAAGAGACGTATAGTGCGAGAAAAATCGAGAGGGCTCGCTCGCCGTCTTGTGATAACCGTGCTCGGAGCTGGGCTGTTATTGCGGCTCACCCCGCCGGTCACCCGTTACGAAACTAGACCTCTACCTACGCTTAATTACTACGCATCGCGGTGTCAAGGTATAATTGTGGGTGAGCGTTGAGGTGAGCTTAAAACAAGTTACAGAATAGGGGGCTGTATACATATAGAATGAGCCTTCGGTGGACATAATGTTTATGTTTCATCCTAAAGCCAGCCTCCCACGCTAGGTTATAACCGACGGTAATGCCTGCACAAGTGAACTGTGCAGTTATGTCATACACACGTTCAGTTATGTCATACACACGTTCAGTTATGCCTGCACAAGTGAACCGTGCAGGCATAACTGTGCATACACACGTTCAGTTATGTCATACACACGTTCAGTTATGTCATACACACGTTTAGTTATGTTATACACACGTTCAGTTATGCCTGCACAAGTGAACTGTGCAGGCATAACTGTGCATACACACGTTCAGTTATGTTATGTCATACACACGTTCAGTTATGTCATACACACGTTCAGTTATGCCTGCACAAATGAACTGTGCAGGCATAACTGTGCATACAAACGTTCAGTTATGTCATACACACGTTCAGTTATGTCATACACACGTTCAGTTATGTCATACACACGTTCAGTTATGTCATACACACGTTCAGTTATGTCATACACACGTTCAGTTATGTCATACACACGTTCAGTTATGCCTGCACAAATTAGCTGTGCAGGCATAACCATCAGTTATCTCTCATACCTAGCGTGGGTAGCCGGCTTTAGGCTCCTTCAAGGCTAATCTTGTGTCTTCTTGATAGTTCCTAGATGACTTGTATATCAGTTAAACCTATATCCAGGGCAATGATATGTTTAGTGTGGCAATTTTTTTACATATCTACGTTTTTTTTAGATGGTACGAGAGGGCAAAAAAGTGTCTTCCCGGCTTCAGGATATGTGAAGAGGGCATCGAAATGTTAAAGCAGGCAATGCAGGCGTTTAAAGCGAGAAACGCGTCTGCTTGAAGTGCCCAAAAAGGTCAAAGGAAAAAATCGTGGCTCATCTCAATATGTCGTTGGCGATACTCGGAGTTACGTAGGGCGCTGGAACTTAGGGTGGTCTTCCACTTGTCAAAGATCTTTTTAGGCAAAATGCTAAGCTTGAACAAGTGGAATACCAACCTTAGCTGATCCTATGCTATTTTCAACCCAAGATCTTTTCTTTGGCATCGTCTCTTTATAATTAACTACCTTTCAAAACAGGCCTTGTCACGACTCCAACAAACATAGCCATCTTCTATTTGTGCAGGTTTTTCGTACTGCATAACTGCACGTTCTTCTGCCTGCACCGGTAAGTATTATGATCGCATTTATAGGTAGGTACATACTTATCTAACATAAAGCCACATATTACAGACTATAGACTAATTACGTTACGTCATTTATATAATAAAGCATTCATCCCTCACTACATAGTTTTTTTTACGATGCCATTCGAACCAGTTTTTGGAGAGGACCAAATGTTTGTATAGGAGCAACAACAATTAAAGAACATTAATACCAAATAAATTGAGACAAAGATAGACCTCGCTGGCGGCAGCCGGAACGCTTTATACTAATTGGCTTAAAAGTATGACGTCACAGTTTACATTTTGTACTAATCGTTGTATGGAAAATCAAGTATATTGCTGTTTCAGTCGCGAAATACTGCGTTTAGGTCCATACTTGTTGTACAATTTTGTTTCTATAAAAGCGTAAGGGTTCTATTGGTACATTTAAATTTAAGTACCTACTTACTCCTGGACAATACAAAAAAAGCGGCCAAGTGCGAGTCGGACTCGCACATGAAGGGTTCCGTGAAATAAATTGCTGTTTACGATTTATGACGTATTAAAAAAAAACTACTTATTAGATCTCGTTCAAACCAATTTTCGGTGGAAGTTTACATGGTAATGTACATCATATATTTTTTTTAGTTTTATCATTCTCTTATTTTAGAAGTTACAGGGGGGGGGGGGACACACACATTTTACCACTTTGGAAGTGTCTCTCGCGCAAACTATTCAGGCCCCGTAGCATGGATGGCGTTATCACGCGACAAGTGACAGGATAAGCGCGTCGTCTCGTTCTATCGAACGGTGTCAGCCAGGGACGGAAGCTCTATCCTGTCACTTGTCGCGTGATAACGCCATCCATGCTACGGGGCCTGTTTAGAAAAAAATGATGTTAGAAACCTCAATATCATTTTTGAAGACCTATTGATGAAAAAACATTTTTTGAGTTTCAGTTCTGAGTATGGGGACCCCTAAAACTTAATGTTTTTTTTCGATTTTTGTGTGAAAATCTTAATGCGGTTCACAGAATACATCTACTTACCAAGTTTCAACAGTATAGCTCTTATAGTTTCGGAAAAAAGTGGCTGTGACATACGGACGGACAGACAGACAGACAGACGGACGGACATGACGAATCTATAAGGGTTCCGTTTTTTGCCATTTGGCTACGGAACCCTAAAAATGCATATTTTTTCTAAACTTTCAAGGTGATTCATCTTTTTATGAGAGTTTTAATTATATTTTGTAATTTAAGTAGGTGGGCAAAATCTCCGAGCGTTTGAACCGCTCGGTTCTAAAGTCATTGTCGGCTCAAGATTATTTCAGCAGAGGTAAAACATACCGCGGAAACTTTAATCAAAAAAGAACCAGCACCGGTATTGGCTTACCTCTTCATCAAAATTGGACTATGATATTCGTCTCTTTTTAAAGTATTTGCTGGCGACGACAATGACGAAACAAAAACGCCTTAAAAACGCTGAATATTCGCCCAGGCCTTTATCACGCGATAAGTGATAGGATAGAGCTGCCGTCCCTGGCTGACACCGTTCGATAGAATGAGACGACGCGCTTATCCTATCACTTATCGCGTGATAACGCCATCCATGCTACGGGGCCAGGTATACTTTGTTACAATTATATTGATGGGTTACTATCCATTTAGTAACACTACGTTATCTAATAAAGCTAATAGTCTGGTTCTTAACATAATTAGTCCAGGCAATGAACTGACAACTTGTATAAAAAAAAATCAAATTTGGAAATAATTTATAATAGCTGATTTTTTCTTTGCAATGGATATATTATCAATTAAATAGGTACCTAGTGTAACAATCCGTATATTTTGAGGGTAGATAATTACTCCTATTAATAATACCAACCGTTATAATATTGAAGGTAGAAATGCGACGAGTAACACTGAGTGGGGAACGTCACCGAAGGTTATAAAACAGGTCCATCCAGCTCGGAACAGGCACTTCGTGATCAGATTCAGACTGAGACGGTCGCATAAACTTTGTAACAGTAACGTTGATTAGTTCTTACGAATTACGAATCATTTTGTACGGACGGTGTTATTTTGTGACGTGTTTTGTTAAAGTGAGAATAAATTTGGTTATTCTAACAAACGTGGTTTTCCTCGTGTTCCCGCACTGAAGGTTTTATCTTCAGAAGTGGGATGGATACGCCCACAAAAGGTACGTTGTTTTTTTTTCTCTTATTTAGTGCGCCTATTACGATACTTGATTTGATCATCTTGTAAATAATATTTGCTTGAATAGTGATTTTTAAAGCTTAAACTGTATTTACCGTAACGGAGTCCGTCCGGAGGTTTATATGGTTAATCACACATGTTTAATTTGCCAGGGCACTCCCTGGAATTGGACATGTTTGATAATTGTATTCGTAACTTAGTCTTAACTGTATTTACCGTAACGGAGTCCGTCCGGAGGTTTATATGGTTAATCACACATGTTTAATTTGCCAGGTCACTCCCTGGAATTGGACATGTTTGATAATTCTATTCGTAACTTAGTCTAAACTGTATTTGCCGTAACGGAGTCCGTCCGGAGGTTTATATGGTTGATCACATATATTTATCTTGCCAGGGCACTCCCTGGAGTTGGGCATGTGTGAAATGACTTATAAGAGGTGTTAACTAACAATGTGTTAATTTCTCAGGGTGAAATAAAATTACAATATTATTGTTCACTTTTAACCTTTTCATGAATTTTATATTTTATGATGCAAATCATAACCAATTATGAACGAGTTTCAGAGATGGAGCCCGAAATCGAATCGGACCATGAACGCCGAAGTCGAAGCCGTACTAAAAGTCCGATCTTGAGGCCTCGGCGGATGGCAGAACGGCGCCTGAAAACTCCGGACCGAAATACGTCGAGGCGTAGCCCGTTGGACCAAGACAGGCGTAGCGATCATCAGGCACACCTACGTACCCGCAGTCGTAGTCCATTACGGAGATTACGCGAACAAGATGAAGAACTGGAGTTACAAAAAAAACGCGTGGCAACCTTGTTGAGCCAGCTGGAGGGCGAGAGAGAGAGTCGGCGTCAGAATGAGCGACGTGCCACGTTAATAGGGAGACCCCCTTCCCAAGAGCGATCAAGGTATGACCCGGCATCAATTTTTTTCGATGAATTACTTAAAATTATGAAAAATAGGCCCAGTGAACGTGAAAGTTTTGCTAACATGAATAATGTCATCCCTGAGTTCGATCCCTTATCTAAAGAGCAGACAATTAGTGTATGGTTGGACAAGGTAGACGAATGTGCTGAGATCTATGATTGGACCGATAAACAGGTTATACATTATGCATTACCTAAATTGGTAGGGCAGGCTAAAATCTGGTACCAGGGCCTACCATCTCTTAAACGTAGTTGGGTAGAATGGAAGACTTTGCTGAAGGAATCTTTTCCGTCCAATGAAAATTATGCAGAGCTTTTAAATGAAATGCTTAAGAAACAAGCTCGTTTTGGGGACTCTCTAGAAATGTATTATTATACTAAAATTAATTTACTAAACCGCTGCAAAATTTTCGGGAGGAATGCTGTCGATTGCTTAGTTCAAGGAGTAGACGACAGAAATGTTAGAATTGGAGCTCAGGCGGCAAAATTCGAAAAAGCAGAGCATGTATTAGATTTCTTCAAGACTCTACGTGATAGCGGTGATAGAAGGGATACACGTATCCTCAACCTTAACGCGAACTCGGGTACCAGGGGCATTGATCAGTCGAGTTCATCAAAACCAACTCAAAATGCGTCTCAGTTAACTTGTTTTAATTGTAAACAACAAGGGCACCCCAGCTTTAAATGTCCTAAACCATTAATTAAATGCACTCATTGTAACTTGATGGGGCATACTGAAACGGACTGTCGGAAAAGAAGGCTTCCTACGTCGGATACGAATGAATAGTTGGTTTTGATGGACTCGCCGGTTGATGTTATGTTAGATTTGCCCAACAATTCTAATAAAAATTACTGTGACAGCAATACGAACGATAAATATAAATTGACAATTAAGGTAAATGATAATCTTACATTGGCTCAACTAGATCTTGGGAGTGAGGCGACACTGATTCGGAAGTCTAATGCTGAACGGTTATACTTGAAATGGTTAGCTGTTAATAGTCCGTTTCTTCGTGGATTGGGTAACATACCCTATCAACCAATAGGTAGGGCGTCTGTTACAATCGAATCACAAGAAGTAGTAGAGACTAATGTTGAGGTGTACATAGTAGATGACCACCTTATAAATTGTGCAGTTTTATTAGGTCATTCATTCAATGAACGTCCCAACCTGCGTATTACAAAAACGGCAACTGAGCTGTTAATCGAAAAAAAGTGGACTCAGATGTTATAGTGAAGGTTCCTTTAATGGCTTTGTGTGATTCAATTGTACCAATGCGAACATTCAAGTACATTTGTGTAAGTCCCCTAATCTGGATAGAAGCCAAATATATGTGCGTGGCGGTCTTAATAGCGAATATTACTTGTTGCCCGGAGAATACCAGCTAACTCAGGGTACTTGTAATGTGCTTGTACATGGCTTAGGAACGAAATCAGTTACTCTAAAGAAAAATTCATTGATAACCCAAGCCAGACACACCTCTGACTAGAAAAGGAAGACGTTACGAAGGAGTTGTGGCAATAGACAAAATATTTCCATGGTTAGGCTACTATTTTGATTATTCTTTTAGCGGTGATAGTGAACAGAAATGTAGTTAGATAAGCCAGCAGGGGAATAGGTGGTCCAAAATTCACGTTCACTGATAACTCCTAATAGCTATCTGCTTGTATACATTGCAATAATGTGAATTCCTAATTACTGATGCCTAGTCATACAAAACAAAAGTGATCGTAATATCATTAGAGATGATATTACTCGGGCAGCGGTCATTAGAGATGAACCCCGCCTTAAATAGCGAGTGATAATGTAAAGTGATTCCAAACCTGTAATTAGTTATATCATTAGAGATGATATTACTCGGGCAGCGGTCATTAGAGATGAACCCCGCCTTAAATAGCGACTGATAATGTAAAGCAATTCCAAACCTGTAATTAATTACATTATCATTAGAGATGATATTACTCGGGCAGCGGTCATTAGAGATGAACCCTGCCTTAATTAGCGAGTGATAATACTGATAATGTAAAGCGATTCCAAACCTTTAATTAGTTACCGAAGTGATTTAATATATATATAGCTCCATATATATTCATAAATCCCGTTAAGTTAAATGAATGTATAGAATTTTGCATGACCATGTGTGTTTTGTGTGACTTCTTAATTATATCAATACTAGTAAAATCGAGAAAATTGTGTTTGATAACTATACATCAAATGACAATGTAAATAATCTTGGGTTAGTTTGAATCATTACAATTAGAACGAGAGGACTCGTTGCGAGCAGGATGGCCGACTGTAACAATCCGTATATTTTGAGGGTAGATAATTACTCCTATTAATAATACCAACCGTTATAATATTGAAGGTAGAAATGCGACGAGTAACACTGAGTGGGGAACGTCACCGAAGGTTATAAAACAGGTCCATCCAGCTCGGAACAGGCACTTCGTGATCAGATTCAGACTGAGACGGTCGCATAAACTTTGTAACAGTAACGTTGATTAGTTCTTACGAATTACGAATCATTTTGTACGGACGGTGTTATTTTGTGACGTGTTTTGTTAAAGTGAGAATAAATTTGGTTATTCTAACAAACGTGGTTTTCCTCGTGTTCCCGCACTGAAGGTTTTACTAGTGACAAAATCCAACAAAATTTCAGACATCAAAATAATGATAACTTTACTAGCTTTTGAAAAGTCATAAAAATATTAATAAATGGTTTTATCTTTATTTTGGTTCATTTACATTTGCTCTATAATATTCAAGATAAATAAAAAATAAAAAACAATTCATGCTTTATTTAAATCTATTTAAATACTTCCGGATGGAAAGTTTGTTGGATTCTTGAATAAAGCATCTTAGAATAATGTTTTAAAATTATATAAAGAAAAAAAAACGCTATTATAAATTAATGTTTTTCAAAACCGTATTTTGCCTGGAGTAAATATACAGCGTGTATATTTAGTATAACCGCATATTGTAGCAAGACGTAGATAGACGCCGTCACGAAATATATAATTGTTTTATAGAATTTCACTCCAGGATAAGTGCCGTGCTCTCTAGAAGAGGCCGAATACTCGTAATACTCGTATGTATTAAAATAATACCTAGTTAAGGAGCTTTGAATCTAGTGAAGTGAAGATACCGAACCCGACGCTCTGAACGTGTTAAGAATGTCATCATCATCATATCAGCCGAATGACGTCCACTGCTGGACATAGGCCTCCCCAAAGAGTGCCAAAATGACCAGTCCTGCGCCACCCGCATCCAGCGGACTCCCGCGACCTTTACCAGGTCATCAGTCCACCTTGTGGGGGGCCTACCAACGCCGCACCTTCCGGTACGTGGTCGTCACTCGAGAACCTTTCAGCCCCAACGGCCATTGATGTGAATGTGCCCCGCCCACCGCCACTTTAAGTTTAGCGGTTCGGAGGACTAAGTATATCGGTTACCTTCGTTCTGCTGCGGATAGCCTCATTTCGAATGCGATCACGCAGAGAAACTCCCAACATACTCGTAGCCCTCTCCTTTGACATTTGGGTGACTTTAAGCCTTCTTATGAGGCCCATTGTAAGCGACCACGTTTCTGTGCCATATGTTATCACTGGCAACACACACTGGTCAAAGACTCTCGTCTTGAGTTGAGACACTGCGGAATATCGGACGAAAAGATGTGCCGTAGCTTCCCGAATAGAACGCTGCCCAGCCGAGTCGGATTTGACCTCTTTCTCGAAGTTAACCTAATACCCTGAGAAAATTACGGTTTTTTTGGAAATAATTCAATATCAGGCTAATTATTTGTATACGGCTTTTATATGTTATTTTAAACAACTTTTACTATAGAAATTAATAATTCTGTGAACCGGAAGTTAGGAAAAAAAATTAACCCGCAAGCAAAAATGCTATCAGTATTTTTATAATGAAAACATGTTTGAGTACACAAGTTTGGAGACTTACTACCTGAATCCAAAAATATATGCATCAGGAAATAACGGCATTTTAATTAAATATTTACGACCTTGAGATAATATTGAATTTCATCTGGCCTATAGAAAGGTTTATTCATTAACAAAAATAAGTGGATTATGCGCGTATCCCAAAGAACGTATATAGACGTAGTCAATTATAAAGTAAAAAAAGTTTATACCATTTTCGCCTGATTTTTACGGAATTTATGAAGATTACTATTGATTATTTTTTACCGTATCGGTATTAAATTTAGGTGGATTATTAATGAATATTTAGTCAAATTACCCAACCTATTTTTTGGCGTAAAAATATGGCTGATATCGATATATTGTTGTGTTTTCATAGAGCGAAACCGTAAAGTTCTCAGGGTATAACCTACCTGGACAGTCTGTCCTAGAAGTATACATAATCGTCTACAACTTCGAGAGAAAAGTGTCCGATTGTAATGGGAGTTGGTACTACATGGGCATTTGATATCATCTTCGTCTTATCCATGTTCAATCTTAGACCAACTCGCTCGGAAGCTTTACTGAGGTCATCGATTACTTAAATCCTCCATGGTCTCAGCCAAGACTACTATATCGTCAATTCGTCAGCAAACCGAAGGAACTTTATCATCCTCAGGGTGACTCTGGCAGTCCTCTTGTCCGAGGCAACAGTCTGGTCGGTATCGCGTCCTACATCAATGATCGCGACTGCTCAAAAGCCAGACTTGGGATGTTCACAGACGTCGCCCCCTTCGTTGGATGGATCAAGGAGGTCACTGGAATCCAGTAAATTAAAACGAATTGCTTGGTAAAATGTTGATGAAATGTTACAAAAAAACCATATTCGTTTCCTTTCATTGTTTTAATTGATCCTTTATCCTTTTACTTTTTTTATACTCAATTACGTATATAACTTTAATGAAACATAATTCGAAAATACAATGTTGTTTTACACTATAAGTATAAGTACGAGTAAGTAGTTGACCTAAATTAAAGGTAAATGTCCCACAGCTCGAAATAGAACAGCAATACATTCTAAATTCATAGCAATAGAGGTGACCAGCTGCAGGGTGCCAATTAAATGACCAGATGCCCTACCTAGCACGATAGGTTTCATCTCCACGATTTACGGCGAAAACGTAAACGGCTGAAACGTCACGTAAAACATAACGATAAAATGTATCGTGCTAGCTGCAGGTCGATCACGTAACGCATTGTAAGCGCGTCAGGTAGATCGTGGTGAACGTCACTTTTTATATGAAAAAAACCCAGTTAAATTGTCCTAACGCGCGTTCGGAACGTTACGTGATCCCTCTGGGCAGCAGGAGGCTATAGTTATTGGATTTATGGTGTTAAACATTGGGACGGAAAAGGTAGCTGGTACCTATTACCTCATTAAATTAAAAATAATAAATGTCAAAATTATAGTTCGGATTTGCCTTTTCGACTTGCAACCAGGTTCTTAAAATTTTTGATGCCCTTTTCGTTTGCTTCTTCGTATCCCGGCGCGGTAGCCTTCACCAACTCAAACCATCTGGAAAATTGAAGATGAAGTCATTCTTTTTGCCCGTCTACGGCAGAGCCGAAAGGGGCGAAAGGAAGGGATATGATTTTAGTAATTTATGTTTGTATTTGCGTGTGTTGCACCGTAGCGTATAGGATACAGAACCGATTTTAGGTAGGTATTAATCCAATGCTCTAGGTGACGTAGACTATCTTTTGTATGAAGCAAACCAGTTCTTTATCAGTTAGTTTTCCGTGGTCAGGATATTTTTTTAAAAGTTTTTAATCCATTATCCTGTACTATGGAGACGGTTTATTAAAGACTTTCTATTCCATTCAGATAGGTACATCCATTTGCCCAGTAATTCTCATAAAAAGTCCAGATCAGGGAGTTTACCAACAGGTTCTATTGCGAGGCAATTTATTGCCTGGCGTGTCAATGGTACAACTGGCTGGAATAAAGACCTGGTGGTAAACCTCCTGAACGTTTTTCATTCACCCCTTTACCTACACATATCCGACTTGTTAGAAACGCTTCAGCCCAAAACTTTCTTTTTTCTAACTCTCTCAAAATTGCTCATTATATCCAATACTCACGTCTCAACTCTAGGATAAGACTCTAAATCAACTCCCGCTGCGTCCATCGTAGAAACAGTAGCCACCAAACTGAGGTCAGCTAGCGTGAGAGTGTCGCCAACCGCGTACTTGTGGCCTTTCAGGAACGTGTTGAAGAGATCTAGAGCTTCTTCTAGCTTGTTGAAGAGACCCTGGTCAGCTGGTTTCCCGGTGAAGATTTGGGGATACTGAAAATGTCATACAGCTGATACGTCAACGTGTAAAATGCGATTCATAATTGCTACACAGTGTAGTTTACTACGAAAGGGCCTGTCTGTATATAGCACAGATAAGGTTATCTGTGGTATATAGCATTCACCGCACAATTTCGGCCCGTGTGGACAGTTGCGGGCTGCACGGCAACTGGCAAAACTAAGGTCACATTGTTCTGGATCTCAAGCTTCAGTCCTTTGGTGGAGATGCGATATAAGTATAAAGGTGCAAAGATCCTGCGTCATGCACTGCAACACTTCAAGCTACTTATAAAATAGATCAAGATAGGGATATGAATGGCTTTGGAATTCATATCCATGTCTCACTACATCTTATAGCAGCAGGACTATTGTAGTCCGCCACGCATCGCCTGCGTCTAAAGTCGACCTCTGATAACGAGTAAGTAGTTGAATACGAATTTACGAATATCCAAATCGAATATACAAGGAACGAACACGCAATTGATTACAAAATGTTTTATGAATGGGCTGCAGTTAGTTATTATTCAATCGCGATAAGTTTGGGATTGGAATAGCAGTCAGTTCATATTTATATACTGTGACGTACATATAAGTAGGTACTTATTATATGGCAAAACTGTTACCTCGTAATCGTATCCAATCCCATTCTAATCGTGGATTGATAATACGAAAAGTATATAGGTGCAATATAAAATTAGACTTACGAAGAAGTTTGCGAAGCGAGGGTAAAGGGTCCCCAAATCGAAATCCAGCCGTTGGTCAATCAAGGCCCTGCGGTTAAAATAAAAACACGAATTAAATAAATGACTAGGTAACGCAAATTTGTGGATTAATTTTAATACTAATACTGTGACCAACAAGCATAAGGCCTGACTGATGGTTGTGACAAACAAGCATAAGGCCTGCCTGATGGTTGTGACAAACAAGCATAAGGCCTGCCCGATGGTTGTGACAAACAAGCATAAGGCCTGCCTGATGGTTGTGACAAACAACCATAAGGCCTGCCTGATGGTTGTGACAAACAAGCATAAGGCCTGCCCGATGGTTGTGACAAACAAGCATAAGGCCTGCCCGATGGTTGTGACAAACAAACATAAGGCCTGCCCGATGGTTGTGAGAAACAAGCATAAGGCCTGCCCGATGGTTGTAACAAACAAGCATAAGGCCTGCCCAATGGTTGTGACAAACAAGCATAAGGCCTGCCTGATGGTTGTGACAAACAAGCATAAGGCCTGCCTGATGATATGCAGACACCGTCGCCTGTGGACGCTTGCGTCACCAGATGAATCTGAAGCGCGCTGCCGACTCTCTATTGATTTGAGGATTCGTTGTAGACTGCTAGAGACAAATGCATGTCCCACACTCAACGCAGCGCATCCTCGGAAGCTTTGGATACCTTACTCACCACTAGGAACAGTCAGGGGTATTAATAATATACGTACATTAATAAGAACATAAATATCTGTAGGTACCTAGTACAGGACTCTGTTGTCACTGTCATAAAGGCGTGTAAAGATATTTATGCCCTTCTTAAGTTAGTCAGCAGCAGAAGTAGCTAAGGTTCTCGAGTGGCGACCACGTAGGTACCTACCGGAAAGCGCTAAACGGGCCGGATGTTCAAAATGACCTACACGCGCTCTCTAAATCTACGACCCGCCATCCTTCATTTAAGTAATCTGATTATAGTCTGGAGACTGATTGCAGATTTAGCATAAAAAAAAAAACATAAAAAAAGGAACAAAAAAAAAATACATCCGAATTGAGAACCTCCTCCTTTTTTTGAAGTCGGTTAATAACCAATAACCATGAGCTGTCGTGGTATCTATGCAGGTGGCGCAGGACCGGTCATTGTGGCACTCTTTGGGAGAGGCCTGTGTCCAGCAGTGAACGTCTTTCGGCTAATATGATGATGATAAGCGATTGTTGCTAAAGCTATATGTGCATTCAAAAATGTACCTTGTTTTTATGTCCTCGGGATACAGCTCCGTGTTGTCAAACTTCCTAATGAGATACCGGCTGATGGCGCGGGACTCCCAGAGGGGAAAGCCGTCGTCCACCAACGTGGGTACCGTGTGTTGGGGGTTCAACTGGAGAAAGGGGGCAATGGTTAAGTACTCGCGTCTGCAGGAATATTTACCCTCAGTTTCCCTGCACGTGTCTGTAGAAGATGCGGCAATAGAGAGATCTCTCAGGGACCGAAGTCCAATGAGAGTTGTTAGGATGTTATATTTATGCAACTGATTTAAGAAACTTCGATTGTGCGATGCAAAACTCGTCAGATTTGACAGGAGTGACGCCACATGTCCCCCGGGTGGTGCTAAAGAGTAATCATAATCGACTTCTGGCTGCTGCACTGCTTATTCTGATAGCATCGCAGCAACATACCGTTCTAACCCACGATGGTCTCAATATAAATTATGTAACGAACTGTACCATGCCATACGAATAAATGAATAAACTGGACAACGAGATAGAAAGGGGATACTGTTATCTTATAAAATTCAAATTAAAGGAAAAATTTAAAAATTTATTAGGCTCCGAGCCGGATTCGAACCGGCGATCACAGGCATACATGGCCCGTCGCTACTAACCAACTGAGCTATCGGAACAATCTGTCTCAGCCCCTAAATCTTTCAATCAGTTCCTTCTTACAACGCCTTAGGGAGGCGTGTGGCGATATCTATCATGTACTGTTATCTTGTTAAAATAGCAATTGCATGCAAAAAAAATAATATCTTATCATTATAGGATGTAGTAAATAGTAATAAGTAACTAAAAGTGAAAGGTAGTCTTGTGATTTCATAGTACATTAGGTTCCATGAGAGTTAACAATTTCACTGCCGGCGTAGGAACCCGGCGCGTAGCGGGCGCCTACGCCGTAGTTGCTTTCCGCTACATACGAGAAAAACTACGGGATCAGCTACGAGCATAGCGCGTAGCGATTCTTGGCAGTGATTGTGTTCTTCAATCGGTGTCGGAATACCTACTGAGCCAAAAGTAGGTACAATAATATAGGTACCTACTGAGAATTCATGAGCAAGCGCAGTTTGCGTAGATTAGACAACAACACTGAGTTGCTTTGCTTGTCGGTAGTTACAAAATTCATTCGTTGTTGCTACGAGAGCTAGATGGCGCTAATATCAAACCTTCAGGAAATCAGCCTTGAGGTGTTCTCCGGCTTGCAGATTGAGCTCCTTAAGGTTCAGTTGAATGTCTAGGGCCGCAGCAACGAGCAGGACCACGCGGCACGGCGCTGAGCCCGCTGTGTAGTACAAGTCCATGGCTGTAACAACACAATAGTTATAGTTTACCTACAACCAGGCCCCGTAGCGTAGCACGCGATAAGTGACATGATAGAGCATTCGTCCCTGGCTGACACTGTTCGATAGAACGAGACGACGCTGTTATCTTGTCACTTGTCGCGTGATAAGGCCATCCATGCTACGGGGCCTGATGCTGCTAGCACAGCGGTAGTACAAAATTCTGTTTTACAAACGGATTCCTGAACATGGCGCCTAGGGTACTTGTGGCTGTCACGAATTTCCAAAACGATTGCCAACTAGGGCAGATACAATACAACAAATTGCTATTAATTATATTGTAGGTATACAAAAATGTGGGTAGGTAAATACACTATCTAATGTAACGTAACAAGCAAACGTAACTTTAACAGAGGTTGGGTCACTGGAGAATTACCGGAGGATTGTAGGTACTTGAAGATAAACTCTGTTATAACTGTAGAACTGGAATGAATTTATTTACAAAATAGGCCTAACTATATACAAGAAAAAGGCATACAACTAGTGACATGATTAATCCGCAACATTTATAATATTAGAGCGAGACGGATGCGCGAGAGCAGGAGGGAGATAGGTGGCGTGATCTTGCGCTCGACTCGCTCACCTATAAATAGTCTGGCCGCGCGAAATTCAGTCTTGTTTTCAGCCTCAGGAGAGAGAGGCCGCCCGCCGTCGGATGCGCACGCTCCCGCCGCCCGTGAACCGCGCCACCGCGCAACCCGTTTCTCGCGCCGCTAGCGTTGAGCCTTGCTCCGCAGCATAAATTATCTTAAATTCAAGTGAGTACGCGTCGAGTCTACTCCGCGGAAAACAAACCACGCGTCAATATAGTCGTCCGCGCGTCGAGCCCGGCTCCGCGCACGACTCGTTACCACTAAAAATGGATTTGCAGTGTCAAATAGTGCCCACAAAATGTGGTAGTGTTACCAATCCTGAACACTCAGTGTCAGAACAATCATTAGTTAAGGCAACCGCACCAACACCCACCATGAAGAAACCGGACTTTTATCCCAGTTTCATCCCAAACCACCCCAGAGGAAATGACCACCTGAGGAGCACCCAGACAGATGCACACACGAGAACTCGAAATGATGCAGATTTTAAAAAGAATAATAAAAACCAAAAAGAAATCTACAAAAAAGAAAAGAAAACGCAGGACGAAGAGCGTCTCTCCACCCGAGACACCACCCCCCCAGCCCCCACCCCCCCCGTAGCCCCCAGTGATGGCAAGGAAAACCGGAGCGGGGAAACATCCCCTTACACAAGAGAATGTTTTATTAGGCGTTTCTGCCCACACCTTATCCCCTTCTGGGAGGAATTCAGAGAGACCGGGAAGCTAGAATACTCCGTCGCTAGACACAAGGACCTCCTGAAGCAGCAGTCTCACCCTGCTTCGCTCACAGACCGGATCAATGAAAAGGACAAAGGTGCACCCGTTAACTTTCCAAATGACCAAAACATCCTTATAAACATACCCACTCATGCCCATTCCTCCCACCCAAACGAACCCGTAGACGATAACAATACCGACAACAAACGCCAACATAATACTAAAAATGGCTCGCGCATCCCCGCGCGCACAATAACGGAAGACATGGCGCTATCCCGCTCACTCCCGATAGCGCCATCCCGCTCACCCCCGGCCGGAGACGCGATAGAGCTCTCCCAAAGGGAGGGAAACTTACATCAAATAAATAATTCAACACATCGCGACCGCTCTCCACTGCCGTCGGTAAACCACCCAGCCCCGCAGGGCCGGGGGGGAAGCAAAGACGATAAATTCCATAAAACCCACAATGACCACTTTTTCAAGTCGGACAATAATAATATAGATACCAATGCCTCCCAGCACACACAATTCACGCCATTCACACCGAACAGGACACAGGCCCCCGCGCCCCGCTCATCCCACAATACCCAAGAGGAGGTCTCGCGATCCTCCTCCTCAGATTCAGATCCAGATTACTCGCACCCCGACCGAAAGGCGGGATACATGGGAGCACTCAACTCCGATATGTCCGGCTCGGATATGGAGTGCGAATCGGACGGTGCCCGTGAGGAGGCACCCTTCGAAAAAGTCGTAACTAAAAAACATAAGAGAAGGAGGGTCGTGAAACCAGCTTCCCCCCCCTCCATCACCTCCTCCACGTCCCATTCAAAAAGTAGGGATCTCACTAGGAAAAAAGCCGGCACTAAAAATACAAACCCAAACCACAGTACAACTACAAACAGTAATGTAAACCAAAATCACAGTGTAAATATTCACGGTAGTCTAACCACTCAAAATCAATTCCAAGGACTCCCGATGGAAACCTTACCCCCTATCCCTACCCCACCCAACTCAGGGGGAGGCTATCCTGACCACCATTTAAGAGAGGAGGAGGACGAGGAGGTACTCCCTCCCGCACCGCCCACGACAAGACTCCCCAAACCACCCCTCATTGCCGTATACGACACCAGTAGGTGGTCGGCCCTCTCCAGGGAGGCCCAGCGGCTGCGCCTGGGCTTCCTGTCGGCCAGGGTCGGCAAGGACAGGTACTCAAGAGAAACCTATCTCTTTATACAGACCGCGGACAGCGACCAGTACCGGGGGTGGCGTCGCCTCCTAGGGGACGGCTGTTTCGCATACCCTTCAGGTGCGGACAGAAAATTGAAGGTGGTCATAAGGGGCCTCCCTGTAGGTATTCCCGATGAGGAAATCCTGGAAGATATAGTTTCACAAGGTTACCCCGCACTGAGCGTCTCCCGAATGCGCAGAGGAGAAAGAAGGGAGGAATTCGATGCGGTTTTAGTTGCCCTTAAAAGGACGCCAAACGCCAAAAATATTTTTAACATAAAGTCAGTGTGCCTTTTGGAGGGCCTCACCCCCGAACCGCCACACCCGCCCAAAAGGCCGGGGATGTGCCACCGTTGCCAGAGGTACGGTCACGGGTCCACCGGGTGCACACTCCCTCCGCGATGCGTAAAATGTACAGGGCCCCACCTAACTCAAGAATGCGACAGCCCGGGCCCTATACAATGTTGTAATTGTCACGGGCCCCACCCGGCCAACTTTACCCAATGCCCGAACGCACCCCCCGAATATGTTAACAGACCAAAGAAAGCCCGCCAAGTCAGGCCCCCCCCCCCGCTACACCCACAGACCTCGACAAACACAAATGACATCAATTCACAGTCACTCCCCACCCAAAGTCAATATTGGCAACGCCCCCCACCCGCAGCAGACCCATCCCCCCCCTCCCCCTAGCCACAGACTTCCCACCCCTCCGAAACACCCGCGGGTTGGCTAACTTCACTCGAGCCGCCCCCCCTCAGCAACCGCCCACCCGAACAGGAGTGGCTAGCTACGACCCCCTCCGCCCCCCCCCCCCCCTCTGACCGGCTATAACAACCAATCACCCCACCCCGCCACAAACCACGCCCTCCGACAACAAGAAAGTGCCACCTACCAAAATCACTACCAAAATCCAAACTCTTCCGATAGGGTGTGGGGTAATCCCCATACTTTTCAAACGAACGGTCAACACCAAAGGCCCATCTCGGAGGAAAATCACACGCCTTCGATCCCCGTCGAGAATTGCCCGAATCCGAACGCCAACGAACGACGGCCTACACTACGACACCCCCCCCCAACCGGCCAAAGACACAGACCCACTCACCCCCCTCCCCCCCCCACCCCCCCAATCCCCCCAAAACCCGGACGCGGACCTCCAACTTGTGGCAGATCTAGCGGACCTAATAGACATGGACGAAGTCGCCCAGCTGGCAGCCAGCTTTAGGCAAGCCAGCGGAACTATCCAACAGCTGACGGTGCTCAACCAGCATTGCCAGCTGCTACGCACACTCCGGGATCTTGGAAACAGGCATTCAAATGGCTACACACACAGGGGGTAGACTCAAACCTAGGTCCGTTACGTTGGGTTACTTCAACGCCAACGGGCTTAGGGAAAAGAGGGAGGAGGTAGCCTGCACCCTGAGAGATTACGATCTTGACATCCTCATGGTGCAGGAGACCTTCCTAAAGCCCTCCCATCGCGACCCCAAGATAGCGAACTATAAAATAATCCGTAACGACAGAATGGGCATCGGAGGAGGTACCCTCATTTATTATAGAAAAGAACTACACATTTCCCCATTGGAACCCCCCCCGTTGGAAAACCTGGAGGTGACGGTTTGCAGGATTGACTTGACGGGGCACAACCCAATCACGATGTACTCAGCATACCTACCCCCCGACAAGCCAATCCTGGAAAAAGACCTGCAAGCAGTGTTTGGAGTTGAGGACTCGGTAATAGTGGCCGGGGACCTCAACTCCAAGCACACTCAATGGAACTGTCGCGTCACAAACAACAACGGCAGACGCCTGCACCGCTACCTCCACGGGAACAAGTCTCTAAACGTAGACCTAATAGCCCCACTGGAACCCACTCACTACCCGTTCCAGGACGAGTACCAGCCGGACATCCTAGACGTGGTGCTGCTAAGGGACGTAGGACTAAAACTACGTTCCATCGAGGTAGCCCACGTCATGGACTCGGACCATCGGCCGGTGGTGCTTGCCCTGGGACCAGACCCAGGAACCCACACGGGGAAAAGAACCATCGTAAATTGGGCAAAAGTGGGAACGGCGCTAAACCGGCCCCACAACCACCTGATTCCAGTCTTACCCCCAACCCCGTCTAGGGAGGATACAGATGCGGCAGTGGACCATCTCACCAGGGGGCTCCAACAAACCATGAAAGACAACTCTAGGGAGGTGCCAGCCGACGACGATCGGAAATGGCGCCTCCCAGAGAAAATTCGTTCTCTAATCCTATCAAAGAATCAGGCCCTTAGGACATACGACAGATACCCGACCTCGGCGAACAAAAACCTAGTTAACAAAAGACAGCGTCAGGTGAAGGAGAGGATCAGGGAGCTCAGGGAGGAAAGGTGGGATGGCTTTCTCGGGGAGATCTCGCCAGGTCACAAAGCCTACTGGCAACTGGCAAGATCTCTCAAGAGCGACACAGTGGTGGCAATGCCCCCACTTCTCCGCCCTGACACCCCCACCCTCGCCTTCACCGACAATGAAAAGGCAAGTTGTCTGGCCGAGGCCTTCAAGGAGCAGTGCTCCCCCGGCAAGGAGCCCACAGACACTAACTTCTTAACAAAAATCAAAAATCAGGTGGCCTCCTTAACCAACAAGCCACCCTCAGGTCCTCCCATAAGGCAAGTAACTTTAAAAGAAGTAAAAGACATATCCAGAAAATTAAAACCCGGCAAGGCCCCGGGACTTGACGGGCTACCAAATAGGATTTTCAAACTACTACCGGACGACATCCTGGAAGCCCTGGTAGATATATACAATGCAGCCCTCCGCAGCTGCCACTTCCCAGCATGCTGGAAGGTGGCAGTTGTGATAGGCATTCATAAACCCGGAAAGCCCAAAAATTGCCCCTCGTCTTACAGGCCTATCAGCCTCTTGAACGTCATGGGGAAGATGTTCGAGAGGCTGATATTAAACCGATTAATGGAGCACGTGAGCGCCAGCAGTCCTCTCATAGATGAACAGTTCGGATTCCGTGCCCGCCACTCCTGCGTACACCAAGTGCACAGGCTAAGCGAGCACATCCTTTACTGGATGACGAGCTGGAAGAAGTCAGTCCCTACAGGTGCAATCTTCCTGGACGTAGCCAAAGCTTTTGACAAAGTCTGGCACGATGGCTTGATATACAAGCTGTCGTCAGCGAAAGTGCCAGACCAGTTGGTCACCATCATCTACGACTTCCTGAATGGCAGAAGCTTTGGCTGCCGAGTCGAGGGCACACTTTCGGCTCTTCATCCGGTAAGGGCGGGGGTCCCCCAGGGATCTGTACTGTCCCCCACACTGTTCACAATATATATTAACGATATCCCAAAGACTGCTGGCGTTCACTACGCCATATTTGCCGATGACACGGCCCTGTATGCCTCCTCCCCTCGCCCAAAAAAGTTGACCTCCCTCCTCCAGCGAGCCACGGACTCCCTAGGGGAGTGGTTCGACCGCTGGAGGATTGAGGTAAACCCCACCAAAAGCACCGCAGTGCTGTTCTCGCGCACTAACCAGTACCGACAACTTATAGCCAAACACCCCAACGTTAAACTTTACAATCGCCCAATAGAGTGGCTCCCAGAGGCAAAGTACCTGGGAGTCACGCTAGACAGAAGACTAGTATTCAACAGGCACCTCAAGCTAGTAAGAGACAGAGCGGCCTTCATCGTGGGCCGCCTGCACCCACTCGTAAATGCTAAATCCAAACTAAACATAAGACACAAGTTAACGCTATACAAGACCTGCATCAGGCCGGTATTCACGTACGCGAGTGTTGTGTTCGCGCACGTGTCGAAGAGACGCCTCTACAGGCTACAGATACTACAGAACAGGTTCCTGCGCAAGATGGTCGACGCCCCCTGGTATATCAGGAACGCCGACCTGCACGGGAACCTGGGTCTGGAAACAGTTCATAAATACATCACGGAGGCCTCGAGACGTTTCTTCGACGGGGCGCCGCACAACCCAAATCCCCTCATCCGCGCAGCTGCTGACTACCGGCCCAACCCAGATGCAAAACCCTTACGGAGAAGACCCAGACACATCCTCATCGACCCCCCTGACCCACTGACCACTCAGATACAACGGACATGTTCCCGTACCCCCCCAAATCGCATGCCGTCTGGTCCCTCCATAGATATCTCACAGACGGATGACCCTAAGACCATACAAATTCTTACCGACCGACTCAGCGGAAAGGATGCACCCCGACCCGCCCTTCCATACAGGCCAAGAAGATGCAGGGTGAGGCTCCGGAGCGAGCTTCCCGGCACCAACACAACATCACCGAGCAGGACGGGCCTCGCCCCCGCTCCTCATTGCCATCACAATAGTAGTTCCTAACAATAACCCACATAACTGACCTACAAAGACTTGATAGTAGCTATAAACTCAGACAAACAAACTTACATAACAAGACAACTCCAAATGGAGGACAAGACCTGCCTCCCTTAAGGAAGTAGGCACCCCCCGTCTTATTTTATACCCCCTGGGGGTCCCTTCGGGACCCCCCGGCGAACACCCGCAATAATTGGAGAGACGCTCCAGAATTGCTTCCACAAAAAAAAAAAAAAAAAAAAAAAAAAAAAAAAAATTCAGTCTTTTACTGCGCCGGCCGTCGAGACGAACACATCGCTGCTCTGCTGCTCCGTGCTTGAAGATCGAAGACGAGAAGCCTCGACAATGAAGACCTTGAAGATGATTGGGTGCTGCATTGCCGGCGTCTTCGCAATTACAAAATGTCCTTCTCAGGACAACCAGAAACTGCTCTTGTCAGAGCAATCAGCCGTTCTTATCAGAACAGTTATTTTCCGACGTCAATCTATTTGTCTCCGTTTCTGGTGGGACACACGTCAATCATCTATCTATACCTACAGGACTCCCCTTCAAGTGAAACGTACCGGCAGGCGAATGGCGCGGCCTCGGCGGGTTTGATTTTCAGCTGTAGGTATTTGATTGTTGGTCGTGTGTGGTCCATTTTGTTTCAGGTTGTCCGTTGTTGTTTGTTTTTGGCTCTGGCTATAGTTGTTGTTCTGGTTGTTGTCTTTTTGCGATGTTGTGCTCGGTGTTGTAGTTACAGGTGTGCGCGTAGTTGTAGGTATACTCGTTGCGATCGAAGTAGGTATGTTCGTTGCGGCAGTTGTATTTACATTCGTTGTAGTTGTAGGTATGTCGTCCTCGGTGATCATGTAGGCAGGCTTGAGTCGGTCGATTGAGATGTTCGTTTGACGGTTAGGTAGTTGCAGCGTGAAAACTTTGTTGTCTCTTTTCAGCACGCGGTAGGGTCCGTCGTAAGGTGCTTGTAATGGCTTTTTTACGGCGTCGACTCGTACAAATACTTGTTCGCAGGTCATGAGGTCACGATGTATAAAAATCGGTCTTGTGTTATTATGCGGCTGGTTCGGTGTCGGTTTCAAGCGTCGTATTATATCTCTCAGCTGATCGACGAAAGCGGAGTCCAAAATGACGTCATCGTTCGTAGGTATAGCTGATAAGAAATCACCGGGAAGTCTTACACTGCAGCCGTAAGTGAGTTGGGCTGCACTTACATCGGTATCACTTCTTAGCGCGGCGCGTAGTCCAAGTAGAACAGTAGGTATTTGCTCGATCCACGATGTTGTTGTTTGTAGTCTTGCTTTGAGTGCGGACTTAAGGCTTCGATGCCATCTCTCAACAATTCCGTTAGAAATCGGATGGTACGGTGTTGTACGGGTTCTTTCGATGCCGAGTAAGCGTGTGAGAGATGCAAATACTCGACTCTCGAATTGCCGTCCTTGGTCCGTAGTAATAGTAGCGGGGCATCCGAAGCGGGAAATCCAACCGTCGTAAACAGTCTTGGCGACTTCTTCGGCGGTAATTTCGGTAAGCGGGATTGCTTCGGGCCATCGCGTTGCTCTGTCGATCATTGTAAGTAGGTATCGATGTCCACTTGCGGCGGTAGGTAGAGGTCCAACTATGTCGATATGGATATGTTCGAATCGTTGAGTTGGCGGGAAACTTGATATCGGACTTGCGGTGTGACGTTGAATTTTCGCGCGTTGGCAGTGTACGCATACTTTCGACCATGTACTTATGTCGGTATTCATTGAAGGCCAAAAGTAGCGCTGAGCGACGAGTTTTCTTGTTGTCCGAATTCCGGGGTGACTGATGTTATGAACAGAGTCGAATGCGGCACGGCGATATTGTTCGGGTACATAAGGGCGTAAATTGTCTGTCGATGTTTCGCAGTACAGCTTGACGTTGGTTCCGGGAATTTCAACTTGCTTCATAGTTAGGTTGGCTTGCTGCGCGAGTGTTCCGATGTTGTTGCTGTCTCGTTCTTGCGCGTCGGCTAGTTCTTTGTAGTCGATCGGCGATGGGCAGGATATTGTTTCTATGCGGGATAGCGCGTCGGCGGCGGCGTTTTGTGACCCACTGACGTGTCGTATATCGGTTGTGAATTCACTAATATACAACAGCTGACGGGTGCGGCGCGGTGACTCGTTGTTGGTGCTTGTTTTGGTGAATGCGAAAATCAAGGGCTTGTGGTCGGTGAATAGAATGAGTTCTCGTCCCTCGAACATTTTGCGGAAGTGTTTTGTACTCATGTACAATGCGAGTAGTTCTCGATCGTAAACACTGTAGCGAGTCTGTGCGTCGGAGAATTTCTTCGAAAAATATCCGAGTGGTTGCCATGCGTTGTTGACAAACTGATTAAGCGATGCGCCTGCGGCCTTGTCGCTTGCGTCCGAGAATATTGCGAGCGTTGACTGGTGACATGGATGCGCGAGTAAGGCGGCGTTTTTGATGCTGTCCTTACACGCGTCGAATGCGAGCGTTGCTTCGTCGTTCCAGCTGATTGGCGTCTTGTCCTTTTTGCGCGCGTTGTGTAGGTATTTGCAGAGTGGGGCTTGAAGAATCGCGGCGTTTTTGATGTTTTCGCGGTAAAAGTTTATCATTCCAAGAAATCGTCGTAACTCGTCTATTGTTTGAGGTTTAGGGTAATCGACGATTGCTTGTACTTTTTCACTAGGCGGCTGGATTCCGTCTTCGTTGACTTCATAGCCGAGAAACTTCACTGATGGCTGGCCGAAGACACATTAGGCGGGGTTTATTGTGATGCCGTACTCGTCGAGTTGTTGAAAAATGGTGTGTAGATGTCTTCGGTGTTCTTCTTCGGTGGTTGATGCGACTAGTAAGTCGTCGACGAATGGAAAAACGTAGTCCAGGCCTCTTAGTACTTCATGGATGAATCGTTGGAATGTTTGACCAGCGTTCTTCAGTCCTGGGCACATGCGCGGGAATTCGTATAAACCGAAGGGCGTGACTATCGCGGATTTTTCGACATCTTGCTCGCTGATTGGTAGTTGTTGATAAGCGCGGTTCAAGTCGAGTGTCGAAAATATTTTCTTGCCGGCGAGTTGGTAGGTAAAATCGCGTATCCGTGGTATGGGATAGCGGTCGGGCTTGGTTATTGCGTTGAGTCTTCGGTAATCGCCACATACACGTAGATCTCCATTCTTCTTAGGTACTACGTGTAACGGTGAGGACCATGGGCTCTTGCTAGGACGACATAGGCCTTGCTCCATCATGTTAGCAAATTCTTTCTTCACGATTTCATATCGATGTGGTGCGATGGGGCGTGGCCTGCAGTGGAGGGGCGGGCCAGTTGTTTCTATGAAGTGTTCGACGTTATGCTTCGGGCTAAGCTTCATAGATGAGAGTCGCGTAGTTCCGGGGTAATCGGCTAGTATATCGTGATACGACTGTTGCACGTCTATGCTGCGCACGGTAGGTATGTTAGCGGCACAGAGCTGAGCGTTCGTCGTAAGTTGCGTCTTGCCGTCGATTAGTCTTCGATTTTTGATGTCCACAATGATGTGGTGGAACTTGAGGAAATCGGCTCCCAGGATAGGCTTCGATACGGCTGCGATGATAAACTTCCACTTGAATGATCGTCGTAGGTTGAGATCGAGTTCGAGCGTCTTTTCACCGTAGGTAGGAATAACGGTGTTGTTTGCGGCGTAGAGTTGAAACGGAAGAGGTTGCTCCTGCGTGCCTTTTCTTCGTGGCAGCACGGATATATTTGCACCCGTATCAACCAGGAAGGTAAGTCTTGATGTCTTGTCGGTCACGAAGAGGCGGTGAGATGTTTCAGTAACGCCGGTTTCCGCCGCGGCCAGCGTTACATTTAGTTTTCCGACGGCGGGCTGATCGGTTTGAAATTGCACGGTGGCGTGCATTTATTCGCGTCCATGCCGAAGCGACGATGGTAGTAGCAATACGGCATTGGCGAGTTATTGCGGCTGCGGTCTTGCGATTGCGATGCGCTGCGAGGACGGGAACGTGACGGAAAACGGCGGCGAAATCGGCTGTTGCGACGATCGTTGTTTTCGTGCGGCCTTGATCGTAGTTCGGCGACTTCGAGCGACAATCTTCTTATCTCGCCGATGAGGTATTGTGTGTCGAGATGAGGATGTTGCTGGTAAGTAGGTTGCGACGGCGGCAGCGGCGGTGGCGGCTGTGCTGATGTCGACGGAATGGGCGACGAAATGGCGGCAACGTGGGATGACGGCGTGTGCTCCATCATTTTGTCGGCGAGAAGAGCGAGGTCGTCGAGCGTAGTCTTGATTTTGAAGGCTTCACTGACTGTCAGCACGGATCGGACGTGTGGCGGTAAATGGTCGAGCCACATCATTTGTATGGTGCTGTCTGGAAACTTCTCGCGGTTCAGATTCTGCATCCTGCGAAGTAGCTGGCTGGGCTTCTGTTCGCCTAGCTCGACCTGTGATAGCAATTTCTTAGCCTGTGCGCTGTTGGATTCTTCATACAGCGAGATGAGACGATTTTTGATTGCCTGGTAGTAGTTTTGTTCCGGCGGCGAGTAGATGAGATCTGCGATGTTCTGAATGTCTTGCTTCTCGAGCTGTGCGATGACCATTTGCGCGAGCTGTGATTGGCTTCTCCTCAGATCGGCGGTGGCGGCTTCGAAACTGCAGAACCATAACAGCGGTTGGTCGCGCCAAAATGGTGGTACTCGGAGTGATAGAGATATCGCGGACACGTCGTGGCTTGCTGGTAATTGCTGAGCTTGAGGTTGGCCGGCAGCGGGAGGTTGAGGGGCGAGCTGAGCTTGAAGTTGACTGCCAGCGGGAGGTTGTGGGGCGGGCTGAGCTAGATTGGGCAGCGGTTCCGCGGTGGGTTCGGTTCCTCCGGCCATTCTTCAGTATTGATGGTTGCTTCTGTGTTCTGGAGTCGGCAGGTCACCACTTTAACAGAGGTTGGGTCACTGGAGAATTACCGGAGGATTGTAGGTACTTGAAGATAAACTCTGTTATAACTGTAGAACTGGAATGAATCTATTTACAAAATAGGCCTAACTATATACAAGAAAAAGGCATACAACTAGTGACATGATTAATCCGCAACATTTATAATATTAGAGCGAGACGGATGCGCGAGAGCAGGAGGGAGATAGGTGGCGTGATCTTGCGCTCGACTCGCTCACCTATAAATAGTCTGGCCGCGCGAAATTCAGTCTTTTACTGCGCCGGCCGTCGAGACGAACACATCGCTGCTCTGCTGCTCCGTGCTTGAAGATCGAAGACGAGAAGCCTCGACAATGAAGACCTTGAAGATGATTGGGTGCTGCATTGCCGGCGTCTTCGCAATTACAAAATGTCCTTCTCAGGACAACCAGAAACTGCTCTTGTCAGAGCAATCAGCCGTTCTTATCAGAACAGTTATTTTCCGACGTCAATCTATTTGTCTCCGTTTCTGGTGGGACACACGTCAATCATCTATCTATACCTACAAGCTCATACTTTTTTCACAATAAGTGTTTCAAACATGGGCGTTTGAACCTATGAGTGGATTATTAATAATGGTATATTTCCTACTTGTTGCTTAATTACTTACCTACAGAAGTACTGTAACGTGAACGAAGCAGACTTAAGATAAATCAACACTGATTCTACCTGCTGACAACAGTGAGTCCACAACTACTCTTTGATACTACCTATCTAAAAGCCGGTCTGCCTGAGCCGGAACTTTGTATCAGAATGAGAACAATCTTTATTTCATCTAACGGCAAAAAGAGGAACTAACATTCCGTGATACTAAATGTATGGTCAAACAACGATAAAAGCGACATCAGTTACGGTAAATAAGATTGTAAAAATGCGACCTTGAAATACGTAGTTGATTAATTAATAATACTCATTATTAGAAAAGGTGCTAACCAGTATATTTAATTTAAGTATTTGTTAATAATACACAAAAATTTGGTTGAATCAACATAATATCACATTAGGCTATGTAGGTCCGTATTGTACTAGAGAGAGTACAATACGGACCAAAGTGTCACAGCTGTGAAATGTCAAGTTGACAGATCGTCTACACAGACAGCCAATGTTGGAGTTCATGGAGTAGTCTTCAACGAGATTGTATACTATTTCAGTATATAACAAAGTACTTTGTGTCTTCAACTCAACATAATAACATAAATAATATATATCCCGCAAGAGTTAACTTGAGAGCTCGTTCGTATGACGTTAGGTACGCGCTTGAGTCTCAAGTTAATTCTTGCGGGATATAAGAGTGGTCATTTCTGCGCCAGATTCCCTCCTGGACAGTCTCTACATTCGTTATTTTCTTTCTTATGGAAGATCCTCTCAATCATGTGGCACACATATCGGCAGACTTACTTCTCCGGTGAGGTCGATTATGCTAAAAATCGCCAGTCGCAGAAGCAGACATTTATCGAGGAGAAAATACCCGATTACGGCGAGGTGGAAGAGTTCTTCGATCGAATAGTGGAGCAAAAGGTACGAGTCGTCTTGCTACTGGAGAAGATCTGTTTGGAGGAACTCAATGTTTGCAAAAGATACAAGTACTATTGGCAGCCGTCATCGAATGATGCTGAGGACAAAAATAAGTACAAGATTATCATGAAGAAAGCTGAAAACCGGGGAAACTATAAATTCATCTCCCTGATGATCGAATGGTATGAATCGGGCAAGATGGTGCACAATTTTGATGTTTTTATTTATACCCTAAGCAAAAATGGACCGTCGAGAGTCGAACCCTTCACGGATTTTCTTAGTGATGTGAGGATTGCTAATTGTCCAATCTATATTCCAACATATCCTCTTGCACCAATTGTCATCCATTCCGACGGTGGTCTTGGCTTGGCTGGTCTCATCAGCATCATTGAGATTGGTATGGACATGATCCAGTTTTGCGGCGATCCAAGGAATATTCAGAAATTGATTGCGGATAATGTACAGTCGGCACCATCAATGATGCATATTAACCAGGAACAAATGGTATTTTGCCTAAAGGTATTCAACATGTATGCATCAAAAGTTGGAATAAAACTTGATTGATATTACTCATTGTTTTTTTATCCTCCTTATCTTCTTGCTACACCTAAATAAGAATACTTATGCGGTTTGATACAAAAAACAACTTGTCTTTGAGGTTGGTTCTCACTTGGAGTAACTTGGTGGCGCTTAATAGCAGGGACTGATTTCGGTTATATCGGTATGAAACCGGTGTTCCATTACGGTACCGTTATGTCGTAAAGGTTATACGCGCCGCGCGAACATAACGGTACCGTAACCGTTTTGAAATAACGGTTAGCGGTATTAGCTTTAAATGATACCGAAACCTTTATAATACCGGTATTATAAAGGTCTTCAGGGGAATTCGAATGATCATGTTTCAAGGTGGTGGGTTCCCACAGCGCCAAATGTTGTAGTTAATTTTTTTCCTCACTATAAGTTGACACAGTGAATGTAAATTGTTAAAATCTAAATTTATAATTTGGTTGAGTAATTCATCGATATAAACAGTCGACACAGTACATCCCCAGCGCAGGAGCAAACTTGTGACAACCTTCCAAATTAAGGAATAACAAATGCATAAACATCTCTTTCTGACGCGTTAGTACGTCGTAAGAAAGTAAAGGTAGGGTATACGTCTCTGCTACCTATTTTAACGTGGTTACTATGCTAGTTATAGTTCTGTGGTCCGCACGGACCGTGTAGAAAGTTGTTTGCAGAAAAATACTACAACGGTCTGTGCGGACCAAGATCGCTTGGTCGGATGGGGTTGTTGGAGACCGTCTAGCAGACGTTTTACATTTATTAATAAAGAGGTAACTAGTATATTTGATTAAATAATTCACAAACACATATTAGATCACAAGGTGTCTAGATCTAATATGTTGATTCAGTGACACTTTGGTCCGTATTGTACTAGTACAATACGGACCAAATTATCACAGCTGTGAAACGTCAAGTTGACAGATCGTCTACAACGCCAATGTTGGAGTCGTCTTTAACTTTCTTTTTTTCCTTAAATTCTGCTTTTAGTTGCCTTATGATGTAAATATTATTTTGCGTGGTTGAAGTTAGTGATTGTTGCTTCCCGTTTATTTATTTACAATGGGCGACAGCAGTGATTCCGAAGAGTTTTATGACGCCGAAGAGCTCACACCCATCAAGGGTTCTAAGTAAGTAAATTGTTTACACAATCTGCTTTCCTGGAACTATTCATTTCATTAGCAGCGTTCTAAGCCAATCAATCAAGTATACACGATAATAATATAGCAAATCATAGGCTAATTTCGTGTTTTGAGAACATTTTATCATTGTTAAAAATTCCATTGCTGCAGTTGTTTCTAGGAACGATATGGCACGTCCTTGGCTGGTCAGGCGATTTTCGACTGACGGACCAATGATGCGTAACTGATTACCATTATATTGTAACTTAATGGTAGGTAATATTAGAAGACCATGCTTCGGGAACAAACTTTAAAGTGTATAAGTATGGTATTGATAATCGTGGTTGGAAGTGTAGTATAGAGTAATAAGTAATATTACAATCTGTGTTAAGTCATGTGGCAATAGACATAATAATTTGATGAGGATTTATGCTAAAAATTTAAAAACATACACATAAACTTTTATTTTTCACCTGCCAAAGTCTTTAATGTCATTAATATGGGTCAGGTAGAATAAAATCTTATTTGAATGATATAAGATTGAATTCCCTCTGCCCTGTGAAAAATGTTTTTTTACTATTCCTTTAAATATGTTTTTTTAGCATTGGTAAAGTGTTAGTAGCCTATACTATAACTATATCTTATAGGTAAAATTAAATTATAACATCTAATTTATACGTAAAATAAAAATTTAACATCAACCAATATGGATTATTTCGCTACTACAGTTATAGATAGCAAAAAGTTCTCAGTATTAAACTGTATCAGGATACAGTTTAATACTGAGAACTTTTTGCCTTGCCTTTATCTATAAGATATAGAACTATACAAATTGTATGAAATAAACTCAAAAGAACATTTTTGCTTTTATTTGGGTTACTATTACTATCCTGAATAATGAACTTTAATTTTCAGGAGAGAATCACTATGCCGAAACATAAGCCTAACTGAAAGTTCCAAAGTAGATAAGAAGGATAAACCAGTGAAGACTGAATCTACACTCACAGAAGCACCGAGTATAGCTCCCAGCATATCCACTACAGAGACAGCCCACACGGAAGATGACCGGGCTACTGTTAAAAGTGTGAGTACCTTGAACTTTTATTGTAAGTTGTTTATTTTTTCTTTTGTTGTCTTTTTAGGGTTCCGTACTCAAAGAGTAAAACAAGACCCTATTACTAAGACTTTGCTGTCCGTCCGTTTGTCTGTCACCAGGCTGTATCTCAAGAACCGTGATAGCTAGAGAGGTGAAATTTTCACAGATTATGTATTTCTGTTGCCACTATAACAACAAATACTAAAAACAAAATAAAATAAATATTTTTATTGATAATGGTATGGAACCCTTCGTGCGCGAGTCCGACTCGCACTTGGCTGGTTTTTTGTTCTTGTTTTGTAACTTATGTCTATTGTACTACTAACACTTTTATGAGCTCTGCCTGAAGTAAATGATTTCAGTTCAATTCAATTATGCAAAATGTTATAATAAAATAAATAAAATAAAATAAAAATAGCCTTTATTGCTGAGGTGCACAATTTTTAAGAAAACTTATACTACGTACTTTACTTATTATTTATTTCTACTTCTAAATATTTCCATCGACAACATCAACTTGTCTTCCGACATAGGTCTCCTCCAAAGCTTTCCACGCCTCGCGATCCCTTGCGTCCACGCAGCCACACTCCTCCACCAATCCTTTTAAGAGGCTGACAAGACCAAATTTGTTGAAATTGATATTATTTAAGCAGTTGTATACGAAAAACTATTTGCTCTAGCACATCAAAAAAAATATAAGTTAATATTCATCATATTTCCAAGACCGTAGACGGACTCGAAACATAATTGGATGAAATCGGCTCGATAGAAAATAATTGCAAAGATTGGTCTTAAAATCATCTTATAAACGGTTCCTTGTCCTTATTTTTTTGACGTATGGATCTGCAATTAAAAACATGAAGTCCACATATTCATACCTAAACTGCTGACGAGCCATATTTCACAAATAATCCACACTTTTTTTTTATTTCAATATTTATTCATTATTTTCGTCTAAAACCTGGCCGCTCAAGTAACACTCGCTCTCGTTTACTCCGATACAAATAGACAGTGTGCGCGTTTTTGGTGTTGACAGCGCCTTCTGGCCTCTGGCCAAGGTCATCTGACCATCTTAGAATGGGTCTTCCTCTTTTTCTTTTATTTCCTCTTGGGTACCACTCAACTATTTCTTTTGTCCATTTACCTAAGTTTTGTGTCCATTTACCTAACTTATTATGTGGCCTGTCCAGCGCCACTTTTGTTGCTTCACTATCTTGAATTCAAAATGTTATAATAATAAATAAATATTTCGGGATAATATGACACAAATCACCTAGATCCAAACACAGTAAAGCTTAAAAAAACTTATAAATAAATCCTTAAATACTCAGGCTCAGGAACAAATATTTATGCTCCTCACATAACTTAGGTAAACTGGTTGCCATTATAATAGTGACGTGTCTAAATGCTGCAGTGATTACATTTATTTTTCGCTAAGGCGTTTTTATAATGCTTTATTTATTTTACATTTGAAGTTGGGTAAACTAAGCCAGTGGCTATGGGCGGGGCACATTGCACGTAGAACCGATGGCCGTTGGGGCGGAAAGGTTCTCGAGTGGCGACCACGTACCGGAAGGCGCGGCGTGGGTAGGCCCCCCACAAGGTGGACTGATGACCTGGTAAAGGTCGCGGGAGTCCGCTGGATGCGGGTGGCGCAGGACCGGCCATTGTGGCACTCTTTGGGGGAGGCCTAGCAGCGCAGAGCAGTGGACGTCTTTCGGCTGATATGATAATGATGATGAAACTAAGCCTTAGAGAAAAAAGATAAATGGACAAAGCAAAATTCAGAATGGTACCCAAGAGATTAGAAAAGGAAAAAGGAAAAGAGGTAGTCAGGTACGGAGATAGAAGGATGACCTTAGACTAATAGGAGGAAACATGGAGCAAAGAAAAGCTTTAGATAGAAAATAATCGAAATCTTTAGAGGAGGTCTATGCCGGGAGGCAAGATGACAGTGTCAATGTCTAATATACTTACCTATTTAAATAAGAGTTTTATGTAAAACTCGTTAAAAAAAGGCAATAATAAATAAATAGACTAAGCCTTAGTGGTAGACTAAGCCTTAGCTTGTTTGTATGAAAAGTGGACCGAATCAATTCAAATCAAAACATTTATTCTTCAAATAGGCTACAAAGGCACTTTTACAATTCAAAATGTATATCTATTAACTTTAAATCATACAACTACACTTACTTTACTAAATATATTATCAAAGTTTTACATGCCAAAAAACAATATAAAGGTTGATTTAGACATATGACTATTTACAGCCGCCTAAATTACGGCGCCAGTGTCTACCGTGCAGCACATCTTCAGACCGTTTAGACATATGACTATTTACAGCCGCCTAAATTACGGCGCCAGTGTCTACCGTGCAGCACATCTTCAGACCGTTTAGACATATTCCGGTTTCGGCAGGTGGTGCAAGGCCGGCGACGGTTCCAGGAGCTTCGGCGGTGCATGCAGACGGACGAAGACGACGAGGCGGTCGACGCGACCACTGACCGCCACTCGTTCACACTGGAGCAGCCATTCAAGTTAGAAACTAACTTTCTAACTTGTTAATTGCTAATAAAATAAAATATTAATTAAAATAAATAAAATATTAGGGAACAATCTTACACAAATCGAACCAGCCACATATTAAGCTCAATAAGGCTTGTGTTATGGTATGGGTCCTAGACGACAATCGATTTATTTAATAGATGTACGTATTGTTACTTAACTACGTAGTAGAAAACATCTAAGACTCAGAAACAAATATTCATGCCCATCACACAAATATTTTGCCCTTACCGTGGTGATCATTCGCTTCGTAGCTAGGGTCTACCCACTAGGAAACAGTCGTCAAAATAATGAGACATTGAAAGTGCTACAGTAAATTATCTGTTATCTCAATAATCAAGGAATAAGTATAGAAGGCCCTCTCCCTTAGTAATGATGTTAGCTGTCTAGGCAACAAACAATGTTATGACGTAAGGGTTGTCACAACTCAAAAGAATATCCAACGAAATAATTTTAGTATTATAGTTAATTCGGTATTTGACAAAAGTCAAATCAGCTTCTTTTTACGAAACGTCAAAAACGCTCCGTTAGTATGGAACTTGTAGGAATTACTGTGTTGTGACGTCACACTCAAACAACGTCCTTATTGTTAGTTTTTATGAATTTAAAAATCTTAAAATAGCAACCATAAATGAAAGCTTGATATTTTCCGACTATTTTCGTAATGTTTATCTGTTGCTAATGAAAAAACAATTTATTTTCACTGTTGTCAAATACCCATTTGGTTGCAGGGTGATAGCGCACGACACGATGAGCCTCCAGAGTATGACGTCGCTGGGCCGTATCGGCAGGATCCTCAGCGGCGCCTCTGAATCACACCGTAAGTACAGAATAAGTAATAGTACTACGTACAGAAGGTTCTCTGTTAACAAATTCCCTGTTTAGGTACGCCAAACGTGCCTAAATGTGGCCATCCGGGAAGGGGTCGTCGGGTTGCATAAAGTTTAAAAGTCATATTGTTGATAGGTATACGTGGATTCGTTATAGGTACTCATCATTACGCAAAATTGTAAATAATCATACATTTATGCGCATAACGTTTTGAACCATACTGTTTAAGAACATAAATGTCTAATGTGCATAAATTTGTGGCGCATAAAATTATTTAAGCATAGGTACTTTATAATGGACATAAATTGGTTGCTCATAAAACTATTTTACCATATTTATATAAGTATAATATAAAAGTTTACAAACAAGTTTTAATAACAAGTTTTTCCGCTCTTTTTAACCGACTTCAAAAAAAGGAGGAGGTTCTCAATTCGGATGTATTTTTTATTTTTTTATTTTATTTTTAATGTTTGTTACCTCAGAACTCCGTCATTTATGAACCGATTCGTACAATTCTTTTTTTAACTGAAAGTATATGCTTCCAGATTGGTCCCATTGTTTCCAAAACCCCAGTTGGATGATGGGAACCATGAGGAATTGAGGGAACTCCTCAAATATATTAGGCACGCGTATAGTAATTTCGGTATTTTCTATTATAACTCGTGTATTTATACCCGGAAATCATAAATTTGGTAAAGTGGAAGTGATGATGAAGACCACAGATGGCTTGTGGCTTGTGTGATGTCTCAATGATGTACTTCAAACTATATAAGTAAGGTAAACGTCCACTGTTTCGGCATGTTAAGCCTCTTATGAATTCGTATTTTTTATAAGACATTACTGAACATGATATCGCTTTGAAATCTTTTGTGTGATGAATACTGATATCTTGGCTATTATTTAATGAAAGAATTATATAGTTTTAGTTTCAATATCTATTTTTTATAAATTTATTTGTAAACCTCTTATTTGAACCCCATTTCGTGATAAAATTTGGCTTTGCTCCTAAGTTTGTGAGTTCGTGGCCCCTGTTTCGTCATAAAGTTTTCGAGTACCTGATAGTAGAAGATACGTTTTATTTATGCATATACACCCTCATTTGTTATTTGGTATTTAACGAGATTATTGAAGAGGTAAGTAATATCATGAATATTGACAAAATCCAACAGAGGGCCTGGGTAAAACTCTGGTAAATTTAAAATACCGTAACTTTTGTTGTTTTTCCAGGATTGTTTTATGAAATGTAAAGTTTAATAACTTATCCAATAGTACAGGGTCACCCTTTCGAAAGTATGTCACACATTAGGTTATCTATTTATGTTAACCAAAACTGTTTAACTTGAGATAAATATCTAGACAACCTTTGGGACGTGACACATATCAGTAAACGCTCTTCTGTTTAATATAGTATAAAGTTACCTTTCACTTCTTAAAAAAAAACCCATCAAAAATAAAGAAAGTTCCGGGAGTAGTAAGTCCCGGAATTGCAAAGGTTTAAAATAAAAAATGTCATTAATAATTGTAAAATGTATCTACCTAGTTAGATGTATTGATTATATAAGATTGATTTACCTGAAAAATTATCTGGTCAATGTTGTATGGGTCACACTTTTTAAAGAACAATCCTATGCTGTTTTATAGTAACCTTTCATTTATTAAAAATAATCCCGCAATAATAATTAATACCCAGTACCCAGGCAACAATATTCCATTTTATCGAAGTACATATTACCTATTCAAGAAGAATATCAAATAACAGACGAGGGTACACATTTCCTATACCTTATCTACTACTAGGATTGATCTGTGTTTACCTACCACTATAGATTTCTCTGTCACGAACTTGGGAAAAAGTATTAAAAGTGTGGTAGTCCCTTGTTTCGTGTTACTAGTTCTTGGATATTCCCGCAATTAATAATTTAAATTATGTTCAATAACCATTAACTATCCTACATGTAATATATAAACATAAATATACCGGACAGAAATCGAGCAATAAAAAAATATATGATGCTAGTAAATATGCGAATTTACCTTAAAATGGGGCTGGCAACTGTCAAACTGACAGCACCAATAATGGTCCCTAAAAAAGCTAAATTTGTATGGCGGGAAGTAGTTTTTATTTATTTTTGCGAAAATTACTTTATGTTTCGTCCTGCATTGCATTACTTGGTAAATGTACATTAACAATTATTACTAAAAATTAATATAAATATCAATATTATGACTAAATAAATGTATGCCATTCTACATTATGGTTAAACCAATTATGACTCCATATAATTATGACAGGGAACAATTATGCCATAATACAATTTATGCCAAAAAATATATATGAGCATCAACCTTATGCGTAAAGTGTTATGACAATCGATATTATGATAATAGTTATTATACACGCGCTGCGACCCGTGCGTGCGTCCCGTACCAGCGCGCGGCGACTACTAATGGACCGCCAAATGGCGGCCGGCCGGCATGTATTTACGATGCCATTTGAACCAGATTTTGGAGAGGAACAAATGCTTGTATGAGAGCAACTACAATTAAAGCACGTAAATATCGAATTGTTGACGACGGACCGTCCGGGAATATTAAAGACGGACCTCGCTGGCTGCAGGCGAAACGCTTCATACTAATTAACGTTAAAGTATGACGTCACACGTTACAATTCATACTTATCGTTGTATGGAAAATCACCTGAATTGCTGTTTCAGTCACGAAATACTGCGATTATTTAGGTCCATAGTTGTTTTACAATTTTGTTTCTATAAAAGCGTAAGGATTCTATTGATAGCTTTACATTTACTCAGTACAATAAAAAATGCTTATTTATCTAAATTTTCAAGGTCCATATCTTTTTATGATTTTAATTATATTTTGTAATTGTACTTTATTACAATAATTTGATGGTTTACTCTCCATTTAGCAACACTACGTTGTCAATTTTAACATGACGCATCATGCCTATAATGATTGTTTATTTCGTCATCTCGATTTTGTGTGTTTTAAATGTTTACGAGTTATTTTTATTACAAGCTTTCTATTAACACGCAATGTATGTAAGTACCTAACAATGTAACTATGTTTGTTGGGGTGGAATCTTGCAACTCAATTTTGACGCAGGTATATTCAACCGATTGAGCTGAAATTTGGATAAAGGTATAGTATAGTCTAAATCAAACTGAACTAATCTTATTGGCTCAAAGGTCTTTTTTTTGTTGGGGGACTGCTTTGACGAACCGTCCGCCCGGTCGGACAGGGGCAGAAGGCCCAGACTAAAACTACTACCATGCCGCTTTCAGGGAGAGTCAAAGTTTCGCTTGACGCATTCTACTTCGCGACTGGCTCGTTTTATTATTAACTCTTCATTTATTATCTTTCTTGGATTAGGCTTTTTACAATATGAATATAAAAGTAAAATAAATATACAAAACATACAAAATAAAGAACCTAATAACCTAGGTTGCCGCCGGCAGCGAGGCGGGGCCTAAGCTACCGGTGGTCAGGGCGACAGAGACAGGAACCTCCTGACAATCCGCGCCGTGTCCAGAAGTACCGCCTTCTGTATCTGACCTTTGATCTAGCGAAAGTCTCTTAAGGTGACGGTCGAGACTCTTCGCTATCAAACCGTTCGCCGAAACGACTATCGGGACGATGATCGTCGAATCAACATCTCACATGGCGGGTACCTCGTGAGCCAGGTCTAGGTACTTGCTGGCTTTGTCCTTCTCGGCCATCACGAGGTTCTCTGGATCTGTCAGCACGATATCGGGCCTATTGGCAAGAATAGTCCTGTCCGTGTCCTGTGTCGCGATGACAGATCGATCCCAATAGAGCGTGGACGACCATTTTCGAGAACTGGAGCAGGTGTGTACTAAACTAGTAAGGCACTTCGGAGACCAAAAGACCGTATAGCAGAGCAACTTGCTGATGAATAATTCTGGCTACAAGGTTGTGTCTGTGCAAGTACTCGCCGTTAGCAAGATGATCACAACCGGAGATAATATGCCTGAGTGACTCCCCGGGACGGCGGCATGCCCGACAAATGTCGACCGTACCGTCCTTCAGGATATACCTCCGGTAATTGTTCGTCAAATAACTTCGTCGGCAATTGCACAGATAAAACCTTCGGTTTCCCCGAAGAGATCCCCGAAACGTAGCCAGTTCACCGACGCGAGCAGATCTACATCGGGCCCTGTGAGGGCCTTGCAGAACCGCCCGTGAAGCTCCTTGCTCCTCCACACCGCCCTGCGGTCATCGGCGCTCATTACTTTAAGTCTGCGCCAGTACTCGTTTGCCAAGGAGAGCGGGGTGAAGTTTCCGTCTACTGGTACTACGTCGCGTCGCGATACATCCCACACTCGTCGTTGAGGAAATAATCCCTGAGACTGCACACCTCGCGGTTGTGGAGGTCTTTGGCATTTAAAAAGCCGCGACCTCTACACTGCGACATGTACAGTCTCATAATCATAACAGACGAGCGCGGGTGTAGCATGCGATGCGCAGTAAGCAGAACACGGACTCTTCGGTTCAGGACATCAAGCTCAGTCTGGCTCCACCTTAATACGCCAAAGGAGTAAGTGAGCAAGGGCATCACCCAGCAGGCGTTGAAGGCGCGCACCTTGTTGCCGCCCGACATAATTATTATTATTAAATCATTTATTTCAGGCAGAGCCCATAAAAGTGTTAGTAGGTACAAAAACATAACTTACAAAACGATTGTTAATAAAAAACAGAGGTGAGAGCTCGGACGCACAGTGCCCGCACCGAGCGTCGATAGCGGCGAGTTAGGATATGGGAGATGGGAGGGTAGTTGACACATTGTCACAGGCCTAAGCCAATTTGGATTTTTCAACTCGTTTTCATCGAACCATAATTTCTTCCAGCCAACATTCGTGAGGTCGCACAAGCGCTGGCACCGCCGAGGGAAACCAGCACGCCTGACGAC
Organism: Epinotia brunnichana; assembly: GCA_963854355.1. Classification (NCBI taxonomy): domain Eukaryota; kingdom Metazoa; phylum Arthropoda; class Insecta; order Lepidoptera; family Tortricidae; genus Epinotia; species Epinotia brunnichana. The sequence continues at coordinate 42,404,804 of OY977937.1, read as the reverse complement.
CCTGCGCCCATGGACAGGCCACAAAATGGTAAATTTGTACTAATATATTACTTTTTACTGTTTTTCTTCACAAGCAGGACAACATTTCACTGCTAACGAACCCTACCTACGAGAAGAACGCCTAAGTAGCGGGTTCCTGGCACTGAAAGGTGCAAAGGTGTAATTCCGTGCATCGCAGCTGATGCGACGATAGTCGTGTACGATAATGCCGCACGCGTCTGTCGCAGACTTCGGAAACGGCGCCATACATTTTCATACACGACTATTGTCGTATCAGCCGCGCGCGTCAGTCGCACGCTATCGATCGCGCGTGGCTGCGATCGGCCGCGATCGTACATAGAGGATTTAATAGATGACGTCGTAGCGTATACCCAAAAGTGACGATGGTAAATTAACCTTACGTCTAATGTCATGTATAACTTAGCCGTGTTATATCGGTGACGTCATGGTGGTGTCAGTTTCAGTACAATATTTTGACAGGTGTGGTGGCAAACAAGCTGGTGGCAAACAAAAAGTCCGTATACGCGATGAGGGACAGAAAATATGACATTGTATCTCGTTCCCACTTGCGGTATTGTCTATGCATACATCCTTGTGAGTGTGAGGTAAGTCCCTCTATTCTACTCTACCTCTATGGCCGCGATGCACGGAATTATATTTTATTCGTACTAAACTAGAGATAAACTCGGTTTAGATTAAGTGTCTTTGATTTTAATTAGCAATGTAATAAAACATTTAGAATTCTTATGGTGAAATTAGAGAAGGCTCCAAATTTACTAGATCTCTGCAACTTACGGGGATAATTCGGTGAACCATGGGTCAGACAAATTTAAAATGACGCATTTTAAATTACACAAACGTTATAATTAAATTGCATTGCATTGCATCTATGTTTATTATAAAATATTTGTCATGTGTTTGTGCTTTAACACTATTAATATATTCGCTCTCTGTGGTTATTCAGAAATATTCTTAGCACAACTCAGTGTCATGAAATAACCTAACAAAGCTAGAGAGGTTATGCACGGCGACTTTTTGCAGCGATTCAAACGCACGTTTCACGGACGCGCGACTGCATCGCGAAACTAGCCCTAAGGCTAAATGACCATCTAAATGAAATGACCGGTTAATATCGCCTGTAACGTGTTTGCATCGCCGTGTGTTATCGCCCTAAAGCCTTCAGGCCTGTAGCTCTAGTATAAGTTTTATCGATACATATAAGTTTTCGAACGCGTTTGCATTTAGTTTCAATTTGTTTGGCAACGCGAACCTTCCTAATAGTTACCAAATTGAAACTAAACGCAAACGCATCCGAAAACGTATTGTATCGATAAAACTTATACTGCATTGGAATCGCTTTCGATTTTGTATATCAATACAACTTTTAGGGCGTAAGTAGGTAGATCTAAAAATCATATACTTATTTAATAGGTTCTATAGTCTTTTTCTTTAGGCATTTACAAATTAACAAACAGAACCACGTGACTTGCTCACGCAGCCGTGACGTGATCATATTACAGTATTAATAAAACTCTAGTATGATTGGCCGGGTCGCGTGGTTTAAATTGGTTTAATTTTTTTAAATGCCTAAAAAAACACACTAAAGTACAATAGCTTTGCATAATAAGGGGGTAAAATAGTATGGTAGTAAATAATTTCCATATTCACAGTGAACGAGTGCAATATGTCATGCTAACGTATTAACCCTGTGTCAGTGCTAGCAATGGCCGAGCCGGACGTGATCGCGAGTACGAAGGCGAGCAGCATCAAGCAAGCGAGTAGCATCATCACCGCGCCCGCCGGCCCGCTGCCGCCGCCGCGCCGCAAGAAACGTAGTGAGTAATCTAATACATTAACCCTGTGTCAGTGCTAGCGATGGCCGAGCCGGACGTGATCGCGAGTACGAAGGCGAGCAGCATCAAGCAAGCGAGTAGCGTCATCACTGCGCCCGCCGGCCCGCTGCCGCCGCCGCGCCGCAAGAAACGTAGTGAGTAATCTAATACATTAACCCTGTGTCAGTGCTAGCGATGGCCGAGCCGGACGTGATCGCGAGTACGAAGGCGAGCAGCATCAAGCAAGCGAGTAGCGTCATCACTGCGCCCGCCGGCCCGCTGCCGCCGCCGCGCCGCAAGAAACGTAGTGAGTAATCTAATACATTAACCCTGTGTCAGTGCTAGCGATGGCCGAGCCGGACGTGATCGCGAGTACGAAGGCGAGCAGCATCAAGCAAGCGAGTAGCGTCATCACTGCGCCCGCCGGCCCGCTGCCGCCGCCGCGCCGCAAGAAACGTAGTGAGTAATCTAATACATTAACCCTGTGTCAGTGCTAGCGATGGCCGAGCCGGACGTGATCGCGAGTACGAAGGCGAGCAGCATCAAGCAAGCGAGTAGCGTCATCACTGCGCCCGCCGGCCCGCTGCCGCCGCCGCGCCGCAAGAAACGTAGTGAGTAATCTAATACATTAACCCTGTGTCAGTGCTAGCGATGGCCGAGCCGGACGTGATCGCGAGTACGAAGGCGAGCAGCATCAAGCAAGCGAGTAGCGTCATCACTGCGCCCGCCGGCCCGCTGCCGCCGCCGCGCCGCAAGAAACGTAGTGAGTAATCTAATACATTAACCCTGTGTCAGTGCTAGCGATGGCCGAGCCGGACGTGATCGCGAGTACGAAGGCGAGCAGCATCAAGCAAGCGAGTAGCGTCATCACTGCGCCCGCCGGCCCGCTGCCGCCGCCGCGCCGCAAGAAACGTAGTGAGTAATCTAATACATTAACCCTGTGTCAGTGCTAGCGATGGCCGAGCCGGACGTGATCGCGAGTACGAAGGCGAGCAGCATCAAGCAAGCGAGTAGCGTCATCACTGCGCCCGCCGGCCCGCTGCCGCCGCCGCGCCGCAAGAAACGTAGTGAGTAATCTAATACATTAACCCTGTGTTAGTGCTAGCGATGGCCGAGCCGGACGTGATCGCGAGTACGAAGGCGAGCAGCATCAAGCAAGCGAGTAGCGTCATCACTGCGCCCGCCGGCCCGCTGCCGCCGCCGCGCCGCAAGAAACGTAGTGAGTAATCTAATACATTAACCTTGTGTTAGTGCTAGCGATGGCCGAGCCGGACGTGATCGCGAGTACGAAGGCGAGCAGCATCAAGCAAGCGAGTAGAGTCATCACTGCGCCCGCCGGCCCGCTGCCGCCGCCGCGCCGCAAGAAACGTAGTGAGTAATCTAATACATTAACCTTGTGTTAGTGCTAGCGATGGCCGAGCCGGACGTGATCGCGAGTACGAAGGCGAGCAGCATCAAGCAAGCGAGTAGCGTCATCACTGCGCCCGCCGGCCCGCTGCCGCCGCCGCGCCGCAAGAAACGTAGTGAGTAATCTAATACATTAACCTTGTGTTAGTGCTAGCGATGGCCGAGCCGGACGTGATCGCGAGTACGAAGGCGAGCAGCATCAAGCAAGCGAGTAGCGTCATCACTGCGCCCGCCGGCCCGCTGCCGCCGCCGCGCCGCAAGAAACGTAGTGAGTAATCTAATACATTAACCTTGTGTTAGTGCTAGCGATGGCCGAGCCGGACGTGATCGCGAGTACGAAGGCGAGCAGCATCAAGCAAGCGAGTAGCGTCATCACTGCGCCCGCCGGCCCGCTGCCGCCGCCGCGCCGCAAGAAACGTAGTGAGTAATCTAATACATTAACCTTGTGTTAGTGCTAGCGATGGCCGAGCCGGACGTGATCGCGAGTACGAAGGCGAGCAGCATCAAGCAAGCGAGTAGCGTCATCACTGCGCCCGCCGGCCCGCTGCCGCCGCCGCGCCGCTAGAAACGTAGTGAGTAATCTAATACATTAACCTTGTGTCAGTGCTAGCGATGGCCGAGCCGGACGTGATCGCGAGTACGAAGGCGAGCAGCATCAAGCAAGCGAGTAGCGTCATCACTGCGCCCGCCGGCCCGCTGCCGCCGCCGCGCCGCAAGAAACGTAGTGAGTAATCTAATACATTAACCTTGTGTTAGTGCTAGCGATGGCCGAGCCGGACGTGATCGCGAGTACGAAGGCGAGCAGCATCAAGCAAGCGAGTAGCGTCATCACTGCGCCCGCCGGCCCGCTGCCGCCGCCGCGCCGCAAGAAACGTAGTGAGTAATCTAATACATTAACCTTGTGTTAGTGCTAGCGATGGCCGAGCCGGACGTGATCGCGAGTACGAAGGCGAGCAGCATCAAGCAAGCGAGTAGCGTCATCACTGCGCCCGCCGGCCCGCTGCCGCCGCCGCGCCGCAAGAAACGTAGTGAGTAATCTAATACATTAACCTTGTGTTAGTGCTAGCGATGGCCGAGCCGGACGTGATCGCGAGTACGAAGGCGAGCAGCATCAAGCAAGCGAGTAGCGTCATCACTGCGCCCGCCGGCCCGCTGCCGCCGCCGCGCCGCAAGAAACGTAGTGAGTAATCTAATACATTAACCTTGTGTTAGTGCTAGCGATGGCCGAGCCGGACGTGATCGCGAGTACGAAGGCGAGCAGCATCAAGCAAGCGAGTAGCGTCATCACTGCGCCCGCCGGCCCGCTGCCGCCGCCGCGCCGCTAGAAACGTAGTGAGTAATCTAATACATTAACCTTGTGTCAGTGCTAGCGATGGCCGAGCCGGACGTGATCGCGAGTACGAAGGCGAGCAGCATCAAGCAAGCGAGTAGCGTCATCACTGCGCCCGCCGGCCCGCTGCCGCCGCCGCGCCGCAAGAAACGTAGTGAGTAATCTAATACATTAACCTTGTGTTAGTGCTAGCGATGGCCGAGCCGGACGTGATCGCGAGTACGAAGGCGAGCAGCATCAAGCAAGCGAGTAGCGTCATCACTGCGCCCGCCGGCCCGCTGCCGCCGCCGCGCCGCAAGAAACGTAGTGAGTAATCTAATACATTAACCTTGTGTTAGTGCTAGCGATGGCCGAGCCGGACGTGATCGCGAGTACGAAGGCGAGCAGCATCAAGCAAGCGAGTAGCGTCATCACTGCGCCCGCCGGCCCGCTGCCGCCGCCGCGCCGCAAGAAACGTAGTGAGTAATCTAATACATTAACCCTGTGTCAGTGCTAGCGATGGCCGAGCCGGACGTGATCGCGAGTACGAAGGCGAGCAGCATCAAGCAAGCGAGTAGCGTCATCACCGCGCCCGCCGGCCCGCTGCCGTGTGGCAACGTAGCATTACCGATTAAAATAGTGTTACTTTAGTAACGTTATAAATAATGCGAATTGGGTAACGTGAACAAGCTCTGCAATGAAAAGTAAAATTATCGATAAAAGTAACGTTAATCGGGTAACGTTATAATAATGATATGTTAATAAGTAAGGTAATTTTATGACATAATTTTACGTAACGGTATTTCTAATGTGAATTTGGTAATGTTAACAAGCCCTGGTACAGAGTAGCGAGCGGTAATTTTACTCCAAAGACGCAGTGCTAAACGCAACGTGCACTGTTTAATATCATGTATCATTCTCTCTTTCTTTATCCATGAATTAAAAAGAAACAGAGATATATTATAACCGGGCCCCAAATTTTTGTGAATGGGCCAAGTCAGTGCCCGATTGTTCAAGACATGATGTATTGTTACAGACAAACTCCACGGGTCGCAGTCGCTGTCGATGGCGGACGGAGACAACCTCAGCATCTGTACAACTGACACGGACGACTACCGCTACGAGAGGAAAGACAAGCTCGACTCGTTGCTTGTTGAGGTGCGTATTGTGACCGGAGTCTCAGAGAAATGATACAAACCAGTGAAGATATCCAACAGCTTTATATTTCTGCCAATAGTTACAATGATTATTTAATCCAAATAGCCTGATATCTCTAACCGTACGGTCCGATGGGTCTATTCCGACTGCCCGGTCGCCGCCTGCGCTTCCTACCGCCATACGACAAAAATATAGTATTAACTATACCCTCTTCTTTTCATAAATGTTTTCAAATCAATGTCAAATAAGGGGCGTTCAGGAGTCATGCTAACAGTATCTTAAGAGCCTGTCCGGACGCGCTTCAATTTATGTTGCATCCAGACGCTGCGTTTTACGCGCGTTACTACGCGCGGTGTCTGGCGGGCGGAACTCCACGGCCACGCGCGTACAGTCGCCATCACATACATAGGTACACTATAGGTGTTCAAAAATATCGGCACATGCACCCTCATCATCATCATCATCATATCAGCCGAAAGACGTCCACTGCTCGACATAGGCCTCCCCCAAAGAGTGCCACAATGGCCTGTCCTGCGCCACCTGCATCCAGCGGACTCCCGCGACCTTTATCAGGTTATCAGTCCACTTTGTGGGGGGCCTACCCACGCCGCGCCTTCCGGTACGTGGTCGCCACTCGAGAACCTTTCCGCCCCAATGCACCCTAATGCCTTGAAAATAGAGGTGTGTTCCGATGTTTGTGACGTGCTTGTTTGCTCCGATGTATGTGATGGCGACTGTACTACCGAACGCTCCAATGGCGCCAGAGTATCTCGACTCACGCGGCGCTCGCGCGTAAAACGAGCGAGTCGAGAGTCCGGCGCATGGCACGCGTTTTTCGCGCGATTTTTGAAACCCGCGAGAGCATCTGGACGGGTTGTATGCAGCTCTAGTGTTTCGGGAACGCGCGAGGGCTTACGCGCGCAAAACGCTCCGTCTGGACAGGCTCTAAGTAAACATTTCTTCCACAAAATAACTAATCTGAATTGTACAAAGGCTTGAAGGTTACTTTGACAGCGTACGCCATTTAAAGTGTTTCTTATCTCATCGACAAGCGGTTCGTCGAAAATAATATTTAGCAAAATTTTCATTTCAAACTGATGTTTCTGAATCCGTTAACATTTTTTGGTATCAATAAAAGCAGGCCAAGCTGCCTGTCACTCATTTGGTTAGCCTAGGTTTGTTTTATAACAATCCACAAAAGTTTCCTTTTTCTGACAAATAAAAAAATCTGCGACAACATGTATTCGATAAAATTTGTCGTTAAAACAAAGTACAACCCCTGTACAACTTATATAGTCGTTCTTAGCGCCCTAAGCCTCACAGATTGGCGCAGCCTGGCAAAAAATACACTTGCGATTAAAAAAAAAGACGGGAAATCATTAATATTATTGAGAAAATTTCCCCCATTTTTGAGAAAAGCACTATATTATATTAGCCTCAGCCAGAATGATAATTGCAAGCTTTGTATTATCACTCAACGGACTACCAACCTCGTCCGTTTAAACAAATACTCGGCCTGCAATTGCCTCCTTCCCGGCCACGGCAATAATGTAACTATTAAGGCAACGTGAGCTCAGAAAACGGATTTTTAACCCTTAAAAAGTCGTAGCTCTTGTTTGGATCATAATACGGCTGCCCCAAATTTAATTAGCAATATTGAGGCCTTTTTCGAGGGAAATCAGCTATTCGAATCCTGAGTTTTTGGCTTTCGCTTGCTAGGAAAAAATCACGAACATGGTCACGGTCTAAAATACACTTAAAAGAATCGTAACAAATTATGCACAACAGCTAAACATATTAAAATTGGTTCTAAAAATCGGCAACATCATGTTTGAGGGAAATCAGCTATTACTTTTTTATTTATTAAAAAACATGATATCCGCGCTTCCCAACACGCACTTCAATCTCGCTCACGCTTATGCTCAGTGAGAGCGTCGCCTTAAACTGTTAGGTGTCGATCTTTCTAGAAAGTATAATATGTGTTTGTTTCAGCCTCCGCCGGTGAATGCCGTGAGCCAGTGCGTGGCACTCCCAAGCCCCGCCAGCACCATCGAATCCCTCACCCGAGAGTTCCAGGACTCACTAGAACTTTCCACCTCCAAATATGGTGATTAATGGCTATTCTTGAATAATCCGCAGTACGTGACCATAACCTCTAGCCGCCCGAAGGCCTATTAAAAGGCACCGGAATCTAGACACGCGGCAGCGTGTCCAGCCAAGTTCAAAGCAAAAAGGAACTGGCGATGCAGCAGCCGTGTGTTATAATTTTGAGCCACTTTTGACTCCTTAATAACTCAAAATGAATAGGGAACATTACTGCAATGTTCTGCCGCCAGAGGCAGCACTACCACTAATAGTAAACCAGTATAGGAATATAGGGATTCACACACACATGCACAATTGATTGTCAAATGAGTTACAAGGATGCTTGCATAGATAATACCGCAAGTGGGAACGAGATACAATGTCAACGCTGCTAGTGTCGCCACCTACGAAGAGTTTTGCGTAATGTTCCCTATTCAACATAGAAACATGAAATTTGGTATATGTAAAAAAATAAATATTAATGTATTAAAATCGGCATTTTTATCACTGACTGACTGACTTAATAGCTGACCGATAGGTCAAAATCCTAACTCACTTCCAGTTGACCTAGAAAGTTGAAATTTGGCGTCGTATACAAAACACATTAAAAAAACGGGGAATTTTTAAGTATTATTTTATTATTATTTATTTTAGTTACCTGTCAGTCAGAAGTCAAATCTTGAGCATTAATTTATCCTAAGTTACCTGCTTTGTGTAAATAATTCGTGTTCAAATTTAAGCAGTTATACTTTTATATAGCAAACATTGTTCTTAAGAATACATTTTATTTTAGGATTATCTACTGAACTTGGCACCCATTTAGATCTCAATTCTTTTGTCGGCGAAGTTGACAACCACGCATATTCTTAATATTGAACTTGGCTCCCATTTTCACATTTATGTTTTTGGTGGGATTTTATTTATTATTCGTTCGATTATAAAATAAAAGAAATTGTACTCTATTTCCTATTAACGGCCTCCGTAGCCCAGTTGGTAGTGACTCTGCCTACGAAGCTGGAGGTCCCGGGTTCGAATCCCGGTCAGGGCATTTATTTGTGTGTTTATCACGAATATTTGTTCCTGAGTTATGGATGTTATATATGTATATAAGTATCTATATGTATTTATCTATTATACAGGGTGTGGCCTGTAATAGGAGCAAATATTCAAAAGGACGCTTCCTTAGAGCATTTGCAGTAACCCCTTGTGTCCCACTCGTTTAATTTTTTTTTGGATTCAGATATATTTTGATCTAAAGTTATGACCTCCAAGTAATGTATCTTGGCACCACGACATCATAGCACAGCAGTCAAAGCGGATTTTGAGGTAACACCATGTAACGAGTCATAATAGTTTTTGTATTTTTGTTTTCAAAAGATATTTTTGTGATTTTTTGTTTTTTTTTTATTTTTTTTAGTGTCTTTAAAATAAAAAGTTACTGATAGCACTCCAGAAGAGTAAAAAAATACAACTAAACTTAATTTGAAGAAAAAAAAATCCAAAAAAAAATGTTTTTTTTGAAGTTTAACAATGTGGCAATAATTGTTCAGAAGCTTAATAATCTACCGTTTAATTTTTTGCCCCTATTACAGGCCACACCCTGTATATATCATCGCCTAGTACCCACAACACAAGCCTTATTGAGCTTACCGCGGGCCTAGGTTGATTTGTGTAAGATTGTCCCGTAATATTTATTATTATTTATTATTATTATTGTAGTTGATTCAAATTTCATAAACATAGAAAAAGGGATGGCAAAACCTAACCCGATCTAGTAGTTACATATGTGCAGTAATCCACCACAGACTTCACTGCTACACATTTCCTTTTTTACAAGGTTTATATTAACTTGACTTGTTCGTATGTATGTAAGTATATAAGTATGTAAGTAAGTTGTCCGTCTAAATTGGCAATCCAATTTTCAGTCACTTGCCGTTATCCGATTGAGCTGAAATTTTGGGTATTAGTATAGTTTGGATGACAATTCAATATAATGGTACCATCGAGCTGACCTGATAATGGAGACAGAAGGTGGCCATAGGAATACAGTAGTTAACCGACGTAACCCCGTTGAGTTTGGGCTCGTTAGAATCGTCTCAATGAGTAGTTGATGATGGTATGCAGAAAACTACAGTCGGCAATAAAAGCTTGTACCAAAAATGAAATTTTTGACAGAAACTTATTCCGTAGTAACTTTAGTTTGTTTTATGTTCGGCGTCAGCGCTCGACAAGTCATCGATGAGCCACGAGTCACGCACGTCGTCTCGCAGCAGCACCGGAACTTCGCTTAAACACAGACCGCCCGAGTCCACACTCGACATCAAGGAGGCTGTCAGAGGTACACAACTGTCTACTGTACCCTTATTGAAATAAAATTCAATTCGCATTGACAAGTCGTTCATGAGCAACGATTCTCGCGTCGTCTCGCAGCAGCACTAGCACGTCGCTTAAACACAGACCTCTCGAGTCCACACTCCAAATTTAAGAGGCTGTCCGAGCTGTACACAACTGTAACTTTACCCATATAGGAATAAAGTTCGCCTTATCACGGCTGAAAATCAGCGTATTGTAATTCCAACCATAATATAGTCGCTCAAACGTCTGATTTACGTCGACCGCCCGTCCTCTTGATCTCCAAACACAGCGTAATGTAATTCCAACCTTATTTCATTATACACAAAGTCCGCTTCAGGTTCGCAAAGAGATGACATAGCTGGTAACGCCTTCAGCGGCGCTACACGAAAATCGAAATCCAACCTTACCGCAGTACACACAGGGTCCCCTTTCAGGTGAATACGTGGTGCGGCCCGCGGACGACGAGCAGCGCTGCGGCTCGCGCACGCACAGCGAGGGCCGCTCGCAGCTGCCCACCGGACACTCCAGCCTCGGCGGCGGGAACTCTAGGTGAGTAAGGCCCTTCTCTCACGAGGCTATTCAGATGCTACGTGACTGAGATGCAAACCATGATCGCCTACTGGTATGCCACTCGTTTCCGCACACGGTTATACTCAAATAAGACTATTTTGTGTCAGTTGCGGAACAACATTCGTATAGTGACTCCAGCGATGAAGACATATTTTCTTCTCTATTTATATTGCAAGGACAGGCGCTTATTATTATTAGCGCAATGTAGCAAATATCGCTTTAAAACAACGCCATCTCTCGGACAATTCAGACACTAGACTAGACGCCTTTTCTGTTACATCGTTCCTGACATAATCTGCCAGCTTATAATTATAGAAACATGAATAATTTTCCACCTCCTGAACGAAATTAATATTAAAAATTTGTTCAGCCGCCGCCATGTTGTCTACGACGCGTAATTGAATCCTAGAAGAAGAATAGTAGAATCCTGAGCGTAGCGAGTGTTTCAACACACGGGAAGTAAAATACATTCGCACCCGTGTGTAACACAATACTTTTCACCTCACTGTAGCGAGGAAAGTGCAACATGCAAAACAACTTTATTTAATTTAAATAATAAATACAACTTTGCACCCTTGTAATCACAAGGTTATTTTTTTTAACAGTAGTAATAACGTTAAATAATATCAAGTAGAATTTTGGTTAAGTGCGAGCCCGGCCAGGGAAGCCAGGGCGGGTATGTCGGACTCCCGCGAACTGCCCGAACTACCGACTAAAACCCCACGGTGGTCCATCTCGTCAACAAGGTGCCGGGTTACGGGCACGCCGAAGCACTCTTCCGCGACCCGACGGTGACTGGCCTTGTTGACGGGGCCCCAACTCTGTAGCAGGTGTTAACCTGCACCAACGAGTGGCGCGCGGGAACACGCGCAACGCCGTCTCGGGCCAGTTAGTGACGCGGCCGACAGACTTCCCCAAGCCTGCCGGCCCTGGCCACAGTTAGGGGGGAATGTGGCGAGCGTAGGCTCGCCGCCTTCGCCCAATTCGCCGCTGGCGACCGGGATCCACAGAGGTGGCTTCTCTTTCGCGTTCAGCGGCTTCTTTGGCCTCCATTACGGCCTGGCAGAAGGCAAGGACCGCTTTCCATGCCCTGTCGCTGTCCACCATTGTTGTCCATGTCCACCATCTTCCGGAAACCTAACCTAACCTCCTAATTTTTTGAATTCGGTGAGGTAATAACTACTTATAAACCGGCCAAGTGCGTGTCAACCCCGCCCAGTGTGGGGTTCCGTCGGGTTCCGTAGTTGCCCGCCTGTCTTTACATCGCCGCGCGCACACTAACACCCACTAAACCTGTTTCCATTATTTGATACTAGCTTCTGCCAGCGACTCCGTCCGAGTCAAACTCGTTTGTATCGTATCACCATACAAACTTTCACGGGTCTCCCTTGTTAGACCTAACAACTTTAGACCTAATGTTTCACTAGACATAATGCATTTTCCTTAGAAACAGTGAACTTTTCTGTTTTTTTTAAATATTTTATCACTTTGGAAGTGTCTCTCGCTTAAACTCTTCAGTTTAGAAAAAAAATATATAAAAAACTTGTATATACATTTTTAAGACCTATCCATAGATACCCCCCCCCCCACACGTATGGGTTAGATGAAAAAAAAATTTTTTGAGCTTCAGTTCTGTGTATGGGGAACCCCTAAAACTTAATGTTTTTTTTTCGATTTTTTGTGTAAAAATCTTAATGCGGTTCACAGAATACATCTAAAAACTAAGTTTCAACAGTATAGCTCTTATAGTTTCGGAAAAAAGTGGCTGTGACATACGGACGGACGGACAGACAGACAGACAGACAGACATGACGAATCTATAAGGGTTCCGTTTTTTGCCATTTGGCTACGGAACCCTAAAAATTGTCTACCACCATCAAAATTGTACGTAATGTTCAGCAAATAAATGAATTTCAATTTCAATAGAACTCATTAGGTTAGGTTTGTTTTGCAATAATCCTATTAAGTTTATTATTTAAGAAAAAAATGCATTAGGTCTAGTGAAACATTATGTCTAATGAAACGTTCTAAACTAAAGTTGTTAGGTCTAACAAGGGAGAACCATCTTTCACCCCCCATTTCAGCCCCTTGGGGATAATTTCCAGGATAAAAACTATCCTATGTCCTTCCCCGGGACTCAAACTATCTCTATACCAAATTTATTAACTCTATACCAAATATTTAAAAACAGACAGACACACTTTTGCATTTGTAATATTAGTATGGATGATTCACAAATTTATATTTATTTACTAGTTTTATTAACTGTTTGACACCACTAAACAACTTGATCTTCAAATAGTAATTTTTAACAGAATTGAAACTCGTGCAGATATTTAGTAAGAAAATAATTACTGAAAAATCCGCTAGATGTCCCTGTACCGCTTGGGTGAATTCCTGAATCGCGCTGTCAAGATTTTTCTTAAGTTGGTAGGGTGGGTTATTGGTTTCTGTTCTTATTCTATAGGTATGTTAATTTTTGAGAGTTATTTTTTGGAAAGCCTATCGCTAATATCAGCGAAGGCTGTTTCTTCCTTATACAAATACAAAATTATTTATTGTTCGAATGTGAGTGATTATAAAAATGGTGTTAGGGTTAGTATTTTGGTTACATCACAATCAGCCAGAGTTTGGCGTAGGTACAATATTTTGATTCTCAATATGCATGTCATTGAAATTATGTCATTGTTATTTATTGTAATAATGATATCGAATTAAATTTGTAAAAAAGTAAAAAAAAAAAAAAAAATAGAAATCAAAGTATACATTAGTATGGGCCAAAGGAACGTTCCGATCGGGTTTGGGTTCCGATTGGATTTCCTAAGAATGAGTTCTAAACTAACATAACCAATTATTATTACTATTTGTGTGTGTGTTTTTTCTTTATGTTGTTTGTGTGATTATTGTTATTTTGTGTTATATTGTATGTGTGATTTTTTTAAATAATATTTTTTTATTTGTCAATTTTACGATTTAAACTGCATAAAAAGTGTCCGTATCCAGTTATAATAATAATGCTTATTATGCATGAAAATAAATAAGGCACGTCAGCATAATACGGAGAAAAGCAAATTTTGCAGACAAAATAAGCTGTCAATCTAAGGCCTTTGTCTAAGATTTTCATCAATTGAACAGCTGTTCTGATAGTACAATTTGGTCACAACGTGCGGACAGCGCTTAACTCAAGCAAGACCGTTGGCGGCGTCGGACGGCGGCCTGTGTCCTCCCGGCCCTAAACACCCAATATCGAAGGAAAGAAAGAAGTTCATATTGGCTTGCGCCCTTTTCTATCTCTGGGGCTGGGCCCCTACGTGACAGTGACAAAACTTGTCATCACAGTTTTATATTAGAGTTTATTTTGATATTCTGTAAATATTGTGAATATAGGTAGTGTACATAGTTTTATCCTCTGTAAGTAACAATTTTATACACTTATTATTTCGGCCCAGCGACTCTTTTCGATTGGTTTTCTCTTTAAACATTGTTATGCCAAAAAGCACTCTAAATTATGGCTACGTCCCAGCCTGGTGACAATACGTCGACTGATTACTCGTGCAGCCTCTGCCAGAAAAGCTTTAAAAGTGTAAGAGGACTTAATATACATTTCACCAAGTCGCACAGGAACTGCCACAGTCAAAATGGTACTCCATCAATCAGCAGCACTCTTATCCCACCCTCTGTAGCATCTACCACTAATATTTCTACACTATTACCATTCCACCTCCTCATCAGCAACCTAAAAAACAGTACTCCCATAATCAAAAGAATACCACGCGGCGCCAGAATAACAGTCGCAGCCCATCTTTCGAATATAATTGATAAATGCTCCGAAAACAATAGTATCGAAGACTGGCACAACCTTCTCCTATTTTCCTATCGTACCCTACACATAAACAAAGACAATTCAAACTCTTCTCTTACTCAAAAAATCAAGAACAACTGTTTTGTTCAGGCATCTGTTCCTTCCACAGCTGACGGACAAATATTTCGATCGTTCAACCTCCGCAAGAATATCGAGACGAAAATAAGTGATGGGGATTTGAAAGGCGCCGCTCGTCTTCTTTTTTCAAGCGATGTGTTGTCACCAGATACCCCTGAAACCTTTTCGGCCCTACAGAGCAAACATCCCCCAGCTCCTTCGACTCCATATTTTCTCGATCCACCAACGGCTAGCCAGTTCTGCTTGGAAATCAACAGTAAAGAAATTTACGAAGCGATTTTTTCGTTTAAAAATGGATCAGCAGCTGGTCTGGACGGTATTTCACCCCAGCATCTGAAAGATTTGGTCTCTCTCTCTGCTGGCGATGCAGGCAAAAAACTTCTTAATTCAATCACTAAATTAGTAAATAAAATGTTCTCTGGCAATATCAACTCCGAAATAGTCCCCATTTTGTTCGGTGCAAACCTGATCGCACTGTCTAAAAAAGACGGAGGGGTGAGACCCATAGCCGTTGGTACAACACTTCGGCGTCTTGCGTCCAAAATTGCAGTTCGGCATATCTTATCTAAATTACAACCCCTTTTCGAACCCGTACAACTAGGCTTTGGCACCAAAGGCGGGTGTGAGGCAGCCGTACATTCCTTGCGCACGTACCTCTCAGATGCATCGGCCGAAGTGTTGGTCAAAATTGATGTGA
Organism: Epinotia brunnichana; assembly: GCA_963854355.1. Lineage (NCBI taxonomy): Eukaryota > Metazoa > Arthropoda > Insecta > Lepidoptera > Tortricidae > Epinotia > Epinotia brunnichana. The sequence goes on along the minus strand of OY977937.1, from coordinate 42,389,451 downwards.
AAAATGCATTTAATTCAGTCAATAGGGACACTCTGCTGTCAGAAGTAAAACAAAACATTCCCGAAATTTACAACTATTTACTGCTTTCATACGCAGACCCGACTAATCTTTTGTACCGGGAACATTTACTATCGTCTGAAGTCGGATGTCAGCAGGGTGATCCACTCGGGCCAGCAATATTTAGTTTGGCGATAAACCCAATTATAAAAAATCTCAAATCTAAATTTAACGTCTGGTATCTGGACGATGGAACCTTAGGAGGCGATGTGGATACCGTTGTTTCCGATCTAGCAACGATAAAGTCGAAATTTAAAAATATTGGCTTGGAATTGAATTTCACCAAATGCGAACTATATGTTCAAAATTCCAGCTTAAATGTTTTAGATATCCAGCAGAAATTTAATACTCTGACGCCTAACATAAATATTGTAGATACAAAAACACTTTGCCTCCTAGGGTCCCCTATTTTCGAGGACTCTTTTCAAGATTATATACAAAATTCAATTTCCAAATTCCAAATCTGTTCCAACCGTCTTTTAGAAATAAGCCCCCATTACGCCTTAACCTTGCTAAAATTCTGCCTTTTCGTGCCCAAATTAACGTATGTACTTCGCTGCAGCCCATTTTATAAATTTCAAAGTATATTGGCACCACTAGACGACCTTATAAAATCAAATTTAGAATCAATTTTGAATATACAGCTCAGCGACCAGTCTTGGACCCAAGCATCCCTCCCCATTAGACATGGTGGGCTAGGGATAAGAAAAATTTCTAGTGTTTCTCTGCCAGCTTTTTTGTCTTCCATCCACAGTTCAACTAGTCTCATAGGCAAAATCCTTGGGGGTGCCCCCTCAAACTTTGAAACTGCTGGCTTGATGGCTTGATGGAGGCAAAAAACGCTTGGTCATCCGCTTGCCCGGGAAAAGATTTCCCAGACCATCCTCGTTGCCAAAGGAGCTGGGACGATGTATGCTGCAAAATTTATGTTGATTCTCTCCTGAGCCGCAGTACAGGTGCGGAGCGGGCCAGACTTTTGGCGTCAGGTACCAAGGAATCCGGTGAATGGCTCCACGCTTACCCGTCGCCAAACACTGGCACTTTCTTGGAGCCTGAAACGCTCCGTATCTCAACATGTCTGCGACTCGGGATTCCTATATGCACTCCACACAGATGTCCCTGCGGCAGTTCTGTAGACTCACTGGGACATCATGGGCTTTCTTGCCAGAAAAGCGCTGGCCGGTTTTCCAGGCACGCCGCTCTGAATGACATTCTACGCCGCTCTCTTGCCAGCGTCAATGTGCCGGCCTTGTTAGAGCCGCCCGGCATTTTCAGGGACGATGGCAAGAGACCGGATGGAATGTCATTAATTCCGTGGAAGATGGGTCGGGTGCTCGTGTGGGACGCCACCTGTGTCGACACATTGGCTCCATCCCATCTCCACGGAACATCCTCCAGAGCCGGTGCGGCTGCAGAGGCTGCGGAAAAGGCCAAAGTTAATAAATATAGGGGTCTCGGCGCTGAATACTGCTTTGTTCCATTCGGCGTCGAGACCCTTGGTCCATGGGGTCCCAGCGCACTCAACCTAATCAAAGAGCTCGCCAAAAAATTAGCCGACACCACCGGGGACCGAAGAGCTGGCAGCTTCCTCGCTCAACGCATTAGTATTGCGATACAGCGGGGAAATGCTGCCAGCATCTTCGGCACCATGCCGCGGGGAGACCCCTTAGTTTAGTCATAAGTAGTTTTATTTAGTTTTATTTATTCTTTTTTTTTTCTGGTTTTTAAGTTGAATTTGATACTACTTATAATATAATGTACATATACCGACTTGTAAAACATTGACTTTTATGAATAAATAGAAATTAGACCTTATGGCACATATTCTAAAATAGAAATTAGAATGTACTTCAACATGGCTTAGTCCTTTTTGGTTATTAGAAGATTAAGGTAGCGCAAAATAAATACAGGGGTAGGATATGTTGTTGAAAATATATGATATTAAATCTTTTTTTAAATAAATATTGAAATAATTATCATTAAAAAAAAAAAAAATTACGTTAAATTCGAAGCAGTAGTTTAAGAATAATTTTTATTAAAAGTTAAAGTTCCTCATTTTTGTCACTCTGACTCAGTGCTCATTATTATTATGGTATAATATGTTTTTATCACATATAATTATAGAACGGGCAACGCCGTTTATGCGGATTCAGAGAACAACCAAAAATTAGGCTTTATAGCCCTTAACTTTGGCAATATCCACCCGAAGAGACGCGAACCTAAATCTGACAATGACCCTAATGGGTTTAATTAAACCTCATTCTTCTCCCAACATCTTGAATATGGGAAAATAAGTTTGTATATAAACTTTTTTGAAGTAAAAAAAACATGGCTGATAAAACTGACGTATGTGAATAAAAAAAAACCGGCCAAGTGCAAATCGGACTCGCGCACTAAGGGTTCCGTACCATTATCTATAAAATTATTTATTTTATTCTGTTTTTAGTATTTGTTGTTATAGCGGCAACAAAAATACATCATTCTGTGAAAATTTCAACTGGAACTATCACGGTATCAGTGAGATACAGCCTGATGACAGACAGACATAAAGACGTACAGCGGAGTCTTAGTAATAGGGTCCCGTTTTACTGTTTGAGTACGGAACCCTAAAAAACCACAGTTGACATAATATGCCTGTGATTTTTTGTAAATATTGTCTAAAAGATCGTTTATTTTCTTAGTGTTGTATCCATATGTGGCCTTGTGGCTGACTCAAAATTTATAATTTCTCATGCTGAAGAGTATGTACAGGTTTGAGTTCAATTCTTGTTTATTATTTTAAATTATCATCTCGAGTCAAAACAGGACGTCACGTAACGTCACACAGCCAAATTCACGTGGTTATTTTCTTAGTGTTGTATCCATATGTGGCCTTGTGGCTGACTCAAAATTTATAATTTCTCATGCTGAAGAGTATGTACAGGTTTGAGTTCAATTCTTGTTTATTATTTTACATTATCATCTCGAGTCAAAACAGGACGTCACGTAACGTCACACAGCCAAATTCACGTGGTCAGCGCACATTAGTTTCTTTAAATTTATATTTTAGTACTTTTTCGATTAAACACTAAAAAAACGGCCAAGAGCGTGTCGGGCCACGCTCAGTGTAGGGTTCCGTAGTTTTTCGTCCGTCACAGTAAGTGTGTGAAATTACTTTGTAATTATTTTCAAAAACTATTCAACCTATCAAGTTAAAAATAATTTTCCTAGAAAGTTTTTATAAAGTTCTACTTTTGAGATTTTTTTCATATTTTTTAAACTTATAGTTCAAAAGTTAGAGGGGGGGGGGGGGCACATTTTTTTTTTACTTCTGGAGCGATTATCTCCGAAAATATTACCATTATAAAAAAAATATTTTAGCAAACCCTAACGGTTACTGAGATTATCCGCGGACGGACGGCCAGACAAAGCGAAACTATAAGGGTTCCTAGTCGACTACGGAACCCTAAAAAACGAAGAACTTATTACAAATCTTAAGCATTATACGAATCGAATGACATATAATTTATCAAAACTATATGTCATCCGTCCGTCCGTCCGTCCATCTGTCTGTCACCAGACTGTATCTCAAGAACCGTGATAGCTAGAGAGTTGAAATTTTCACAGATTATGTATTTCTGTTGCCGCTATAACAACAAATACTAAAAACAAAATAAAATATTTTTTTAAGGGGGGCTCCCAAACAACGTGATTTTTTTGCCATTTTATAGATAATGGTACGGAACCCTTCGTGTGCGAGTCAAACTCACACTTGGCCGGTTTTTTTCTTGTTGTCACCACCTGTCAAAATATTGTACTGAAACAGACGGCACCATGACGTCACCGATATAACACGACTAAATTATAAATGACATTAGACGTCAAGAATGTATTAGTCTTCTGATACTTCTTAATTTAGTAAGGTTTAATTTACCATCGTCCCTTTCGGGCTTTCGAGTAACACGGAAGGGCATTCGCACCATTTCCCGTATGTCAAAGTACAGTCGCCATCACATACATAGGTACACTATAGGTGTTCAAAAATATCGGCACATGCACCCTAATGCCTTGAAAATAGAGGTGTGTTCCGATGTTTGTGACGTGCTTGTTTGCTCCGATGTGCAAGTTTTACCGGTGTATTGTGTCATTTTTGATGTATTAGTGTCATCATTACAGCAAAATCCTCCCCCCCCCCCCCCCCCCCCGATCCCGCAAGAAATGACAGAATTATTTGACTGTAATATTCATAGCTAAACCGACTCCCTTCCGCTAGGAAGGCTGTGTTGCTCGAAGTTTCGGGCATACGCTAGGACGACATCTATTATATCCTGTATCTACGCGCTACAGTGTCGCGGCAGCCGCAGAAGTACCTTGCCTTATATATGCGACCTGCCGACCACAGTGACCGTAATGTGCGGCTCTACATTACCATTGTTTCTGAGCAGACGGAGCAACTCGGAGTCGCTCGGCGGCGGGCGTCGGCGCTCCGCGGGCGACGAGCAGCTCGGACTCGCGCTGCGCACGCGCTCCACCTCCGGCCAGCCGCTCACTGACATGCAGATACTGGAGCAGGTCACCGTGCTCAACCTGGACACGGGTCAGACAACCTCTCTCTCTCCCTGACAACCTCTCCCCCTCCGACAACTTACGTCCCGGCAGAACAATAAAAATGTAGTTTTCTTCGGAATACATTTATTGAATACTAGCACGTAATTTATGATAAAATAGCTCTGCGCGACATGCGCTTGACGCTGGGGTGGCTCGCCGACTGGCGGGGCGCGAGCGCCGGCCGCTGCCCGAACGACTCCCTTCCCGCGCCCCGTCCCCGCCGTCGTCCGATGCCCGCGAGTACATCGTCCCGGCGTTGAAAGACTGACTTTCAACAATAAATTGCAGAGATTCTTTGTGATGCCTTTCGCGGGTCTAGGATAGAGGTCTAGTCAACCCTTCGACAACCTGCAATATAGTCGTTGCGGTGAAGTTCGCCCGATGGAGTAAGTAGTTGATTTGTATCGTCTTCTTGTATGTCTTCAGGTGTGATTTGATATGAGTTCATCATACAGAATTCAGGATTTGTGGCCCTTAATGGGTTGGTTGGCAGGCGGCCAAGATACAGGCTCAGCCTAGTTTGGCGTCTGACGGATATAACGTTTATAATTAAAGTGTGTTTTTGTTAAATAAATAAATTTGATATTTTTTTTTCGATATTACGACGGAGGCAAAACAGCTTTTAATAAACCACATCAGTGGCAATCAATTCTACGGCCCGCCTGATGGTAACCGGTTACCTACGCTTATTCACGCTTACAACTCCAGAGGACTCGGGTAAAAACCTGTACACTCGTTGAAGAACCCATACTGTAGCCCCTCGGGTATACCATGGTAAGGAAGTTAATTCCACAGCCGGAGCGTTCGCGGGAGTAAACTCCTCTGGAACCGTACCGTGCGTGACCATTTCAGTTCCAAGGTGTGAGGCCATTGAGGATTTGGCCGTGGGTATCATGCCAAACAGTTCAGCACAGACCGTTATACAAGCGGTAGAACACACAAGAAGGCAAGGTTTCCTCTTAGGCTTAAAGATTAAATATCACTTTTGAGTTTGGGTCGACGATTCGCACTGCACGTCTTTGAAACGAGTCAAAAGGCCCAAGCTGGTATCCAAGTGCCATACGGCCTGCCCGTGGCTGCTTATCATTTTAGAAGAATCCCAAGCCCTTTATTGATTGTAGGATTCGTGAAACCTTATGACAAATGCACGTCTCTAACTGACCATCAGGACCACAACACCTCATACCTACAGAGCAAGCAGTTTCCCCTTTATGATGTGGGGTATGAGCGAGATGACTAGAAATCGATATGTATTGAGAATATGAAGTTTCAAGATCGCTATTAGAAAATTGAAGGAAAATAGTTATCCGGAATTTTTTTTACAAGGTAATAAATGTATCGGGAAATGAGTCTAACAAATCACCAATCGCTATTTTTGCAACTTGCCTTGTTAGTATGTCCAGAAGTAATCTTGCTGAACGAGTAGTTTATGACTGTCCCAAAAAAAGTACAGTCGACATGAAAAGCATGTAGTTCAGTCGCCATAACATACATCAGAGCAAACAAGCAGCTCACAACCATCGGAACACACCTTTAATTTCAAGGCATTAGGGTGCATGTGCCGATATTTTTGAACACCTATAGTGTACCGATGTATGTGATGGCGACTGTACCAAAAAAGTTTTTTGGCACAGACTTATTAAATGTACAACTTACAGGAGAAAGAGTACCGTTAAGCGTAGCAGAGCACAAGCTACCCCAATGCATCAACCCCCTCAGTCTGCACATAATGAGGCTCACGTCCGAGTACATAGGGCGGGCCAACGACGACGAAAACACGAGGTAAATGGGCCAATCAACTACTTCTTATTATTACGTTAGCCAAGGGACAACATGATCGAGTTTCTTAGTTTTTTTTTACAAAATGGGCTAGAAGCTGGTTAGAAACCCGCTTTGAATATGGTTCAAAGAAAAATGTACATTTTGATTGATTTATCTCAACTTTGATGGACTTAAAACCTTAAAATAAACTTTTTTTAAGTCTTTGACAGCAAAAATTAGATTCACCCAAATGTATACCTTTTTTGACAATTACTCACACGACACAGATATACTCTGGCCAGTTAATCGTGACAGTAGAAAGTAAATAAGGATATGGTTATGTTGAGTATGGATTATGGTATGGAGTTGGGACCATAACCAACTCTATTAAAACGACCAGTTAATACCTGTTAATACGCATAATAGTAGTTTATGTACAGTTACATGTATACACTACTTTATCTACCCACATATTATAAATCCTCAATGATGTGTTACGACATGACGTGTTATGTCATCGATATCGATGTTATTATGATTTTTCATACATTTAAATGATTATAATAACACTGGCATAGATAAAACGCTGAAATTACTTTACTGGTTGCAATAATGGTGGTCATTATATATGGTTTCCGAACACATTATAGAGGAGTTATGATATGGGTGTACATAAAGAGTATAAAGACGTTTACTGCCGGAAACACACATTATGCTTTCACGTCTTCTTTGTTTACTCCCAGAGGGCCCAAGTTGAACAACAACTACAGTCCATGTTTATTGACACGCTATTGTGCTTCTAATTCCTAGTAGCTTTTATCCTAGATTAGCGTAAACAATTTAAACATATTCAGTAAATACAAAGACTCAATGCACTAACATTTTCAGCTTGGAATTGATGCGAAAGATCTCATGGCGGAAGCGACTCTCTGTATTCTCGAGAAAGTCCATGACTCCGCCCCTAGACATGAGGATTCAACCCGTGGATTCTGACCTCAGTATTAACATTAGGTTTCAGTTTTTTTATGTCATTATCATCATTTATTTTGTAATCTTGCTACATCTGTTATATGTGCTTCTCGGACAAATAAAAAAGATAGAGCATTACGAACAACCTGGTTGGTGCAGCTGGTTTTCAACCATGCCAAATAAGTTAATATCGGCATACGCTCACGCACACATATACAAACTAAATTGGGAATGGATGAAATTTTTAGAAGTGCCTGATATTTTTTTTGGTGATAGGAATAGGTAACCTTCCTTAGCACCAGAAAAAAGTAGCAGACTTTTCAGCAGCGTCAATTCTTTTTGAAAAATATAAACAGTTTCCTCACTTACGTTTTGGGTTTAGGACGGCGCACAGAGGAGTATTTGCATTGAAAAACCGCTTAAAAGTCAAAATTACAAAATTAGTCTAATTCACTATCGAAACTTTTTTTTGCATACCTGAATAACCGGTCCACCAAACAAAAGCCATAAAAACCCCTGTTGCTTGCGAACCCCTACGCACGGGCAGTCGAAACTTAGTCATTGTCACAAGTGCACGCCTTTTTTCTCGGCGATCTCGTTTTTGCAACGTATGCTCTTTGCAGTGGTGTTTTTGTGTGGCCGTTTTTAAAAAAAATTGCTTTCGATCATGGAAGAAGAAGGTATGTACCTTATGATGACATATTAATTTACTGTTTTTAACAATCAATAACATATTTATTAGCAGATCAATTTGCTTTTTTGAAATTCAATAATTTCACAAGAAAATTTCAGAAAAATGTCTTTTTGTTTATGTGTCGGGCCTTGGCGGGTTAAATTTGTATCACTCAAATAAAGTGAGGGTCAATATGGATTGAATAAACATGAAAATCTGTCCGCCTTCTTCCGCCATTTTTTTTTCAATAGATTGAAGGCCCCAACACTCAAAACGGAGACGCGGTAGACCTCGTCGGCGATGGCGGGATAACTTGGACTCCTTTTTAAAAGACTGGCCAGTTATTGCTCAAGACCGCGATGAATGGAAGGGGAGAGGGGAGGCCTTTGCTCAGCAGTGGGACATAACGGGCTCGATATAGTATATAGATTGAAGGCAAGGGGTCAGAAACTTAAATTATTAGAATTGTATATTTTTGTTTTCTTTTTCCACAGATTCTTCGGAAATGATTAAAGAATTTCCTAAAAAAGCGTTGTTTGAGATGATGCAAGAATTTAAAGGAGAAAATTTGGAGCAAAAGTTATTTTTACTGGAACAAAAATTGGGTCAAATAACCCATTGCCCCGAACATTCAAAAAATGTTTTAAATCGTGCTTTAAGGTATTTTAAGGGTGATTTTAAAAGCCTATGGAAAAAAGCAAAATACAAAGAAGAGCACTTTTTAAAAAGCAATGAAAAATGGCTGACATCTTCTATAAAATTACCGATTTGGTCTCTGGAAGTAGTAGCACAAAAAAGGCAAGGACGGCCAGCCAAGGATTTTCAAGAATTAAGTGCTTGTAGTAAGCGACGAAAAACGATGCAACTACGAAAAAAGGTATCTGCCGAAGAGCTGACATACGCAGCAGGTGTAAGCCAGCGAGCTACTGGAAATACTGACGCTTCAAAAATGATCAAAGAGCTAGTTTCTTCGCCTACAAGAGCTACGAAATTACGGAAAGTTATAACTAAAATACGAAACCAAGACCCAATTAAAAAACATACGCCTGAAGAAGCACTGGCAATTTTCGTAGAAGGAGACTTTACCAGAAAACAGTGGGAAATTATACATGGAGCTAACAAAAATATATACCCCTGTTATTCACTTATTAAAAAAGCAAAAACGAATTGTTATCCCGATGAGGAGTTTATCCGAATAACTGAAACCTGCTCCGAGATCGAGTTGCAACTGTTGCAAGCATTATTAGACCATACAGCATCGCGTCTTTTTAAATATGCATCAGAAGTAATTAACACGTGTACACTTGAGGAAAAATTGAATTTGGTATTGATTACCAAATGGAGCTGTGACGGATCCCAGCAAAGTCAGTTTAAGCAAAAATTTGAAACATGTACTGACAGTGATGCAAATATATTCCAAAGCTCGCTTGTGCCCTTGAGATTAAGTGTTGTAATTAACAGTGAAGAAAGAAAAGTTATTTGGCAAAACCCAGTGCCTTCATCTGTTAGGTTCTGCAGACCTATTCGGATAAGATTTGTCCATGAGACAAAAGACATCACAAAAGACGAAATACGTTACGTGGAAGACCAAGCGAAAAACTTGAGAAAAACCGAGATTTCGAGTAATGATGATGGTGCAGTCAGTATAACGCACATCATGAAATTTGCGATGGTAGACGGAAAAGTGTGTAACGCCGCTACTGATACATCATCCACCATGAGATGCTACATTTGTGGGCAGACGTCTAAAGACTTTAATAAATTGAAAGAAAAAAAGGAGATAAATGAGGAAGCACTACAGTTTGGGCTGTCAGTTTTACACGCAAGAATCCGGTTTTTTGAATCTTTATTACATTTGGCGTACAAACTACCTATGAAAAAGTGCCAAGCACGAAGTGCATTAGAAAAAAAAAGCGTTGATGAAATTAAAAAAAGAATACAAAAAGAGTTCAAAGAAGAAGTGGGTCTCTTAGTAGATATTCCCAAAGCCGGATTCGGAAATACGAATGATGGGAACACATCAAGAAGGTTTTTTGCGGATCCGGATACGTCTTCAAGGATCACGGGCGTCAATGTAGACTTAATAAAAATATTACGGGTAATCTTGGAGGTGATATCGAGTGGCCACAGTATAGACACTGACAAATTTGCAGCGTACGCACACGAAACTGGCAAAATGTACGTTGAGCTTTATGGGTGGTACCCTATGTCACCCACTATGCATAAAGTTTTAATGCATGGTGCCATGGTCATAGCTCATGCCATACTGCCAATAGGACAGTTTTCGGAAGAGGCAGCTGAGGCGCGGAATAAGAATTTCCGCCAGTACAGAATAAATTTCTCTAGAAAATTTTCAAGAATAGATTGTAATAGAGATGTCCTAAATAGACTGTTATTGAGCTCCGACCCATACCTCAGCTGTAAAAGAGGAAAGCAGCGAAAGAAAAGTGAACCATTTACAAGGGAGGCGGTTAGTCTAATGGCCGAATACACACCAGTACCTCAACATGACCTTTCAAATGACCAGAATAGCGATGAAAATGAACAATCTGATTAATTAGACATAAGTAATTTTTGTGGCGATATGTCATCGCAGGATTATTTTTAATACATATTTACAGTCAATTACTTTGTTTTATTTCACCACAAAACACAAAAACCGATTAAATAATTTTGATCGGTTTTTTGACACAAATACTCCTCTGTGCGGCGAATAAGACACGTTGCTTGATCCGTCTCATATTACAAAAAATATCTTAAAAATCCGTGGTAAACTGACACTCGCAACGATATTGACAGCTGCATCAGCTATATTATTTGTCATTGCCAGGGTCAGATATTTAAAATATTTTTTGCAATATGAGACATGGATCAAGCAAAGTGTCTTATTCGCCGTCCTAAACCCAAAACGTAAGTGAGGAAACTGTTTATATTTTTCAAAAATAATTAACGCAGCTGAAAAGTTTGCTAAGTACTTTTTTCTGGTGCTAAGTATTCCTATCACCAAAAAATAATCAGGCACTTCTAAAATTTTCATCCATTCCCCATTGCACATCACTCGAAATGTGTGAGCATGACAGCATTGCGACACGTGCTGAAGAGTTTTCTTGGTCTGAAGATTTGCTTGTATTGTATACGATTACCAGACGTCGTCAAATTTGTTGTATTGCAACATGATTGTGTTAACAGAGTTGGTATAGACAATATGAATCTGCATCGTTAAATATGGTTAATATTAACGTTATTAAGCATTACGATTGATATTGTTTTTACCAAATCCGTTAACAAGCCTGCGCTGCACCGAAAATGAAAATTTACGATGAATATTAAAATGGTTGCAGTTCGTAACTGTGCAGAGCAAAAAGCCATCTTCTTAATTCAAAGCATAATCATTCAACGTTTAAATATAGTAATGATATACTAGTATTTAATCGACATTTCGTTGCCGGCATTTCATTACATGTATTAATAGGGAACATTACGCAAAACTCTTCGTAGGTGGCGACACTAGCAGCGTTGACATGGTACCTCGTTCGCACTTGCGGTATTGTCTATTCAAGCATCCTTGTCAAGTTGTCACTCATTTGACAATCAATTGTGCATGTGTGTGTGAATCCCTATATGTCTATACTGGTTTACTATTAGTGGTAGTGCTGCCTCTGTCGGCAGAACATTGCAGTAATGTTCCCTATTGTGCGTGGATTGTTTTTCGTTTTGTCTGCTTTTATTTTGTTGATCAATACAAGTATAATGTCGTGTTTATGTTGCGCCATGGTGTACGTATATGTATTGGAAATGAAATGTATATATATATATCACGAGTGGTGTGGTGTTGAAAACACATTTTGATGACATTATTTGTAGAACATAGATAGGATGTACTCTTGAATTTGATTGTTTTGTTAAATCATTTATACAAAGTTAATCTCACATATCATCTTCATTCTGAATAACTCACGAGAGCTTCGAAACATGTCACCCGCAGTGACAATACGCGAGTTTAACCGTTACTTTTAGTAGAAATAATTTGACCCTACACTCTGTTTAATTTTTGAATACTTATAGGTATATTGATTTAATGATGAATTCTTAGTTTATTATAGAGTTAAATGTATAGAAGTAACTCTAATACAACAATAAATCCCCCCTTTAAAACGTGAAGGGTGCCTGAGGTACGTGTTTGTGCGTCTGCTTTGTCGGGTAGTCTGCTGACTGACGCCGTCTCTGTCTACCGCAGGGAGACGGACGAGGAGAGCGAGAGCGTGTGCGCGGGCGGCGACGACGACGCCAAGGAGGCAAAGCAAGCTGCGGACACTAAGAACACTATACGCAAGAAGACTGAAAAGTAAGTCGCATTCTAACTGGTCAGGGGTTACATACTAGTATACTTAAGTTGTGATCAAGGATCGGACAAACGCCCGTTATTTTTAAAACAACCCTATTCCGTACAGCAGAGACTTCCTTCTGATATGATGTTACGATATTATATTATTTATTTATTAACACGTTTACACAAAATATAAAATAAGTGTAGTTGGAAAACATTTTAATTTTTTCTCGAACACAGACCGGAATGACAATCATTAATAAGATGGTCTTTGAATACATATAAATTATAGTATAGTAAATGTATAATATACCTAATAATATTTTTTATTAAGACGACGTGAGCTCAGAAAACGGATTGTTAAAAAGTCGTAGCGTTTGTTTGGATTATAATATGGCTGCCCTAAATTTAATTATCAATCTTGAGGCCTTTCTCGAGGGACAACAGCTATTCGAATTCTGAGTTTTTGACTTTCGCTCGATAGAAAAAAATCACGAACATAGGTCTAAAATACACTTAAAAAAATTCTAACTAATTATGCACAAATGGTAAACATATTAAAATTGGTTCTAAAATTCGGCAATATTATGTTTGAGAGAAATCAGATTACTTTTTGTTTATTTAAACGCACAAAAAATTAAAATTAAAAACATGATATCCGCGCTTCCGAACACGCACTTCCATCTCGCTCACGCTTATGCTCAGTGAGAGGGAGAGAAGACCCCGAGCCTACCTCGCCTTAACAATATATTTACCTAAGGAAGTCTCTGCTGTAAGGAACAGGGTTATGTTTTGAAAATGACGGGTGTTTGTCCGATCCTTGGTTGTGATACAAAATGAAAATAAGTGAATCTATCCATGTGTCTGAACAACGCTTTCTAAGGTCCCTTAGTAAAAGCTGTTCATGATTCTTAACAATTTTTTACTAAAAGACCAACCGTGTCGGTGCGAATAAATGCTGTTTCAGAAAACTCTTTGACTGATCGAACTGTATGAAATAGTTGTTTTTTGTGACACGGACAAAGCTGGTGACATAGTAAAAGTTGTTAAGAATCATGGATAGACTAACTTTTTAAAATTCCGTATCACGACTTATGATACCACCCAGTATTTTCACGCGTATTTTTGACTGGGTTTATTCAAAGAACAGCAATATAGTAAATTATATGAAAAGTTAGGACATCGTCTTTATTCCTACCATGGGTGTCAAAATTTGGCCCCAAGATTTTGCAAATTCAACTATGTTTGTTGCTGTTGGTGTTGATTGTATGGTATAGTGTATTAAATTGATAATTTAATCTCATTGTGAATTTAGGACTATCCCCGCACCGCTAGTGAAAAGTCACTCTCAGGACAGTATAAACATCAAAATCGTTCCCGAAGTCAACCACAACAGGTGACGGTGTGATACTAACTTCGTGTGTTATTGCAGTGCGAGTTTGGTACTGAGTTTATCAAATACCTAACAGATTTTGTTTTCTCGAGTCCCACTTATTTCATCATAAAATTCATAAACAAAGGATATTTAAATAGATAGATACATTCTTTATTCTTCCACAACTTACATGGTTAAATAATCAATCAAAAATCAGTTATAATATTAAAGAGAGGCATGCAGCTTAGAACTAAAGTTAAATACAAGTTAAAAACAAAACCATGTGTCGTGGCATAGAATATAGGCGCTAGCTCAGCATAATGATGTGGCTAGCCACATCGCTGGTGTTCTGCCAGGACCTTACAATTTTGTGCAACGCATTTTTATTTGATCAGGATACATTGCGCGTTGTGTGTATACGTGTGTCTCAAGTTATTCTACTTATGTGTAATTGTGTATAGTACGTCCGAAAGTGTAAGAGTAAATCGTGCCATAAAAACGCAAGCAAAAAACTACTTTATGGTCAGAGAATAAAGTCGATTTTTGGTTGCGTTCGTTTGACGGAATTTCCTTTTACACTTCTGAATAGACTATATGTGTATTTCATTTTTTATGTGTACATTTATATAAATAAAACATTGGCATGATTTAAAATTTTCAAAAGCAGGAGGGAATTTCAGCTAAGTTTTTTTCTTTCTGTTGGTTCAATAGATATAATTTGTATTTGATTTTAAAATTGAAATTGAATTTGTTTTATAATTGGCGTATAGGCGGGGGGATGTTGTTCCAACATTTTGTTGCACAGTAGCGAAAACTCCCTCTGAAAGCGACCGACCGATGTAGCGGGATCTGTAAGATAATCGCTCTAGACGACTGTTGGTGCTGATTATTAGAGTACCATGTAAGGTTTTGAAATAAATAGGAAGTTGTTTTGGTTTGGATAGTATCAAAAAGCAGGCAGGCAAACATCAGTTCCTGACGAGCAGTCATCTTTAACATTCCCGCGTTATTTAAGAATAGTGTAACGTGAGTTCGAGGTGGAATATTAAAGCAGTATCTAGCGCAAGCATTTTGTACTATTTGAATGAGGCGCTGTGAGCGTGCAATACCATAAGCCATAAGCTGGAAGACATAATTAAGTTTGGACAGCACTAACGCTTCACAGAGCCTCATTCGAAGACTAATACTGAGAAAATTTCGAAAATTTTACATTACTTTTAATCAATAGAGACAGAAACGAACAGTTTCCACCACATGATTTTCAAATCGCAGATTGGTATCGAACAATAGTCCTAGGTTTCGCGTCTCATCAACTCGATCGACACTTGCGTCATCGATAACGATGGTAGGATAAATACCAATAATAGTGTTTGTCTGTTTTAAAGACCCAAGTACCATATATTTCGTTTTTAAAGGATTCAGTACAGTCAGCATCAAAAGTAACTACGCAATCGAAGACGTCAAAAGCTCGTATTCCCTTTTAATAAAGACTTTTGACTTGTGTAACTACTTTTGATGCTGACTGTACCAAACAGTTCGAGGTAGACCATTCCGACAACCGTTTCAGATCCTCATTTTTGTGATGAGCATGAATATTTGTTTCTGAGTCTTGGATGTTTTCTAAGTATTTAAGTATTAATATTTATTAAATGTATCGTCGTCTAGTACCCATAACACAAGCCTTATAGAGCTTAATATGGGACTGGTTCGATTTGTGTAAGGCGAAATTTACACATGCAAGAAGTTGCATGCAAGTTTAACTACATTGAGGGGTTTGATAGATCAATTGAACTCAGCATCCTCGGTAACCCACAATGTAATGAGACTTGCACGCAATTTCTTGCATTTGTATAACGTATGCGGAGTGAAATTTGCACAAAGTTCAATGTCGTATTAAATATAAAACACATTGTTATTTTTATAAATATTAATGTGTTTTAATAGTCTATTTCACGACGTTCAATGCTAAAAAAAGTTTACTCCAATGCGAAATGATTTACGGCAGTTTTGTGGTACTTTGTCCATCGCTGTCGAAAATACAGATATAAGCATTTTTTTTAGGTGCAATTTTATCCCTCTTAAGAAAACTTTTTTAGGAAACTTCGTATGCTCGACATTTTTCACGTTGTCGTCCGTTGGACTATTGGTGTTCTCAAAATAAAAGTTACCTTGCCACGAATTTCCATTTTAAGTGACTTATGATTCGTCACCCATAAATCCCATAACGCAAAAACCGCTAGTTTTTACATGTTTTGACCAAATGACGTAGCCGCATTTTCCGAGTAAGTTTATGATTTTCGGAGACGGCGGGCTTAACTTTTCTTGAACGATTGAAGATGCCCATGTCTTTAAGATATGTTTTAACCGTTTTACCGTCACATCTAAATTTCCTTCCGAGCTCTCTATACGATTTAGCGACTCGGCCGGCCGTCATTTTCTGTAGTCGAGCTCGCTCAGAAAACTTGCTCAAACTGCTATGGTTTCCAGAACCGTGCTTTCTAATAGTGGTTTTCCGCAAGGAAAAGGATGAGAGAATATTATAAATTGTGCTTCGACTCTCACCCATCTCTACAAAATGTTCCACCACCTTCGATTTCGGCCATAGGGGATGTGAACTGTAGAAATTCCATGACGTCGTTCTTGTCGACTAACCATAGTTACAAAATTTATGAACCAATCCTCACGAAACTTACCAAAGTGATTGACAGACATATAGACGTTACAATGACAGTTATACATAATTTTTGTTTTAATTTATTTTTCACATTTTTCATAGCCAAACTTTGTCTAAATTTCACTCCGCATACGTTACTGCGCTTTTGATTGTCCCTTAATATTTATTTGTCATTTACTGAATTACTGTGTATTCAGGACAATCCCCGCACCGCTAGTGAAAAGTCACTCTCAGGACGGTATAAACATCAAAATCGTTCCCGAAGTCAACCGCAACAGGTGACGGTGTGATACTAACTTCGTGTGTTATTGCAGTGCGAGTTTGATACTTTGTTTATCAAATACTTTGTAACAGATGTTGTGTTCTTAAGTCCCACTTCATCATAAAAAACATAAACACGTCGCATGCCCCTAGTGTTACGGGGCTTCTAGACGGGCTATACATTCACGGAAGTGTGGCCGGCGACTATGGGCGTCCTGTTCTAGCATGGACGTAAGAGCAAGACGCCCATAATTGCCGGAAAAGTATAGCCCGTCTCGTCGGCCCATTAGAGTGCCGTATTCCTATAGTTAGCTTTAACAAACAGCAGCTACAACTTATGCCGTAAGTTATTTAATTTCATCATCAGACGCTGATCGAGCACTTATCGAACCTATTATGCAGTTGCCTTGCATACAAATACATACCAACAAAATGGAGAGAGGTAAAGGTAATTTTCCTACCGAAACCAGGAAAAAGCGATTACTCGGACCCAAAATCATTTAGACCCATAAGCCTAACCTCGTTCATGTTAAAGACTCTAGAGAGACTCTGCGACAGGGAACTAAAGGATACGGCCCTTAAAAACATAAAGATACATCCAAACCAGCATGCCTATAGCCAGGGCAAATCGACAGACTCAGCCCTCCATGCTGTAGTAACCAATATAGAAAACGCGCTAGCTAGAAAGAACTCCTGTCTAGGCACCTTCATTGATATAGAGGGTGCTTTCGACAGAACGAACTTTAGCAGCATAAGACAAGCACTAGAAAGACACAAAACCGAACCGCTGCTCATAGAATGGATTATGAACATGCTAAAGAAGAGAATCATAAGACTATCTGAAAACCAAAGTCACCAGGCATTAGTTATAAGAGGATGCCCACAAGGGGGCGTCCTCTCGCCACTACTGTGGAACCTGGTAGTAAACGACCTTATAACAAAACTAAACAGTAACCGCTTCCTAACTATAGGATATGCAGATGACATAGTGATACTGGTCAACGG
This sequence comes from Epinotia brunnichana, assembly GCA_963854355.1. NCBI lineage: Eukaryota > Metazoa > Arthropoda > Insecta > Lepidoptera > Tortricidae > Epinotia > Epinotia brunnichana. The sequence goes on along the minus strand of OY977937.1, from coordinate 42,371,762 downwards.
CCTGGTCATAAACACACTGTGTGAACTCACACAAACAGCACTGAAAATAACAGAGAAATGGTGCAAGGAGAATGACCTATCGGTAAACCCAAAGAAAACCGACACAATTCTCTTTACAAATAAACGAAAACTGGGTACCTACGAAATGCCAACTCTATTCGGTACCAAACTAACACTCTCGAAGGAGGTAAAATACCTAGGCATAACACTAGATGATAAACTAAACTGGAGCAAACACCTAGACAGCAGACTAAACAAAGCAACAGTAGCCTTCTGGCAATGCAGAAGGATGGTGGGGAAAAGATGGGGCCTGGCCCCCCACATCATACTGTGGCTATACAGAATGGTGATAGTACCAATGATAAGCTACGGTGCCATTGTATGGTGGCCCCGCACCCAAACCACGAGTGCAAGTACCAAAATTCAGAAAACACAAAGACTAGCATGTGTCGCTGCTACAGGTTGCATGAGAACAACCCCAACAGCAGCACTAGAAGTCATGCTAGGGCTACTACCTCTACAAATGCACATACAAAAAGAGGCGGCTGCGACGGCAATACGCCTAAAAAGCCTCAACCTATGGACAAAACTAGACATACCCCACACAAAGATCCACAACAAACTGATCACAAGCCTACCTATGATGGAAGCTTCAATCGACAAAATACCAAAAACTGCAGTCTTTGGGAAAGACTACGAAATATTACTGACAGAAGACTCCAAAGAGGGGTTAAACCAAACAGACCTCAGAATCTTTACAGATGGTTCAAAAACAAATACGGGAACAGGATGTGGTGTGTTCTCAGAGGATTTAAACATACACATATCCAAACCACTGGGTGTACAAAACACGGTATTCCAGGCTGAATGCGTAGGGATACTTGAAGCCTGCAATGCCATAAAGAGACGACAAGTCGAAAACACAAACATACGGATACTCTCAGACAGTAAATCGGTACTACAAGCACTGAGCAGTGATAACATCACATCTAGCTTGATATACGAATGTCACCTAAACCTCACAGAGGTGTGCGCAGATAAAAACAAAGTTACAATACAATGGATCAAGGGGCACAGTGGCTCAAGAGGAAACGATGCAGCGGATGAACTGGCCAGGAAAGGCTCAGAAACAACGGCATACGGACCGGAGCCAATCTTGCCCCTGCCACAAAGCTACATATACCATCAACTGGACCAACACACCAAAGACCTACACCAAAGATACTGGGAGGAGATAGACACATGCAGACAGACCAAAGAGATTCTGTCGAAACGCGACCACAAACTCACAACCACACTACTAAGGACACATAGAAACCAACTGCGCAAGATAGTGGGTATAATAACAGGACACAACACATTGAACAAACACCTCTATAACTTAGGTATCACAGACAGCCCCATGTGCAGAGCGTGCATGGAGGCAGAAGAAACGACTAAACATATACTACTGGACTGCAAGGAGGTAGAAGTATACAGAATTAAGCACCTAGGTTCTCCAAACACACTACGGGACGCAGTCAGCAACACCAAGGCACTCACCAACTTTTTAGACGAGCTGGGGTGGTTAGAGTAGCGCCACACCGCCGTTTCACGCAAAATAGGCACAATGGATGTCGACTTGCGGAAAACGCCCAGTATAACTAACTAACTAACTAACTATTTAATTTCCCTTTCCGCATATCGCAATTTATTGTAATTAAGTAATTATACGAGAATAGCAGCCCGCGCGGCTTCGTCTACCTTTTGTAGTAATCGCAGGCAACCCCGCGGGATAAAATATAGGCTATGTCGATCTAGAAAGATCCGAAGCCATCATTATTCCGAAATTTCCAAAGGCCATTTTCCGCTCATCGAAAATGTTGACCGAGCCAGATGGCCGTACAAATCTAAGTCTATAACTAAGTATAAGTGTGACGGAGAGAGATATTTAATTTGTTGTCTATGTCATACTTTCACTTTTTTGTCTACCGCAATCAAGTTAGTATGAGGTTGTGGCAAATATGTAAACCATTACCCGCCCAAATTACTGATGTACCGACGGAAAGTTTCCTACTCGTATATTGCGAACATTTTCTCCAATAAAATGTAACATAGGAAAATTTCGGAAATTTCTCTCATGTTTGTATGGGAATTGAAACTTTCCATTTCCAACATGGAAATTCCGTACCTACCTGAGAAGAATACAACTGTGTAAGAATACGTCAGATTGCAAACTCCACTGAGAGCCCGGTCTAAACAGGAATTATGGATTTCGGGAAAAATATGCATTCGAACAAATTACTTCGGAATTACCTAGGGTACCCGAAATGACTACCTCGGCTTGAGTAGGGAATGCCTAATTTATTCATACGAGTATAACAGATGCATCACGCCATATCTCTCATTTGCTTGCCTGTGTTTTACCCCGTAACCCTGACGCAAAATGAGGGAGTTTATAAGCTTTCCAGGCGTCAAACATATGTTAAGTGTTAAGTTCGTCAGTTTGAGACGTTTTCATTACTAATCAGATGCTTTTTAATTCTAGCCAACCAAAGACATCCCCCTCTTTTATTGAATTTATACCATTCTAAATGGGGAATGGATGAACATTTTAGAAGTGCCTGATTTTTTTTGGTGATAGGAATAATGTTCCTTAGCACCAGAAAAAAGTTGCAGACTTTTCAGGTGCGTCAATTATTTTTGAAAAATATAAATAGTTTCCTCACTTACGCTTTGGGTTTAGGACGGCGAATGAGACACATTCCTTGACCCGTCTCATATTACAAAAAAAAATTTAACTATCTAACCCTGGCAATGACAAATATAGCTGTTGCAGCTGTCAATATCACTGCCAGTGTCAGTTTACCACGGATTTTTAAGATTTTTACTTGTAATATGAGACGCACAAGCAAATTGTCTCATTCGCCGTCCTAAACCCAAAACCTAAGAGAGGAAACTGTTCATATTTTTCAAAAATAATTGACGCAGCTGAAAATTCTGCAACTTTTTTCTGGTGCTAAGGAACGTTATTCCTATCACCAAAAAATAATCAGGTACTCCTAAAATTTTCATCCATTCCCAATTGGAGCATATTTAGCTGCATTTGTTTCGTTTCGTTCGATTGTAAAAGAAAATATAAACTACTCTATCTCCTATTATATTATCTTTATTTTGATGACCGGTTATGGGTAGGCAGGGGCCTATAAAGCTGACGGCCCTCGGTTCGAATCCCGGTAAGGACAAATATTTGTTGATGATGATGTTGTGAAGGGACGCCTGGCTGGAAACAGGCGGGCAGTCAACCACTCGTCGCGGTCATTCAGCCCAGTTCCCTAAGGTTTGGGCTCAAGGTTACTGTCCCGACAGCGTTCCCACATCAGATTCTTCCATTATTCTTGTTTTCCTGCAGAAGAGAATGACATCTTTAAGGTTGATATCCCTCAATTCCCGCTCCTCTAACATATCTTTACCAAATGTGTGTGATGAGTATTAATTTCTGAGTCTTGGATTTTTTCTTTGTAATTAAGTATTTACTTATATCTATTAAATATATCGTCGTCTAATAACCATAACAAAATGTTTATAGAGCTCTTACTATGGGACTAGTTCCCCTAATGTATATTCTTCTGACCTCATTTCAACTGTTATAGGTATCTATTAAATATATTGTTGTCAGTCCCATCAAAGATATGTTTACATTTTTGCACCTTACCTACTCCGCTTTAATAAGGTGAAAATTCTATACGTATCTTTGAAGTTGTCTGTACTACTGATGTGCCGACGGAAAGTTTCCTATATTTTTCTGCAATTTAACTTGGGAACATTCCGGAAATTTCTCTCATTTTTGTATGGTAATTGAAACTTTCCATTTCCAACATTGAAATTCCGTACCTGAGCAGCATAAACCTGTAACTCTTATACACTATGTATATGCCAGATGGTCGTACAAATCTATAAGTGTGTGTGCCAGAGAGAAAATTTTTTTTTTTTTCTTTGTCATAGTTAGTTTCAGTTTTTTTTTGTCTGCCGCAATCGTGTTAGTATGCGGTTGCGGCAAATAAACCATTACCCGCCCAAATTACTGATTTACTGACGGAAAATTTTCTATATTGCGAAAATTTTCTGCAATACAATTTAACATAGGACAATTTCGGAAATTTCTCTCATGTTTGTATGGGAATTGAAACTTTCCATTTCCAACATGGTAATTCCGTACCTGACAAGCATACAATTGTAACTCTTATACACTAGGTATGTAATATAAGAGTTACAGTTTTATGCTTCTCGGGTACGTACATTTCCTTAATTCCTCGTGAAACTTTCTAGAAATTTCCGAGAACTTTTCCAACTTTTTGGAAACTTATTTCCCTTACCCATTTTAACTGTGTTCCAGATTAAAACGGTTCCTAGGCAGCACAGTAAAGAAGACAGTGGACGCGGCCAAGTCGCTCGCGCAGGAGGTGTCTCACGCGCGACACAAGGAGGACGTCGCCGACATCGCGGACGACGTGCGCGGCGAGCACAACATCAAGCTGAAGGCCTCCAACTCGCACAAGGGGCCGTACGACTTCGACGGCTGCGTGCGGCATGTTCAGGTCTGATATGCAGCCTTTAACGAAGGCCTCCAACTCGCACAAGGGGCCGTACGACTTCGACGGCTGCGTGCGGCATGTTCAGGTCTGATATGCAGCCTTTAACGAAGGCCTCCAACTCGCACAAGGGGCCGTACGACTTCGACGGCTGCGTGCGGCATGTTCAGGTCTGATATGCAGCCTTTAACGAAGGCCTCCAACTCGCACAAGGGGCCGTACGACTTCGACGGCTGCGTGCGGCATGTTCAGGTCTGATATGCAGCCTTTAACGAAGGCCTCCAACTCGCACAAGGGGCCGTACGACTTCGACGGCTGCGTGCGGCATGTTCAGGTCTGATATGCAGCCTTTAACGAAGGCCTCCAACTCGCACAAGGGGCCGTACGACTTCGACGGCTGCGTGCGGCATGTTCAGGTCTGATATGCAGCCTTTAACGAAGGCCTCCAACTCGCACAAGGGGCCGTACGACTTCGACGGCTGCGTGCGGCATGTTCAGGTCTGATATGCAGCCTTTAACGAAGGCCTCCAACTCGCACAAGGGGCCGTACGACTTCGACGGCTGCGTGCGGCATGTTCAGGTCTGATATGCAGCCTTTAACGAAGGCCTCCAACTCGCACAAGGGGCCGTACGACTTCGACGGCTGCGTGCGGCATGTTCAGGTCTGATATGCAGCCTTTAACGAAGGCCTCCAACTCGCACAAGGGGCCGTACGACTTCGACGGCTGCGTGCGGCATGTTCAGGTCTGATATGCAGCCTTTAACGAAGGCCTCCAACTCGCACAAGGGGCCGTACGACTTCGACGGCTGCGTGCGGCATGTTCAGGTCTGATATGCAGCCTTTAACGAAGGCCTCCAACTCGCACAAGGGGCCGTACGACTTCGACGGCTGCGTGCGGCATGTTCAGGTCTGATATGCAGCCTTTAACGAAGGCCTCCAACTCGCACAAGGGGCCGTACGACTTCGACGGCTGCGTGCGGCATGTTCAGGTCTGATATGCAGCCTTTAACGAAGGCCTCCAACTCGCACAAGGGGCCGTACGACTTCGACGGCTGCGTGCGGCATGTTCAGGTCTGATATGCAGCCTTTAACGAAGGCCTCCAACTCGCACAAGGGGCCGTACGACTTCGACGGCTGCGTGCGGCATGTTCAGGTCTGATATGCAGCCTTTAACGATGGCCTCCAACTCGCACAAGGGGCCGTACGATTTCGACGGCTGCGTGCGGCATGTTCAGGTCTGATATGCAGCCTTTAACGAAGGCCTCCAACTCGCACAAGGGGCCGTACGACTTCGACGGCTGCGTGCGGCATGTTCAGGTCTGATATGCAGCCTTTAACGAAGACCGTAATTCAAGAATTTCAAGATGGCGGCCACTTTCTGAAGATCCAACCTCGGTTTCGTATTAAAATGGCCCTCGGATTCTCAGATATCGATTTTAAACTATTTCAAGCCGTATTTAAAAAAATCAAGATGGCGACCCTTTTTTAAAAATCTAAGTTTGGATTCGAGTTTAGGGGCCCCTCGGACTCTCAGATATCAATTCTGAACGAAATCGGACCGTATTCAAAGAATTTCAAGATGGCGGCCTTTTTTTATTTATACAATCGCATTCATATTAAATGACCTCTCGAGCCCGATTTTAAATCGATTTTAAACACATTTGAGATGACATTTAAAAAAAACACCCCAACATAATTTAACCTTACCTTTTTGAAGTCGGTTTTAAAAAGTCAAACTTGACACCGCTTCAGAATAGTTAGCGCAAACTCATTGAGTTTGCGCTAAATTTCCTCGCCTCCCGCTTCGCCGCGTAGGTACCCCCCCATCGTTGGCCCGCGTGGCCCTGAGCTTGCAGACTGTATGTAGTTAGACTGTTGTTGTGGTTGTAATGTTATAATAGTAGTTTATGTGACTGTACATAATGAAGGGCATTAAGCACGAGCGTGGGTTTATGAAACGAGTCGAAGGCGAGTTTCATAATAACATCACACGAGTGTTTTAATGCCTAATTATGTACAGTTACATACACTATTTTATCTATCCACATATCATAAGCCTCCATGATGCATTCAGGAGCCGCATATTATGACCGGCATCGCGGCGTTGTTTTCTGGCAGCTGTCATAGTTCTTTTTTAATTCAGAGACAAACTAGAGTCGGATCCAACTGTCATATCGTTCGATATCTTACTTACGTGCGACGTTTGTCAAATTTGTATGCAAATTGACAATTCATTTCGAACTAAACGTGATCTCGACTGATATTAGAATAGAGGTTAAATCAAATTTCTTTGTTCTTTAGACGTTCGAAATTTGAATGAAATAATATTATCAAAATCGATGTTATTATTTGACAATAATAAAATTTTCACAGATAAGATATTTGTTCTAACAAAACAGTCTATTTTTATGGTGGTCATAATGTGCGGTTCTTGAACGCATCATGGAAGGTTTATGATATTTGGATAGATAATAGTACATTACTTACCTAGAGCGGTTAAACAAAGAATGTCTCAGATCGCAGGTATTTGACGCCCGAGCCGAAGGCAAGGGCGATAAATATGCGCTCTGAGGCTTTCTTTATTACCGCCCGTGGTGAGTACAAAATTTTACGTCTCTATCTGGCCAGGAAGTAGGGTTTTCCGCACGCATCGCGTGCGGTAATTCCTACTTTATGGTCAGGTATGACGTAAAATTTGTATCGTTTGCAGGAGATGGGCAGCGGGCACTCTGGCGCGGTGTGGTGCTGCAAGTTCAGCGTGTGCGGGCGCCTGCTGGCCACCGCCGGGCAGGACAAGCTGCTGCGGGTGTGGGTCGTGAGGGACGCCTACGCTGTGTTCCAGGTACCCAATATTTACACACATTATCTATTTTTCTTTAACTAGGAGGCCCTCGATAAAGAGGCCTTAGATATCAGATCAGAAATGATACAACTGAAGGGACACAAGTAGTAATCAAATTAATGTCATTTACGAGTCAGCTTCTTTTTACGAAACGTCAAAAGTGCTCGTTAGTATGGTATTTGTAGGGATTACTATGTTGTGACGTCTCAATCAAGCAACGTCCTTATTGTTAGTTTTTATGAATTTAAAAATCTTAAAATAGCAAACTTAAATGAAAGCTTGATACTTTCCGGGTATTTTCGTAATGTTTATCTGTTGCTAATGAAATACAATTTATTTTCACTGTTGTCAAATACCCGTTGGGGAACTGGTTTGGGACTTCAATTTCGAATAAATTGCACTCAATCAATGCGCATATACGTAGAAATATCATACAAAAGAAAAAAAACGATTGTATTAATTTTATCTCACCTTTAAATGACGAAATTTTTTTTTTAATTTTTCTATAAAATAACTTAACAGTTACACAGAATATTAAATTAGAAATAATAATTTGTATGACAAGTATAGACTTAAACGCAAATTTTGTGGAGATCATTGCAAATTAATGACTTACTCCATAGTAAACGCGACGAGAATATATGCTGTGACGTCATAGCATAAGCCCGTTTAATATAGAGCGTTTTCGGGGGGTGCGGGCGCGTGCAGATTTCAAATGTATATAACATCAGACAAATTAATCATATGAAAGTTTTAATGCTACAGTTGTTTTAATGCTGGATTATACTTTTGATTTTCGTAATAAAATAAAAAGATGCAATTGTACATAAGCAAAATGATTGATACCATAGAGTTAAAAAATATATCCCCGAAACTTTATAAGCTACTCTCAGGGCAGCGGTATTCAAGCAAAAATCATATTCGCATAATCGCTCATTATTTCATATTTATATATTCGGCGCCATAGATTTCGTGCTACCAGATGCGCTTTTTTTTCAAATTGGACGCCTTTTACTCTTACCTCTAGCCTGCCTAAAGTGAAGTACCTTGATAATCTAGCAGTAGCAGCAGAACAACTTATTCGGCGTGATATTTTAAGAAACTTATGTAAACTAAATACATTCATAAATTGGCTTTCCATTTGCGCGCCCCTTTTCTAGAATAAACTTGTATAAACTAGAATAATTTGAGAAAAATTGTTCACCCAAAATATCACGTCCCAAACCAATTTCTCAAATTATTCTAGTTTATTCTTAAGCTTATCGTTAAACAAATATTTTCGTACCACAGGACATGCGCACAAAATACAACGCGGAGCAGAAATCCTCTCCAACGCCCTCGCAAGAATCCCTCGCTTCGCTCACGGCCCCGCCCCCGAGCCCTGAAGACGCTCCATTAAACGCCTCAGCCCCGTTCCACCCAAAACCCTTCTGCACCTACTCGGGCCACACGTCGGACCTACTCGACGTCTCCTGGTCGAAGAATTACTTCATACTGTCAAGTTCGATGGACAAAACTGTCCGCCTGTGGCACATATCGCGAGGGGAGTGTTTGTGCTGTTTCCAGCACATTGACTTTGTGACCGCGATAGTGTTCCATCCGCGTGATGACCGGTACTTCCTGTCAGGGAGTCTGGATGGGAAGCTGAGGCTCTGGAATATTCCTGATAAGAAGGTAAGGCACCGATATTTAAATGTATTAGCAATCTGTAAAATCAAGACATACTTTATGATATTCAAATATTCACTTTGTAATGTTCCACATATAAAATGTTTGCTAAGGTAATATACTCGTTGCATATAAAATCAGATTGAATATTGTTGGAATAATCAGCGAAACAAAAGAAGTGCTACTTTAACATATGCTATTAAACGACCAATATATATAATCAATCACGTTCTCGAAAACATTATAGCGATTCACGGGAGCGAAAAATCGATCTAATAAATAGGAATAGGTCCTCATCATCATCCTCCTAGCGTTGTTGTTCCCGGTTGTGCCCCTAAAGAAGCCCGGGGTCCGCTTTGACACCTAATCTGCGAAAGCGACTGCCATCTGACCTTCCAACCCAGAGGGAAAACTAGACCTTATTGGGATTAGACCGGTTTCCTCACGATGTTTTCCTTCACCGAAAAGCTAACGGTAAATATTCCGTACATAAGTTCCGAAAAACTCATTGGTACGAGCCGGGATTCGAACCCACGACCGCCGCTTGACAGCCGCATGCCTGAACCACTAGGCTACCGTAGCTTCCACTAGGCTACCGTAGCTTAGGTCCTCATATCTGGGAAAATTAGTTTTCTCTATTTTCACCCGTGCAGAGCTCAGCCACCCTCAGGTACTTTAGTTTTATGATTGGTTTAAATCCCATTGGATCAGAGTGGACATTGTAATGCACATTGAGTCTTACGAGGTTAAATGAATCCGTAGTCCAAAGACAAATCGGCGTGTATTTTGATTCTAATATATTATTTTCCACCAGGTCGCAGTTTGGAACGAAGTCGACGGAAAAACGAAGCTAATAACCGCCGCAAACTTCTGTCAAAACGGCAAATTCGCGGTCGTCGGCACATACGACGGCCGCTGCATTTTTTACACAACCGACCAACTCAAATACCACACGCAGATCGACGTACGCTCTACCCGAGGGAAAAACTCAACAGGGAGGAAAATAAGCGGAATAGAACCCATGCCTAACGACGATAAAATCCTCGTCACCTCAAACGACAGCAGAATAAGACTGTACGATCTCAGGGACTTAAACCTATCCTGCAAATACAAAGGTTACGTCAACGTTTCGAGTCAGATCAAAGCTTCGTTCTCACATGATGGGAAATACATAGTCAGCGGTTCGGAGAACCAATGTATTTATATTTGGAAGACGTATCACGACTATTCTAAGTTCACGTCGGTGCGGAGAGATAGGAATGACTTCTGGGAAGGAATAAAGGCTCATAACGCGGTGGTGACTTGTGCGGTGTTCGCGCCTAACCCGGATCATATGATACGGATGATCGCTGAGAGAGAGTTAGAAGAGAAGGCCAGTAAAGGAATCGAGGATAGAGACGAACCGGTAAGTACTTCATTTATTAACTTTCTGTAGTCCGTAAGCCCGCCCCCAATACACCTACGTCTCATGACAATGTAAATGCATGGCACACGGTTGAGAAATTTGTGCTGAGCAATAATCAGAAGATTATCACACCTAAAATGTATTATTATGTTACTTCCGACCTTTTCGGCACTGACAGACTTAGGTTTACTCTCGTACTGTTGATTATCTGAACCACTAAATGTAATGATGTTTATGTAGTTTTTAATTTGTAAAAAAAATATTTTATGTTTGTCATGATAACAATGAATAATATAAGTATTGTTACAATTTAAAATGTGGGCACAATTAAACAAGTGTTAAATACTTCAATATTCTAATTATTTGTTGCAAATGTTATTGAATTGATTAAGGGCCACCATAGTTGCAAAAATGTTAAGATATAGATGTACATATTTGCATGCTGTTTGTAACAGCTGGAACAGGTGAAACAATAATGTATTTACTCTAAGACATGTCAATAAATTAGTTGATTGATTGATTGATTGGTTGTCACCATGACGTAAATATTTTGACCGGAAGTGAAGGATTTTTTTTTTCTTTCGGCCAATTTTAGGTGCGATAATCTTCTGATTCTTGCTCAGCACAACTTTCTCGACCTGCTGCCATGCATTTTATCGTGTTGTCAAGAGCCGTTGGTGTATTGAGAGCGGGCTTACGGACTACTAGTTCTAGTCCCAACGACGCCATGTCCAAATTTCATCTGTTATTTAGTTTGTTGGTTTATCGACTTGTGAGAAACTGATGATTGATGAACGTTAATGCATACATGTCCAACATATTAATTTAAACTTTCAAGAGTTTCACACATTATTTTACAAAACGGAACTAAATCGCGAAATGAAAATTCTGCGAAACATGCATTCGATGAAACGTTTGTCGGCGGAGCAAACCAAAATGTCTTCTAAGGTAATTTGAATATAGTTGCATAGGAATGAACGAAAGGGCATTGGCCAACTTTATATGACAAATATTGTCGTTTTTAGGTTTCCGTACTCAAAGAGTAAAACGAAAACCTATTATTAAGACTCCGCTGCCCGTCTGTCCGTCCATCCGTCTGTCTGTCACCAGGCTGTATCTCACTGATACCGTGATAGTTCCAGCTGAAATTTTTACAGATGACGTATTTCTGTTGCCGCTATAACAACAAATACTAAAAACACAGAATATAATAGGTTTATATAAATAATGGTACGGAACCATTCGTGCGCAAGTACGACTCGAATTTGGCCGGTTTTGTTTTGCAGTGGCCAAGCTTGTTTTTTTATAATCGTGTAGAGGACCTTTTAATACGCTTAGTATAAAATTAAACGCGTGCAATATCGGAGCCGAGATATTTAAGTTATTAGTTTTGTTTATAACTTTTCAATATGACCTGTGGAAATATATATATCTCGGCTCCGATGCATTTTAGAGTATTACATTTGATAGCAAAATATGTTTGTTTTGAATCTATCTATCAAGATCTACCGATTTTACAAGTGGCCGCTCACCTAAAAAAATTACAACATTTTTTTTTACCCAAACTCCTATCAAATTCTGCGTAACAATAATATTCGGTGTAACGTTTGTCGGTTAAATAAGGGAATCGCAGACATTTTATATGTTCGGCCTGTTAATGGGTTTTTTTATTTGCAGAAGGGAACAGAGGGCATGGTGTCATCCTCGCAGACGGGGCACGTGCTCGTGAGCACGGACTTCAACGGCTGCATCCGCGTGTTCGTGCACAAAGCCAAGCCGAAGCACTCGTCGCTGCCCGCCTCCGCTCTCGCGTAATCTCCGCTCACTAGCGGCTCCAGCCTCCCCTGATAGGAGCCGAGTCCTAGTACTAACACTGAGCTTCAGCTGGGTCAAGCCAAAATTCGGTATTTGACAAAAGTCAAATCAGCTTCTTTTTATGAAACGTCAAAACGGGAACTTGTAGGGATTTCTGTATATTGGGCAGTGGGCGGGGCGGCACATTGCACGTAGAACCGATGGCCGTTGGGGCGGAAAGGTTCTCGAGTGGCGACTACGTACCGGAAGGCGCGGCGTGGGTAGGCCCCCCACAAGGTGGACTGATGACCTGGAAAAGGTCGCGGGAGTCCGCTGGATGCGGGTGGCGCAGGACCGGTCACTTTGTTACTCTTTGGGGGAGGCCTATGTCCAGCAGTGGACGTCTTCCGGCTGATATGATGATGATACGCGTGACTGTATCGCGACAGTAGTCAAAGATCACCTTGCGTTGTACCGCTGCAAAAACTCGCCGTGTCTGCCCGCGCGGGGCTATTCCCACTAAATTGTTACCAGTGGTAACAGCTGGGATTTTTTTCCCCATATTTTACCAGTGGGAACTACTGGGAATATTTTTCCTACTGATGTGCCGACGGAATGTTTCCTATATTGCGATTTTTTTCTGCAATTTAACGTACGTACGGAAATTTCTCTCATTTTTGTATGTGAATTGAAAGCGTACCTGAGAAGCATAAAACTTTAACTCTTATACACTATGTATATGAGTTACAGTTTTATGCTTCTCAGGTACGTAAATTTCCTTAATTCCTTGTGAAACTTTCTAGAAATTTCCAAGAATTTTCCAACTCTTTGTAAACTTTCCGCAATTTGCACATCACAACTTTTTCTTTTTCCCAGTAGTTTCCATACCACCGAGTACTTTAGTGGTAAAAGATGGGGAAAAAAATTCCCATCTGTCATCACTGGCAACAATTTGGTGGTAACAGGTGAGAATAACCCCCCACGCACCTGCGTCCGTCGTTGATGACGTACGAAGAGAAAGGAATGGAATATTGTAACTTCAAAAAGTGGATATGTTCTTTAATTAATAATGCGGCTTACAACTGGTCCAATCAGCCGGGGTGTTACACCTATGTTCCTAAAACTGATATTATGGAACTAATGGGAAAATATATTGATTTGATGTGATAATATTTTCGTACAGTCAGCAATATTAATATTGATATAAAACAAACGTCATAAATATGTTTATCTCTATTTATTTATTTACTCTGGGTCCATATAAAATGTTAAAGTTAGTTAAACACTATTAACATGGACATAAAGGCGTGTACAGATATTGTTGACTTTTATTTTGTACATATATTAATGTTGCTGACTGCGTCAAACACCGGCTTGAGTAATCACTGGTTAAGTATAGTTTACTTTGTTTGTCTGTCTGGTATTTGTTTTTTTTATTGTAAAATAGTGAAAAGATTATTTCGATAACAAGAATGGAATATTATCTTCGACTCCTGTCATGTTATTCTTGTATAGTTTGTTTTACTTAAAATGACGAAAATGCATGAATATGAAAGGAAAAGATAACAAAGAGACGTCATAAAATAAAACTGAACGAAGTGTGGCACGCGTAGCTACTGTTTGTTCTATTGTTTATGCGTAATGACGTGTAGACTCAAAAGCAATCAAACTTGTAGAACATTTTAAAGAAAAATCGGATTTTATTAATTAAGACTTAATTAAACAGAAATCGGTCTGGCCACCATAAAAGTCTATACGCGTCCATTAGCATCACTGTTAGAGAATATTTCTGAGAATTATTAACCTCCATGTCATTAAAGTGAAATAAGGTGCAAATAGTGCTTGTGGTGAAAAAAAAAATGTATGAAGACCAGAGTGGCCAACTTCCTGAAACATAGTTTATCTAATACTGATTCTAAAATGGTATCACACATGCCATTTACATCTTTACAAATAAAGATGTTGCTATAAATGTTCACTTTTGAACACCTTGTTATCGTACAATTCGCTCTTCGAAAAGTGCGAATATCTCGAAAACCAGGGGACTTTTACTGAACCTTAAAGTCGAATTTCTGGACCAGTATAAGGTGCCCTATTCGTGGTTAGAAGGTTGACCATTAATTACCGGACACCCTGTATAACCTTTTGCGTTGTTTTTTACTCAGTTTGAGTAAAATACAACATCATTGTTTATTTTATGTATTGTTTACACCCCTATTGTTTTACAAGGGTACTAGATACTTGACGTTAACAATTAAACAAAAGAGGTCGTTGATGGTTGGTTTTAAGTACTTTTCCTCATTTTAAGTAATACAAACTATATCAGTCGAACATAAAAATCACGGGGAATGTCGATTTTATGTTTTGGGCACCAAACTATTTCGGACAAAGGAAATGTTATTTTATAGTTCATTATAATTGAATGCTTATGAATATTATAGGTTATCTTAGACTAGATCTTATCTCATACCTACCAACTTAATATTTATACAATGCTTGCAATATTTCTTTACTAAATAGCCATATCAACAAATCTACTTTATGTGAGATCATGTTTATCTAGATATATCGCGACGCTAGACTAAATTATATATTGAATGAGGTTAAAATGTATTTATATTTTTGTTTATCATATAAAACATAAACAAAACAATGAAAAACGTCGTTATTTGACGTTGCCAATAAAATGTATTATGTTTTTAAATGAATTTTCGTCTACGATCAATATCGTACCGCGTCTATTTGCTAGAATAGAATCTCAAAGTACTGGAGTTCCGTCAATCATGACTCATGAGGTATTGCCTTTTTATATGTTCATCGACCCCGCGACACACTAACTCTTTGCTTTTGGAAGATTTTAGTTATTTCAAGGGACCGGAACCAGTTTCCTTTATTAGAGTTTCCATAGGGTTAATTTAGAAGTGGTTTTTAAAACCCTATCTATAATGGTAACCTTGTGATAAGGTAACCTTACTGACATGGTAAGCATATCGGATGTGGTAACCATAAATTAACCATAAACAAAACCCTATCTCAATACCGTATTTCTAAATACGCGTTAGTCATTTTCACATAATTTGTATGCTTAATTTTCTTCACAAAACTGACTGAGTTAATTTTTATTTAACAATTCATACTAAGGTACACAAATTTTTGAAAATGCTTAAATACAACAATAATTGACTTATACACAGGTACCAAATTACAAGAGATACAATAGGCGTGTTGGTTCCTAGTTTCTGATATAAATTACCACCGTATTAACCCTTTTCCAGGCCGGCAATTGAAAAATGCCAATCGAATGTCAGTCTTATACATTGACATTAAGATACACGTTTGACAGTCTGTATGTGGTCGATATAACGCCTCAGCCTGGAAACGGGTTAAATTATGTACATCAAAATATCGATGTGTGTGTGTGCATGGTTTTAAATGTTGTGTTAAAGAAGAAAACGTTCAAACGCACACATTCTCAATATTGCGAATAAAATTTCGATGACAGCACATCTTGATATCTGTATTTATATAAAATTTTAATGAAACATGTCTGGAGTTCCTCAGAGGAGTCAATAATGCCACCTCATAGAAAAAGTACGGTGAGGTTAACTGAAACGCGTATCGTTTTATCTCTTATTGCCATAGTGATAAGAGCGAAACGTTTACGTGTATCGGTTCCCTTGAAGTACCTATGCTTACCGTTGGTTGCTTAAACATCTATATCCCGCAAGAGTTAACTTGAGACTCGAGCGCATACTAACGTCATACGAACGAGGTCTCAAGTTGACTCTTGCGGGATATATGCGATGTACCATTTTTTAGGGTTCCGTAGCCAAATGGCAAAAAACGGAACCCTTATAGATTCGTCATGTCCGTCCGTCTGTCTGTCTGTCTGTCCGTCCGTATGTCACAGCCATTTTTTTCCGAAACCATAAGAGCTATACTGTTGAACCTTGGTATGTAGATGTATTTTGTGAACCGCATTAAGATTTTTACACAAAAATCGAAAAAAAAACATTAAGTTTTAGGGGTCCCCATACACAAAATTGAAACTCAATTTTTTTTTTTCATCAAACCCATACGTGTGGGGTATCATTGGATAGGTCTTCAAAAATGATATTAAGGTTTCTAAGATCATTTTTTTCTAAACTGAATAGTTTGCGCGAGAGACACTTCCAAAGTGGTAAAATGTGTGTCCCCCCCCCCTGTAACTTCTAAAATAAGAGAATGATAAAATTAAAAAAAATATATGATGTACATTACCATGCAAACTTCCACCGAAAATTGGTTTGAACGAGATATGGTAAGTAGTTTTTTTTTAATACGTCATAAATCGTAAACTGCAATTTATTTAACGGAACCCTTCATGTGCGAGTCTGACTCGCACTTGGCCGCTTTTGTTAGAATTACATTACCCAATAAAAAATGTTATTCGTATCGTTTTTCAAACATTAATATTTATATTACCATTATTACATTAGGTATTTATTTATTTATTACATTACACGGGACACCGACAGAATACCTACATAAGATAAAGTTACAGTTGTCTTTGGGTTTATTAAGAATCATTGAGGTGTTGCAATGTTGTTTTAAAAAAAACATCCTATATGTGACTTTGCGTCATAATGACGTCACCGGTACCATAGTTTCGCTCCCTGCACGGTACAAACACGCAGATATTTATGGCGCCAACAGTAAGTTTTTAAGACAATAGAATAATAACATGTATTACGGTTGAGATTATTTAATGCGGCCGTCTTTTTATAAAACTGTCATAGGAATTTGAATCTTCTATCTTGGACAGTAGAGTTGCTTTTTGGATGCACTAATTTGATCAATTCGGCCAACTCAAATAATCTCAAGGTACTTGGAGCCAATGGAGGTTTTATATTCACGTCACGTATATTTTTAATGAGTTCTTGCCTTAAATTAGTAAACCCATGTGATTATAGTAAGTGTACATTTATTATTTAGTGTTGTATTGTATAGAACGCGATGCCATTTTATTGTCATATGGAAAAATATCATATATTTGTAACTAATGTTTACCGTAATAAATAACGTTTATTATTTATTTTGGCTTTCATTTTCAGTCAGTCAGCGAGTTAAGGTGCATATGTATGAGGATTAACCTTTTCAACGCTCTGTCAAAGAGAAAAGCTGTCAACCACACGCCAAGTCAACAAGACATTTAGTGCGGAGTTAAACCTTACGTCTAGTGTGCGGTGTATCGGTGGCAAATTTCACACCGAGAGTATAGGAGTCGTTTTTATGATAAACTTTTTAAGATTGAATGAATAAATTATTCATTTACCTAACGTACTTAGTATGACAATAAGGCGCTATATTGAAAATAAATCGAACCATGAGGGGCGTGGCTTATGCGCAAACGCGGGGCGCCTTCCCCGTCAATAAATAGGTAGGTAGGCACTTGCATCGCGGGCGCAAGCGCGCGTTCCTATTTTGTGTGACTATGAGAATACAGGATGCATGGAGTTGCTGCGGCCGAATTTATATCTAGAATCTTATATCAAGTAATTTTGTTTATTAAAATTTTCAAACACTTTACATTCCTTAGTTTATTGCGTAAAGTATATATAAGTGGATTTTGTACTAAAAAAGCACTGCTAGTAATATAGTACGGCGGAAATTAGCCAATATTGATAAAAGTCGTGGACACGTCTTCTAAATGGCTAAAACTAGTATGGATGTGTTCCGTATTGTCTCCGGAGTACGAATCTACTGGTTTTAGTTAAGGCAGAGGGGCAGGGGCATAGCTGTGACGTCACAAAGATGGCGGCCAACGGTCATCGATTTTTGTTCACATCTCCGGTTCTATTTTACTGATCGGTTCGTGTGAGGTGTCATTTGAAAGCATAATAAATGTACTATAATGATGTCTTGGAACTCTATAGCATACAAACAACTGTTTGTAATATAATTAATAAAATGAGATTTTTTTACCTTCGAAGTTTGCCTACTTACCAGCATAATTCGAGAAAGAGATAATTTAGCGTGATTAATGTTATTATAAAAAATATTAAACATTTCATTAGCTTGCCAAAAATATGAAATTTCTTGTCGTACAATAATAAATATGTAATTTATGGCCAATTCTGTAACGCAAGGACCTACCAACGGCGCACCAACCGGCATGCTGTTTACGATCGAAATACCTTCTTAGAAAGTTTATTTTTGGTGTTGCCAAATGAAAGGTGGTGAATCATCATCACCATCATCATATCAGCCGAAAGACGTCCACTGCTGGACATAGGCCTCCCCCAAAGAGTGCCAAAATGACCGGTCCTGCGCCAACCGCATTCAGCGGACTCCCGCGACCTCATCAGTCCACCTTGTGGGTGGGGGGGGGGGGGCTACCCACGCCGCGCCTTCCAGTACGTGGTCGCTACTCAAGAACCTTTCCGCTCCAAAGGCCATGGGTTCTACGTGCAATTTGGAGGGCTATACGGTTATTTCCCTTGCCCTTTAAGGTGTCGAATATTATTAAATTATGTGTTTAACTGTATATTTGGACGCGTAGATTATAATCGAAAAATTGAATAAATTCTTAGTTTTACGCCTAGGAACAAGACATTAATCAACCAGATCAGCATAATTTAATTTATAAATATGTTTCAATAAAAAGGCATTTTAAATGATTATTATGAACATTGTTGAATTTGGGGCGCAAGCTTTCGCCAAAAGACATTGCCCGCTCGTATTTCATTTCATTTAAGCGCAACTTGCAATTGAATTTGGACACATTTGCACGTGGTGATTCGTTACATTACCATCTGCAGTGATAACTCCCTGCATTCGCTTTATTGCGTTATCTGTGTTTTATCTTGTTCATTATTTTTTAGCAGAATCAAATCTCTTTGCTGCACGTCGTGTTGAGGGACTAGCTGGTTTTTTGGCTATTATTTTTAAAGATTCAAATTTTGAAATGCGTAGAAGATCTTTCCAGAACCTTGTCAATTTTTGATAAACAAATTGGGAAAATTCATTCTGGCGAGAGAAGCTGCCGTAAGATCAAGCGAATTTTTGTGCCTGCGTTGGGAATTCTATCCAGCTAATTATTTATCGTATTAATTGATAAAGCAAACAAGGGAGTGCGCGTTTCTCAGTTTTAAAATATCGAGAAGCAGTGATTTTTTGCTTGGGGCATCCCCTTGCCATATTTTTGTGCTCAGCGCTCGCTGAGGTGGCTCTGCGAGTCATATTCTTTGAAGGCCGAATCTGCAAACAGTGTTCGGGTAAGTGTTTTCTCCATTGGGTTCCGTCAATTTACCGGATTCTATAGTTTTTTTGTCGTGTGATTCTAATTGGCTTATTGTGTTGGTAGCCGTCAGTTACGGGCGCTAGGAGAAGCTGCTGGCCAATCACTAGCGGTTAGACGCGACCGTCCCGCAAGGCTCTCTACGGGCGACGCAGGCCTGTTCTGTTGGGAAAAACGTGCCGGTTATCCTGTTGCGGTCATCCTGGTGTAACCTGCCACGCGGGCATCCGGTGGTCTATACTTCGAGAAGGCGTCGGTGGAGGAACTTCTCAGTCGGATTTGTATATTGTAGCATTTAGGTTTAGCCTGTATTTGACCTTCTGCATCTAGGCTTAGCGTTCTACCTACAGGCATTACACCTATAACGTAGGACCACAACCCGCTAACGCGCTCTGATACCGTATTCCGCCAGTAAATATTTTTCCGGACTTATCATTTTCACCAAAATTTAAAAAGGCATTTCCCTCGCCACCGTTAATTTATTGTCGTCATATGCCTTAGGTTTTTTTTATAATCCTGGTTCACTCACCCTTCATTCATTCCACGCATTCCTCATAAACTCAACCACCTCACCTATTTAAAGAAAACCTGTGCGCCTATTCTACGTGGTGTTTCGCGCTCGCGGTCTACGACCAAGCGTATTGGCGGCTTGAAACCCCTACCTATTATTGTATATAGGGTTCTGTATATGTCCTACTCCTAATGTTTTACGTCACAGCTAGCCGTAAGACGATGTAATTGTTTTACTTTGACCTGTTTAGCTTTTTAACGGTTTTATCATAGGCTACTAACGAAAGGGGGAAATCCCATTAATATTCCCGGGCTAAACTAAGTGTTAAATCCTACAACGTTCCTTACAAGCGAGTTCTGTTCTGTCAGTTTTGGAAAATGAAATAAATTACGTTCGTATCGGTTTGCAGAAGTGTGTGTTTGTTTTATTTACACTAGTTTTCCTGCACTTTCTAGTAAGAGCTTTAGGTAAATCATTGTTTTTCTCTGGAAATGCGTATAGATATTTACGATTTGTCGAGTGATATACATAATTAGGTTGTGAACTATGGAGTTGCAGTTTTGCAATGATGTATGTATATCACTCGACAAATCGTAAATATCTATAAGCCCTTCAGACCGCGCTCTCCACGCGACCACGAGAGCTTAAGATCTCAAGGGCGAGCCCACGCGGACACTTTACTACTCGTAAGTCTCTTACAAGCGAACCCAATGGCCGAAGGTTCGAAGGTGAGCACCAAGGCATGCGAGGCTGCTGGCCGAGCTCCGCGAAGGGCCGAAGGCCCGAAGCGTCCTTTCAGAGCGCTCTCTCTACGTGAGCCCGGGGGCCAAAAGCCCGAAGAGCGAGCCCACGCGGACACTTTACTACTCCTTAGTGTCTTACAAGCGAGACCTAAGGGTCAAAGACCCAAAAGGCGGGCCCATGCGGACGCTTCACTACTATCTCACTATTTCACAAACAAGACGGATCGGGTGCAAGAGTCAGTGTTTTACAGTAAGAAGACATAATTTTATTTCATAAAATTATAAGTACAGTCAGTGTTAAAAGTAAGTTATCACTTTGGAGCCATATCGCTTTAACTACCATATGAAGTTGTCAAACATCTGAAAGCGCCAAAGTACAAATATGATCATTGACTTTTGACGCTGACTGTACTGTATTCAGGGAGAATTTCTTTTTTCGTATTTTGTATGAAAATATGCAATATCAAATCAGTTTTAGCGATTTAATTTTTGAAATACACAATGTATGATTCAGTATGATAAAAACTCGTCAAGCAAAAGATGTTCAAAAATATCACCAAGAACGGGAAATAGTTTTTATTGATAAAAAAAATCACAGTCATTGAATGTTTAAATAGGCTTTGTTTAATAATACAATACCAATATAGCATGTGTGTTAAAAAAATCTGTTGTATTAATAAATAATTGTAAAAATAATCTTTTCATTTTTAAAACGTAAGTGGAGCCGTGGTAATTGCATAGTTTCATTCGATAATAAAAATCCGACGAATGAGGAATACGACCAATCAGGAATACGACGAAACAGGAATACGACGAATCGGGAACAAATCGAAAATACTTAACCAAAACCAGTCAGATTTAGAAAATAGAAGTCAAACTACAACTAAGGTACAGCGGCGCGCCCCGGGCAAAAACGAATTCTCTTAATAATGCTGCTTTCTTTCATTGTTGTACTATTTTATTTTGAATGTAATACAGCAGGTCGACCACGTTACGCATTGTACGCGCGTCAGGTAGGTCTAAATGTCACTTTATGTATGGAAAAATTACAGTTAAGTTTTACTAACGCTCGTAAGAAACGTTACGTGATTACCCCTCTGGGAACTAGACCAATTTCTCGCCTTCGGCTCGGGCTACAACGTTTCTGAGAAGGTCTTTATTTAGCGGCTTTAGGCTATCATGACCATCTTACTCGTATTCCTACTCAAAAAACAAAAAATAGTTCGTAAAGGCGTGCGCGACGCGACGCCAGCGATCGCTAGCAGAGTCGAGCGTGGTGATAGTCAATCGGTGCGAAATTAACAAAACGTATCATTTATAGGTTATTTATTACTGTATACCAACAAATTCTATATTTTTGGAAAGCTTATAAAATAATATATTTTTTTAATAATAACTTAAATTGCGCTAAAATTATTATTTGCTGAGTTACAATCGTATTTAATCAGTACTTATCCAAACTTGCACGGTAAAAAAGTCATATTTTTTCAAATATTTTAAAAACTGTTGATTGTACGTCATAGATTTAAAATAAACAATTATAGTACGTTTAATATGCTTTCAAATGACACCTCACACGAACCGATTAGTAAAATAGAACCCGAGATGTGAACAAAAATCGATGACCGTCGGCCGCCATCTTTGTGACGTCACAGCTATGCCCTTGCCCCTCTGCCTAAACTAAAACCGGTAGATTCGTACTCCGGAGACAACACGGAACACATCCATACCAGTTTTAGCCATATAGAAGACGTGTCCACGAAAATCGTGAAGGAGACGACTTTTTGCGATGTTGCCTATAGACTAATATGTGTATACCTTCATTGTGTGTTTTTACGATCTTCTTTTGAGGGATTCCAAAAATGGGCAATATAAACTTATATAGTTCTGTTCCTAAGTAAAGTAAGCCATTTTACGAAGTAATTCTTTATTTATACCGTTGTTTTTTTTTTATTTTCGACTCCAACACTTTCTTTTTTCCCATGATTGATATTTACAAAACAAGTTATTTACAAGAATTGTTTTTTTTTACTTTATCTACAACTGTGTTCAATATTTACACGTAGATATATGCGTAGAGGAAATATTATTGGCGATTTGCGATGTAGATAGCGGTTAGGACAAACTGACACAGGCCCTTCGTCTAAGAGATCCGTCACCGCACTGGAGCTGCAAGCCCACGGCTCTACGGTTATACTCAATTACTACGGCCATACGGTTGGAAAAATACTGCGCTCCCGCGTACTCCGTGCGTTAGAAATATTGACGTAAGCGACAAAACACATTTAATTCATTAAAAAAATAACCGTTACGATTAGGAAAAAAAAGCTTATCTACGATCGTTAGTATTGTTGATACCTATATAATAAAGAAATTTTGACGTGCATATCTTATGTGGTTTAATAATAATCTGAACATTTAGGACTTTTTAGACGTCTGTTCGAAGTTAAAATCTATCGAGCCAAAATCATGAAATTGCGTTTCTGCTTCATGTTAAGTCAAGATAAAGATATGAACTAATAATATATATTTATTTGAGATTTTTAGGATCTTTGAGCTACATATGGCGTTACACCAAAAAGAGCAATTTTTTTCAGAATGTCACCTTAATTAGGTACTCGTAAATTTCAAGCACTTAAAACTATTTATTTTCATAAAACGATTACAGGAACACCCAAATGTTATGTCGTAAATGTTTTGGGTTGTTTTTATAGACTAGTCCTAAAAAGACAAGTTTTTATAGACATGCTACCATGACATCGGTATATGTAGAGCGATCATTTTCCGGGCGAATATTCAGCGTTTTTAAGGCGTTTTTTTTCGTCATTGTCGTCTCCAGGAAATACTATTAAAAGAGACGAATATCAGAGTCCACTTTTGATGAAGACGTAAGCCAATACCGGTGCTGAGTCTTTTTTGATTTCAATTTCCGCGGTATGTTTTACCTCTGCTGAAATAATCTTGAGCCGACAATGACTTTAGAACCGCGCGGTTCAAACGCTCGGAGATTGGCCCTTCCACTCATAAATGGATATTCAATAAATTAAGAAAACGATTTACTCCGAAAAACCAGGAACAAGTGGCCATAGTCCATTCATTTTATAACATGGATACGCAGTTAACTGAAGACAGTGAGGAGGACCTTGAACACTTACTTCCAGTCACCAATTGTTATGTAGTTCAATGGACTAGAAAATAATTTGCAGGTATGGCAGGTATTACTTCTTAGTCTAATAATTTTATTTGAATAAAAAATGTGACTAATATTTTGATTAAAAAAACATATTACCATTTCACAAACCTTGGTATAGGTAATGCTCGCAAGATGATTTATAGGAAGTATTATGCAAAATTAATCATTTAATAGTTATTCGTTTAATCATAAAAATACTTAGGCGACTCCATTTCCCTCTGTGTGAAATTTGCCACCGATACTCCGCACACTACTTATGTCAATGCAAGAAGGTTGCTATCGCGCTGGGCTCCTTGACGAAAATATTAGTCGTTGGCGCTGAACCTGCGCTGCGAATATATACGTCGTTGGCGTCGAAAAGGTTAAATCGATACACGTTTTAGCACTTACATAATGTATAACCCTGTGGTCTTGGGAAATATTAACTAGGCCTGTAGATAATCCTACTTACAATACAATTAACATACTCAAACCTGTATTCCCAAAGGGGATAGATATTTAGGCAGATCAATGCAATTTATTATTCAGTGCCACAGTGTAGATTCAAAGATGGAGAAAATGTGAAATTGCAGTGATAAGTTAACCCGACGCCACACGCGTGGGTCATAAACAGTGTTTAAAACAACAGTCGTCCTTCTTGTGGTGTGGCTTACGTGCATATACAGGGTGTGGCCTGTAATAGGAGCAAAAAATTAAACGGTAGATAGCTTGTGAACAATTATTTCCACATGGTTAAACTTGAGAAAAAAATATTTTTTTTGAATTTTTTTTCTTCTAAATTATGTTTAGTTGTATTTTTTTGCTCTTCTGGAGTGTTATCAGTAACTTTTTATTTTAAAGACACTAAAAAAAATGAAATAAAAATCAAAAAAATCACAAAAATATCTTTTGAAAACAAAAATGCAAAAACTATTATGACTCGTCACATGATGTTACCTCAAAATCCGCATTGACTGCTGTGCTATGATGTCGTGGTGCCAAGATATATTACTTGGAGGTCATAACTTTAGATCAAAATATCTCCGAATCAAAAAAAATAAAAAAAGGGGACAAATGCTCTAAGGAAGCGTCCCTTTGAATATTTGCTCCTAATACAGGCCACACCCTGTATAGGGTAAATCGTTAGTAGCTGGCCACCTCATACCAAAAATGAACTCTATTCACCTATATTAGAATTCATTTTAGTATAAGGTTTCAATAACTGGCCACGTCATACTTAATTGAATTCTGTGTGCATGGGAACAGAGTTCATTTTTAGTATGAAGGGACCAGTAACTGGCGATTTACCCTACCATATTATTATAGCATGGAAGGGAATTATAGAAGAGGATACGCCGTTTATGCTGATTAAGAGCCCAACTAAAAATCAAGTCTTAAGGTGGTTCGATTGCCATACAAAACGTTATTTGACATTCGCAGGCTAGCGGCGTGATATTTTAAGAAACTTATGTAACAAACTTTCATCAATTGGCTTCCCATTTGCGCCAAATTCCCCCTTTCCTAGAATAAACTTGTATTAACTAGATTAATTTGAGAAATTGGTTTGGGACGTGATATTTTGGGAAAACTATTTTTCTCAAATTAATCTAGTTTATACAAGTTTATTCTAGGAAAGGGGGAATTTGGCGCAAATGGGAAGCCAATTGATGAAAGTTTGTTACATAAGGTTCTTAAAATATCACGCCGTTAGCCTGCGAATGTCAAATAACGTTTTGTATGGCAATCGAACCACCTTAATAGCCCTTAACTTTTGCAATGACTACAGAAAAGACGCGAACGTAAATCCTAAAGTATATCGTAGAAATAAAACCATTTATATAAAAAAAATGCTTTTTAATATCAACAGTATAAAATTGCGTTGGAATGTTGTGACACGTTACAAAAAATCGTTAAATACTAGCGTAACAAACATGGAATTCATCTAAGTTATCTATCTCATCATTTTCTTTACAAGTTTAATTTTATTTATACTCGTAGCTATTGTCTATTCCCGTATTTCTCATATGAAACTATCTAATAGTTATTAAATAAAATAGAAGTACATGTTCTACCGTTATCGTCTCACTTTATATTCTATGCCTATTTAAAATAATAATAATCTATGAGTACCGCAGTAATACTTAATTATTAATGGGGAATGGATGAACATTTTAGAAGTGCCTGATTATTTTTTTGGTATAGGAATAACCTTTCTAAGCACCAGAAAAAAATTGCAGACTTTTCAGCTGCATCAATTGTTTTTGAAATATTCGAGCCGCTCGGGCTAGATTACTAGTTGTTTGAAGACCTGTTTAGCCTGGTGGTTAGAAAATGCTTCTACGCGCTAGCACACGTAGCGTTCCTTGACCTCAAATGCGTTAACACATTCACTGCCAAAGATTTCTTAGCGTTACTCTGGTAGCCGATGCCTTGTTTTTCACTCTATTTACTTCTCGGTGCTCAGCGACATCATATGATATCACATGTAGTCTAGACTTACTGTTGTCATCAATTGATTTCGCATTAGTACTGAAGTCTATACCTGTTAAGGTTCCGATGGGTTAAGTAAAAGAAAGCGCCTACGATCAGAGTGGACGTTATATAGGGGCTTGTGCATTCACCGTTTTTGACCCCCCCCCCCCCCCCCCCCCCCTATTATCATCCTGGAAACATTACGCAGAGCTCTGCGTAGGGGGCGACACTAACACAACCCGTAAACAAAC
Source organism: Epinotia brunnichana (assembly GCA_963854355.1). Taxonomy (NCBI): domain Eukaryota; kingdom Metazoa; phylum Arthropoda; class Insecta; order Lepidoptera; family Tortricidae; genus Epinotia; species Epinotia brunnichana. The sequence continues at coordinate 42,345,053 of OY977937.1, read as the reverse complement.
CGCCATGACATACCTACCAAACAATAACAAATAATTGATGAAAACGCGTTAAACTACAATAGTTTTATTATCATTCGTGAGTAAAATACCTGTACTGTGATATTAAACTGGCATCCTATAGCTATTTAAAGGTGGATGAGGGCTTTTTTTTTGCTTTACGACGTATTGCCGCTTCCCATAGTTTTCGTATCATCGTTTCCTTAGGAAATGAATGATGCCCTTCATTCTTGCATCTTCCCTATTTGATCCAGAGCTTTGAAGGACTTGTCAAAGTTGTCAAAAAAACTGTTTACTAATTGTGATAGTGGTGCACTCTGGCGGCAGAACATTGTAGTAATGTTCCCTATTCCTTGAATGGAAAATCCCGCCTAATAAAATGACTACCGTCCTCGTCATCTAATGGTCAGACCCGCGCACCACTATTTTGAAATCAAATAAATAAATAAAAATAAATATTTGGGGACAATCTAACACAAATCGGCTTAGTCTCAAACTAAGCAAAGCTTGTACTATCCATGACTCAGGAGCAAATATTCGTGCTCATCACACAAATAAATGCCCTTACCGGGATTCGTAGGCAGGGTCACTACCAACTAGGCTAGAGAGGTCGTCAAATGGCGTAATATATGGACAGCTCCCTGTCAGTGACGTTGTCAAAGCTGGAAGCGTATCCTCAGCTTGGGCGTGTATCAGGCCTTCCATGGCGGCTTGGGCCCGGAGCCGCTGTGGTTGAGGCTGCGGCGCGGCCGGCGGTCGAGGCGGTCAGGCCGCTCGAGCCCCTCGGGCCGCTCGAGCCGCTCGAGCCGCTCGGGCCGCTCGAGCCGCTCGAGCCGCTCGCCGCGGTCGCTGGTGGGCTCGTCGCGCGGGGACACGGAGCACGCGTCCGTCGTGTCCAGCGCCGGCTTCGTTAGTAGCTGTCAATAAGACACGTTTTATACGTTAACTAAATGCCAGGCTGCCTGCGCGGCAATATTGCAAAGAACGCAGATGATACATTTTTAACCCCCGACGGAAAACTCTGTGTGTTAAAAGTTTGACGTGTCTGTGTGTCTGTGTGCGTGTGTGTGTCTGTCTATGGCATCGTAGCTTCTAAACAAATGGACCGATTTGAATGCGGTTTTTTTATCCGAAAGCTGACGTGATCGAGATGGAAATGAAAATGTCAAGGAATTTTCAACTTTTTGAAGTTGTAGTTATGGAGATTACATCCTATATTTAAAAATTGCATCTCCACATCCGCGTATGGCAGTCCGAAGCGTGATTCCGGCCCATACGGACAGTTGCAGGCTCCGCGGTGTCCAACTAAAGAGCAAAACCTAAAATAGGTGCCACCACTTTGTACCGCTCATGGCGTCCGCCGCGCTGGAGCGTGGGGATCTGGGGATTCGCCTAAACTTACATTTCACGGACTTTACCTATTTAAGTATACAGGGTGGAATTTTCCTTTTATCTACGCACATATCATTAGTGCACTAAAATGCGTTCAAAAACCGTCGGTAATGACCAGCATTATTACAACCAATTTTACTATGACAACTTTCTTGTCTGTGGTAGTAGGTAAAATCTGTACTGTAATGTTATTACAGTACAGATTATCGGTATCGTTATGAGTTTAAATTTGGAACAGCTGTCAAAACTCAAGTGGGTCTCTTCTCTAGTCTAGTATCTATAGATATTAATAGTATTTTATGCAACTGTTGTATAAGAAGGGTCTTAAAAGGCAAGTGGCGTGGGTTGCGATGCGAGCCTTGGCGAGCATCGCAATTAAAGGCGCCACGAGTGTTTTTAGACCAGTTATACACCGTTGCATACAATACTTTTTCTACGACAAATTTTAAATAAAAAGCAGACTACAGAATAGTTAAACTTTACAGACAGCAAGTTCTATTCGTACTTTTGCTACTCACGCAAATTCTTCAGGAGTGCAGTTATTAATTTCTTCGACCATTTTAAAAGGAACGTACACTTTTGTCTTCACAAACACGAATAAAATCTTAATAGTTTAGGACTAATAGTTTATCATCTTTCGTCTTTTCATTTTGAACTGTATTTTGGTGACAGCTCTTGCTTATGGTTTGTTTTCTTTTTAATTTGTTTGCACTGGCCATCCGAACCAAACCAAATCCGGACCCGGCCCGAATTCGAACTGTTTATTTTTATAAATAATACCAAGAATTTATAAAACATGTAATTTAACACACAATAGATGATGATTTATTATTATTGTAGTAAATAATTTATAATATACAAATGTTAAATCGTAAATAAATACTTTTATTTCGAAATATTTATTTATGAAGTTGGCACCACTGCAATATAGCGGCATTAGCGGCCGATTAAAAAAAAAGTTAAACAGTGCTTTTATGAAAAATGTATCAACCAAAAAAGTACGCTAAACAGTGCGTTTTTGGGCCATAGAGCGTAGAGTTTTGCGACGACTTATTAGTGGTGTCATTGTATTTGAGCTACAGCCTATATAAATGACAGATAACGGTACAGGAGTAGAAAAAACAGTTATCGATACGAAACGTCAATTTATTATGTTTTTTCATTTTATTATTTTTTTCTTAAATTTTTATTTACTTTTTTTTCACTTTTTTTAATTTTTTTTGCTGTTTTTTACTTTTTTCACTTTTTTGTACTTTTTTATTTTTTTTTCAATTTTTGTCACTTATTCCTTTTTTTCACTTTTTTTTAATTTTTTTGCTGTTTTTTTATTTTTTCACTTAAAAAAAAAAAAAAAAAATTTTTTTTCATTTTTTTTTTTTCACTTTTTTTTTTTTTCAATGATAACTTACAGGTAGCACTCGTAGCAATGCAGGTCATTTTCCTACGGCTTCTGAACCCATCTTAGAGTACTTATGATATGTGTTTAGATAAAGTAGTGTAAGCAACTGTACATAATTAGGCCTTAAAATATGAGTGTGGTTTTATGAAACGAGCGTCAGCGAGTTTCATAATAGGATCACACGAATGTTCTCATTATGTATTAGTAGCATAAACTACTATTATTTAATTGACCTTGTTTGTTCGAGAGATTTAATCCTTATGATTGGCTATCGATTGATGCCATAAAAGTACAAGATGTTGTTTTTTAGAATTTTTGCCGGTTCGATTCCAGGGTGTGGAAAGCGTATTTTTAAAAACACGCTTCCCAAGCGTTTTTTTTGCTGCATTCAAAGGAATGCAGTTTTTTTCTTATCAAAAAATAAAAGAAATGTTGCCTTTAGAGGGAAATTTCCTATCTCCATTGTTTAAGGTCAAAATAGGCGGTTGCCAACAAGCCCCTCCGCCCGAGCGGCCTTGGTCTGCACCGACCGCTGCAGTATGACATTTTGCTGCAAACAACTGTCTCCACGGTCAGTGCGGACCAAGGTCGTTTGGTCGGAGGGGCGTGTTGGCGACCGTCTATTTTGGCCTCTAGAGTACTTTCCCTCCAGATAGCATTAAAAAATTCCACACTGTATATTTGGGATTCGAAGACTACCAAAGTCAAAGACGTGAAGTAATTACACCAACCAGTTTAACGTATTGTTGCAGCTCGTTGTCGGAGATACCGTCGAAGTTGAGTGCGTCGCGGTCGCGCCGCGGCGGCGGCGGCGGCGCCTGACACGAGAACTCAGCCATCGGCGTCGACGCTGCGCATACACAAAGTATCACTTTAGACGGGCACATGCACACATGAGTGTCAGAGATGTCATCATCCTCCTAACGTTATTACTCCCGGTTGTGCCCCTAAAGGAGTCCGAGTTCCGCTTTGACACCTAATCTCAAGATTTGGCATAGGCTAGTACCTTTTACGAAAGCGACTGCCATCTGACCTTCCAACCCAGAGGAAAAACTAGACCTTATTGGGATTAAACCGGTTTCCTCACGATGTTTTCCTTCACCGAAAAGCTAACGGTAAATATTCCGTACATAAGTTCCGAAAAACTCATTGGTACGAGCCGGGATTCGAACCCACGACCGCCGCTTGACAGCCGCATGCCTGAACCACTAGGCTACCGTAGCTTTATGTGTGTCAGAAATGTATGCATAGACAATAACACAAGTGGGAACGAGATACAATGTCAGATCTCCTGTCCCTCAGCGCGTATGGGCATTTTTAAAAATTCGTGTACCCAATTAGCGTGAGTTGTTAAATAGAAATTAACTCAGTGTCAGTTTTGTAACGAAAGTTAAACATACAAATGATGTCAAACTGAACTTTTTTCGCATTTAAATAAGGTCTATATGCATATGATTTATATATTGAAAAGAAAAAGTAAATTTTCATACAAACTAAATACTTAATAGTCGTTACAAAACTGACACTGAGTTAATTTTTGTTTAACAAATTATGCTAATTGGGTACACGAATTATTGAAAATGCCCGTATAGGCTTTTTTTGTTTGTCACCACCTGTCAAAACATTGGACTGAAACTGACGTCACGGATACGACTAAGGACCGTAATACCGGAAAGAAAGTAGACAACTTTAGGCATCTCTAAAAACTGGTACGTACATAAAATCGGCATATTTTTTTTAATAACGTACTATATCCTTTTCTTTTAATTGCAACAAAAAGCAATTACTACTTTTGTCAAACTGTCAACATGGGGCGAATTAGCTTACACGTTCGTAAAAATATTTTGGACGATTAGTGCAAAATAAAAGGTATGACGATTAGAAAACTGGTTAAAAAGTACGAGTTGAGTCCCGCGGGCGTGCACAAGATAATAAATAAATTTGGTGACTTCTGTACTCTCCAAGATTTGCCTAAACCTGGAAGAAAACCGGGGACAACCGACTTGGCATGAGAAAAGAAAGTCGTAAGAATGTTTAAACAAAATCCGCCCTTTCAATTCGAGATGCGGCAAAAAGAGCCAAAACTTCTTCGGCTATGATACAAAGAATCAAACTAAGATGCAACCTAAAGACCTATAAAAAACTAAAACAACCAAAACGAGATGAAAATTAAACAATAGCTGTCAGAAAACTGGCAAGGAAATTATACGAATGTATATTGACCAAGAAAAATCATTGCATTATAATGGATGACGAGACCTATTGCAAATTGAACTTTAAAGCCTTACCAGGACCTCAGTTTATTACGGTGCCGGCTTATAAAAGGTTACTCGAAAACATAAGGCCATCAACATCGAGAAATTTGGCAAAAAAGTATTAGTGTGGCAAGCGATTTTTCAATGCGGTATGCGATCGCAATACTTCTTTACTACAGGGACTTTGAACGCTACGGTATACCGTGACGAGTGCTTACAGAAAAGATTACTACCACTAATAAAGAAGAACAGGAGTAGCACTTTATTTTGGCCATACTTGGCTTCTTGTCATTACTCTAAAACAACGAAGGAATGGTATAAAGCCGATAAGGTAGAAGTAGTGGATAAGGATTGATGATTCCTCCCAATTGCCCAGAAGTTCACCCAATTGAGCGATATTGGGTCTATCATGAAACGACACCTCTAAAAAAACGTCAAAGCTGCCACCTCAGTTAGGTTGCAGGCAAAATATATATATTACGACGAATTCATTCAAAACAGTTCTTTATAAAGACCTTATTTTTCAGATTCTTTTTGTTTCATTATCAGTTTTCACACAGAATAAAAATAATACCATTTTGAAGTTGTCTACTTTCTTTCCGGTACGGTCCTTAAAGTATATAGACATGAGATGTAGAGGATGTATTAGTCTTCTGATCCTGTTCCATTTAATGAGGTTAATTTACCTCTATCCATTTTGCGCATCCGCTTTGACTATCTATTAAATCCTCTATCTACAATTTGAAAGTAGTTCGTGTTAATCGCACTCGCAGGCGGCCAAGATACAGTACAGGCTCAGCCTAGTTTGGCGTCTGACGGATATAACGTTTATTTATAAGAGCGTAGCCGTGTTTTCATGGAAAATCGGCCCTTCCACCAAATGTTTACTGTATTTTTTTTATTAAAAGTCCTCATGTCAAGTATTATTTCCTGTGAGTTTCAGCTTCCTATATTTGTTATTTTCTGAGATATGATTTTTTTTAACTTATTACTAAAACAAAAAAAAACTCCACTGGCTAATGCGATTTAAGTAAACTTTTGGTACAGTAATCTATATATAGAGACTCACGTATTCTTTAAATAATATTTTATTTTTTCGAAAAAAAATCTTTGATAAATTTAGGAAATAAAACTTCAGTATTTATTTTTCTGGCTTTCTAGAAAAGCGACACCAACAGTTCTTCGTTAGGTAATTGCTTATATAAAGATCTGCAATGTGTATTTTTTTCAAAATAATCCAGTTGGTACTTCATACTAGAAAATTAAAGGATAAGGTATACCCATACCAGATATTTTAGTCGCAAAAGTTTTTTTTTTTTTTTTTTTTTTTTATTGAGAAACAAACAGTCTTAAAAAAACACATAAGTAACTTAGCTATGGCTATGTGAGTAATGCTATAATAGACCTATAGTTTCATAAATGTTTATAAAGTTACAAGTTATATTAAAAATTGGAAAATATGTTTAATATAAGACCAAATGTCATAAATATATATATATATATATATATATATATATATATATATATACATATATGTGTTGCAAATACACTTATGACAGTTAATGAGGAATGAGATTATGCACATTGCAACCTCTTTATTGTTAACGTTATAGGTATTTATTACGTATGTCAATGTCAAACTGTAATGATTGCACGTATTAAGCCTCTCACAGACTGGCGCGGCCTGCGGTGGCGGACCATAGTAAATTTGACAGCTAATGACAAGTTTTCTATTGTCCGCCGCGGCCAGGCCGCGCCAGTGTGATGCGGGCTTTACCCTTAAGAATGCAATCTGCCAGTACAGGTACCTATAACGTTAACAATAACAAAGAGGTTGCAATGTGCAGCCGCAGCTGGCGACGGTCGTCGACGGTCGCCGATACGCCGCGGCGGTCGCTGTCATGTCGCAGCGCGCACTCGTCGATGTGTAGTCTAAGACCCCTGCTACACGGTTGCCAACACGCCCCTCCGACCGGGTGACCTTGGTCGGCACCAACCATGTAGACAGTTGTTTCCAGCAAAATTTCGTTTGCCCTTCGGGCGCCCTTGGTCGTCGAGCGCGCGCTACCGACAGCGGTCGGAGCTGTCGGTTTTGAACCGTGTGGCCGCCCGACTCCGACCGCGCGTAGTCAGTTCGCTCGGAGAAGTGCCGCGTGCGCACGTTCTATGTACTCTACTTTATTACGATGGCATCTCAGCGCGAACGCGATTTTATCGCGGAACTTATAGATGTATATAAAGATTTGCCCTGCCTATGGGATTTATCGTCAGCATTTTACATGGACCGAAATAAAAAAAAAGCTGCGTGGGTAGTGTTGGTGAATAAATACAAGGAATATGATATAAGTAGACGCCAACGAGGCTACAGTGAAAAAGAGGATGGATAATTTAAAATCTTCATTCATTTAGATACAGCAGGTATCATGTTTATATCCTGTTTAGTGATCAATGGTCGCACCATTTCTAATAACTCCTCAAATACTTTCTTTTCCATTCTGAGGAAGTTGTGAAGATCATCGTGGTCCAGAAAATTCATCAAATTGATATGACTAAGCGAATGTCGTTTCTTAAGCCAGCGTTTCATCCATATCCGTTTCTTTTTTTTTCTTTTCGTATATTAAGTGTACTCATTAACACCAAAGCCACGCCAACTTTTTGTAATTTCGAAAGACTAGGTGCCATTTTGTGCGCTTGCAATGCGTGTTGTCCGTCCGCGAGTTCTGAACACACTGTCGCTGCAGCGTTGTCGGCCGACCGTCTAGCCAGACAGCTCACGACAAGCCTCCGACGAGCCACCAACCAAGGTCGCGCCGTCGGAGGCGTGTTGGCAACCGTCTAGCACTGGCTTAAGATAGAGCACCTATTTTCTTTTTCAAAATTAGTAATGACGATTTTTATTGTGATGTTGATGTATTCATTGCGACAGTAAAAAAGCAAGAGTGTATATGGAATTATAAGGATAAGGGATATAGTCATAATACAATTCAAAATTAATACATCAACATCACAATGAAAGTCGTCATTGCTCATTTTGAAAAAGAAAATAGGTGGTCAGACATCGACGAGTGCGCGCTGCGACATGACAGCGACCGCCGCGGCGTATCGGCAACCGTCGACGACAGTCGGCGACGGTCGCCGATGGTCGCCGATTGCTGTCGCGGGCGGTCGCTAGCTGCTGTTGCTCGTCTGTAAGGGTCCTTAACGCGCTGTTTATATCAGCAAGCTTTTGTTTTTTTTATGTATCTGTGCTCATAAGACCGTTGTGTAGTTGGCTTCGTGCTTCCGAAATATTCTCACTATGTCGTCAATACTAGTTTCCCTTTAAACCTAAAGCCATTAGCGAACAAGTTTCTGACAAAAAATTAATTTTTGGTACAAATTTTATTGCCGACTGTACTTTTCTGCATACCATCATCAACTACTCATTGAGACGATTCGAACGAGCCCAAACTCGACGGCGTTGTGTCGTTTTATTGAGGAGTTCCTATGGCCACCTTCCAGCTCCAGCATCAGATCAGCTCCATGTCATCATAATATTGCAATGTCTTGCGATATACATATGCATGCAAAATTTCAGCTCAATCGGAAACCGGGAAGTGGGTCAAATTTCAATTACTAAATTTGACCCAAGAAAGAATAAAGAAAAATAAAACAAACGGGGTGAGCTAAATAAAAGCTTGTAAAAATCCAGACTCCAGCTTATCCTGGACATACAATTAATACTGTTACTTAAGTGGTGTACTCACCAGACTCCCTGCTGAGGTCTCTCTCCTGGCCGCTAGTGAGGATCCTGACAGCCTGCCGCCATTGCTGTTGCATGACTCCGTGCAGTTGCGTCGCGATCTGCCCGCGCCGCCGCCGGTGCGAATCCAGCTTACCCTGGGCGTCGGCAAAATGGCGTTAGAGCCTGACCAGCGAGACGTCACACAAAAACCGGCCAAGTGCGTGTCGGGCCACGCGCAGTGTAGGGTTCCGTAGTTGACTGTATTTGTTACATCGAGACGCTCGTGCGAACTAAAGTGCGGTTGCGTTGGCCTAATTTGTACGAAAGTTGGCCTTTCCAATTTACTTAGCCGTGATAGTTTTCCTTTTACATTCATTATATGTATTATTGCCACGATTTTTTTCAGATTTCCTGTAGTAGCGATTTGACACTTGACTCGAACAAAAATTAGGGTTTTAAAGCCAAATATCACGCAAACGGACCACCGAGTTGAAAAATGGTTTTTAGAAACCCATTATAATTTTGGACAAGCTATCCAACGATACCCCACACTATGGGTTTAAATAGAAAAAAAAATTACATCCCCACTCCAATAAATATTCTACCGTTTTGTTGGCGTGATTAATTTATCTACACATGCCAAATTACAGCTTTCTAGTAGTAAGGGTCACTGGGCTAAGCCGCTGACGGACATGGAACTTTAAGGGTTCCTTGTTGACTACGGAACCCTAATCCTGGTAGCACGAAATGAATAGCGGCGTGATAGGAACAGATAAAGAATTTGAAGAATATGCGAATACTCGAAAACCCTACTCTTAAGACCCAAAGTGCAATGTACCTACGGTCGGCCAAGAAAGTGGTCTACCAGTTTTGACAAAAGTTTCTGTGAGATCTGATCGTCGCTAAGGTTACTGTCATGATATTATTGCAAGTGGAATTCGACCTTGTTGTTTCATGACGTTCAAATGAAGCTCGACCGTAGGGTGGTAGACCACGTTTTTGGCTGACTGTACACTCCGTTTCAATTGGATTTAAATATTTTCCTAAAACAAATAAAGAAGATTTTGTTGTCGTTTTATTCGTACAAATGAAATTCAATCCAATTTTCTATGCAACTAGATTCAAATGACTTTAGCAAATATTTTATACATATTTATTATTTATATTTTTATTTTATACTTATTGGCGAATTTACCTCTAAGAAGCTCATTTTCTCGCTGGCCTGCGCTAACTGCAGTCGGTACAGTTTTATCTCTTCTTTATGCTTTTCTTCCAGAACGTTAATTTCCAGTTTGTGTCTGGAACAATAAAGCAATACTATTCAGGTCGCATATTGCATTGTTTCATGTTTGGGCCGATATTTATTTATTGTTGGATTTTGAACAAAAGGTTAGTGTTGCGCCCTCTAGTTTAAAATAAGCAAAATGTTTGACAATGACACTCCGAAGTGACATTTAGAAAGCACCATTTTGCATATTTTCGGAGTACATTTTAAAAAGAAAAACTGTTCAGTGCAGATTTATTGTGATTCATACGTAATAAGCCTTTCGCCAACCGCAGTCTGTAACACAGGTGGGTACTGGTCACGGTTTTGCGAAAAATGATGAGCAAACACCGAAATTACTTTATGGCGCCATCTGCTGGCAACTGTTTGGCAGAAATCCGTGTCGTTCCACCTTAACTATTGAGTGACAAAACTTATTTTCGCAACGCAGTGATTTTTTTTTTTTGCAAGGTGCATTAGGATTTTATTATATTTATATTGCCAAGAAAATAAAAATCAGCCCGTTTAGAAAATAAAAGATTTTTAGTTAGCTGTCAGACATTGATAATAATGACACACACACACACACACACACACACACACACACGTACGGCCCGCCTGATAGTAAGCGGTCACCGTAGCCTATGGGCGTTTGCATAACTCGCTCTGGCAACGATTGTGGCAAGAGTACTTGACAGCATACTTAACGTGCAATTGGACAGTTGCTTGCGATTACACGACGCACAGTTCGGCTTTCGAGCCGGCCTGTCGACCGAGAGTGCAATCATCTGTCTAAAGCAGGCTGTCGAGTATTACACGCGCAGAAAAACGCCTATATATGCGTGTTTCTTGGATCTCTCTAAGGCTTTTGACCTCGTTAACTATGACCTACTTTGGAAAAAGCTTGACGAGGTCAGGTTCCCTAGAGAGTTGACTCGTATGTTTAGGTGTTGGTATTCGAGCCAGAGAAATAGTGTTCGCTGGGGTAACGTTTTGTCTGACGAGTATTCTCTGGAATGTGGTGTGCGACAGGGGGGACTTACCTCTCCAAAGTTGTTTAACTTGTATGTAGATGCACTGATCGATGAGCTCAGCAGAACGCATGTCGGTTGCCATGTGGACAGAGTTTGTTTCAATAACATAAGCTATGCAGATGACATGGTTCTGCTGAGCCCTTCGGTCGGTGGTTTGAGAGTGCTCCTTGATGTCTGTGAGAGGTACGCTAAGGAGCACGACCTTAAATATAATGTACTTAAAAGCGAGTACATGGTGTTTAAGGCGGGCGGCAAGTGTCCATCATATGTCCCACCCATACTTTTAAACGGACAGCAGGTGAAGAGGGTGCACACCTTTAAGTATCTTGGACACTTGTTGAATGACGACCAACGAGACGATGTGGACATCGAGCGAGAACGCAGAGCATTGGCGATTAGGGCTAATATGATAGCGCGCAGGTTTAGCCGGTGTGCAGTGCGGGTTAAGTTAACATTGTTTAAGGCGTACTGCACATCGCTGTATACCTGTAGCCTATGGTGCAAATACACGCAGCGATCGCTCAATGCAATGCGTGTGCAATACAATGATGCGTTCAGGGTACTGTTGCGGCTGCCGCGACACTGTAGTGCGTCCGGTATGTTCGCGGACGCTCAAGTGGACGGTTTCCACGCGACACTGCGCAAGCGCTGCGCCGCGACGCTCCGCAGGGTGCGCGCCAGCCGCCACAGTCTCCTGAACGTGGTGGCCGACAGATGGGACGGTAGCCTACTGAGGCACTGGTCCTCCCTACATTTAAGTTTAAGGCCTAACATAGTTATATAAGTCTTCTAGTACATACTAACAACCTATGGATCCTTTTTAAGTTGTCCGAAATAAATGCATTTTATTTTATTTATTTATTTATAACTGGTTCCTCAGGAAAATGATCGGACATGCCGGCCTATTTGTATTGAGTACGCCTGTCGCAAGTTCATTAACCCACACAAAGCACAAGTTATTGACAAGACAAAGCACGCACACATCTAAAGCACACACACTTGTATACCTACGCTCTTATTGGACAATACACGCGCATCATATCAGGCATTTTGGGAAGAAACGTAATATTATCTGCGATCAGCACGCGTGCACACTCGGTAACAACGGACGGTGAACTAGGGGCAGTGTATGCCCATTGAGCTAACAGCTGCGACGCGGCCGCCGGCGGCTTGTCCTCTCTCTAGTATTCTATGCTCTGAGAGATAAGTGACTAACTTTTAATTTACCTCTTCGAGGCTTACCGACGATACGGTTGTCATTGCGTCACAACATCCTCGATCGCGGGACGACTGGCTTAAGCGGGTATCAACAACTTCTTGCTGCGCGGGTTTTCCGAACTACCCGCACTTGGTCTTTATTAATAAACCCCGTTATCTAACGCTCAGTTTGGGGGCAAGCTAAAATAGTGATGTTGCTTCACGTAATTAGTCGATTCATATTTACTTATAAAGAGTTATTTGTCAAAATAAAATACTTCTTTTGTGGACGCTCTTGAAATAGCTCATTCAAAGCTGCGTAGAGCATTACAAAAAACTACAGTTTTTGCCATTTACATCTGTAGAGGTCGAAAAAACATTTTTATTTTTAAAATGGATTTTTACAAGCAGGCGACGAAGTTTGACTTCATATATAATTAGGAAAAAATATTGTTAATTTATTATGAAACATACAATAAATAATAAAAAAAAACTTTCATTTCATAATAATTTTAAAAATCACTATAGCAGAGCTCTGTTAAAGTATGAATCAGATCTTTTGATATGTTATTGAGTGAGTAAATCAACTTGATTTTTTATCGATTCCAATAGGGGTGTAGACATCAAATAAAATAACCAATAATGATGTATTTTTTTGAAAATGCATAAAAAATATTGTTAAATGGAGAAAAAAGTAAGGCAGGGGATCAAATAATCACAAAGTAATAAGCTAATAAGTGTTCAAAGTTTTAAGAGGGGGTATATTCTGTCCCTTTTCCGCAAAACGTATCTTCATATGAAACGATTGTCATTTACTATGACGCTCGTGGATCGCGATGTCACGATCCTCTAGCGTTTTCTCTAAAACAATATTAAAACGGTTGTAGCTTCATAATTTTTTGAGATAACTGAATGGGATTTTCGTAGCTTACCATATTTTTTTGCCTTCTTTCTTTTGGAGTAATAATACATTTTGAGTCTACACCCCTATTATCGAAACTAAGCGTTAGATAACGGGGTGTATTTATTAATCACTTGTACACTAGAATTGTTACCCGGCCGACCCACAACATTAATAATATAATGGACGATGTTTTTATGCCGTTTAGTAAAAATTATATGTCAGAATCGTGAACGTCAAATCAATAGGTATATAAATGACTCACTGGTCCTCGACCCTGGAGAGTTGCCGGTTCCAGGTGTCCATCATGGCGTTCTCCTTGCCTCGCGCGTCCTCCTCCAGGTCTCTCTCGGCTCGCTCTAGCTGCTGCTGGAACTCCTGCAGTTTACCCAGCACTGCGTCTTCCAGCTGCTTTTGGTAGTGACTCTTTAACTCGTTCTTCTGGAGTTCCAGCTGTTTGCGGAGGGACTTTACTTCACAGTCGAGGTTGTCCTGGAAAATAAATGTACTTTGTATTCCTATACTAATATTATAAAGAGCTAAAGTTTGTAGCTTTGGAAGTTTGTAATTTGTATGTAGGGAGTAATATCTGGAATGGATGGATCTTCGAGGTGGTTTGGGGTAAACATAGGCTATATTTTAGCCCATCGCTCTGCCACGGTTCTTTGTAATAATAATAATTGATGGAATCAGGCGTTACTTTGCGAAAATCCATGACATGTTTCTAGAAAAATATATTCCTTTGCTATTCCGCTAAAGGACATGCAGGTCTATTAGAGATAATGATGAGTGAGATGTATCTATTTGCGTATTCTTGCGCTGTGTTCTGTGTCCTTTGTAAGACGCACGAGCAGCTACGAATATAGCCTATACCAATGTTTTCCAATCAACATTCTGAAAAGTTGCATTGCATGGATCAATGCTTACCTACGTCCAAGTCTGAATACGCAGAGAGGCAATCCAACTTACACCTTCACTGAGCAGATCGCTACACTGGCCCTGCTTCTCGCTCAACTGTCGCTCCAGTATGGCGCCTCACCGACCTTGGCCCTCAGGTGTCGCTCCTGGCGAGAGCTGTCTCATCGATAGATTCAGAGACAGCGCGTAGATTTGGGCCCATGAATACGCAGAGGCAATCCAACTTACACATTTATTGAGCAGATCGCTACAATGGTCCTGCCTCTCGCTCAACTGTCGCTCCAGTATGGCGCCTCACCGACCTTGGCCCTCAAGTGTCGCTCCTGGCGAGAGCTGTCTCGTCGATAGATTCAGAGACAGCTCGTAGATTTTGGCCCATGAATACGCAAAGAGGCAAACCAACTTACACATTTACTGAGCAGATCGCTACAATAACTTACACATTTACTGAGCAGATCGCTACAATGGTCCTGCCTCTCGCTCAACTGTCGCTCCAGTATGGGGCGCCTCACCGACCTTGGCCCTCAGAAGGTGTCGTTCCTGGCGAGAGCTGTCTCGTCGATAGATTCAGAGACAGCTCGTATATTTGGGCCCATGAATACGCAGAGAGGCATACCAACTTACACATTTACTGAGCAGATCGCTACAATGGTCCTTCCTCTCGCTCAACTGTCGCTCCAGTATGGGGCGCCTCACCGACCTTGGCCCTCAGAAGGTGTCGCTCCTGGCGAGAGCTGTCTCGTCGATAGATTCAGAGGCAGCTCGTAGATTTGGGCCCATGAATACGCAGAGTGGCAAACCAACTTACACATTTACTGAGCAGATCGCTACAATGGTCCTGCCTCTCGCTCAACTGTCGCTCCAGTATGGGGCGCCTCACCGACCTTGGCCCTCAGAAGGTGTCGCTCCTGGCGAGAGCTGTCTCGTCGATAGATTCAGAGACAGCTCGTAGATTTAGGCTAATGAATACGCAGAGAGGCAAACCAACTTACACATTTACCGAGCAGATCGCTACAATGGTCCTGCCACTCGCTCAACTGTCGCTCCAGTATGGCGCCTCACCGACCTTGGCCCTCAAGTGTCGCTCCTGGCGAGAGCTGTCTCGTCGATAGATTCAGAGACAGCTCGTAGATTTTGGCCCATGAATACGCAAAGAGGCAAACCAACTTACACATTTACTGAGCAGATCGCTACAATAACTTACACATTTACTGAGCAGATCGCTACAATGGTCCTGCCTCTCGCTCAACTGTCGCTCCAGTATGGGGCGCCTCAGTCGCCTCACCGACCTTGGCCCTCAGAAGGTGTCGTTCCTGGCGAGAGCTGTCTCGTCGATAGATTCAGAGACAGCTCGTAGATTTGGGCCCATGAATACGCAGAGAGGCATACCAACTTACACATTTACTGAGCAGATCGCTACAATGGTCCTTCCTCTCGCTCAACTGTCGCTCCAGTATGGGGCGCCTCACCGACCTTGGCCCTCAGAAGGTGTCGCTCCTGGCGAGAGCTGTCTCGTCGATAGATTCAGAGACAGCTCGTAGATTTAGGCTAATGAATACGCAGAGAGGCAAACCAACTTACACATTTACCGAGCAGATCGCTACAATGGTCCTGCCTCTCGCTCAACTGTCGCTCCAGTATGGGGCGCCTCACCGACCTTGGCCCTCAGAAGGTGTCGCTCCTGGCGAGAGCTGTCTCGTCGATAGATTCAGAGGCAGCTCGTAGATTTGGGCCCATGAATACGCAGAGTGGCAAACCAACTTACACATTTACTGAGCAGATCGCTACAATGGTCCTGCCTCTCGCTCAACTGTCGCTCCAGTATGGGGCGCCTCACCGACCTTGGCCCTCAGAAGGTGTCGCTCCTGGCGAGAGCTGTCTCGTCGATAGATTCAGAGACAGCTCGTAGATTTAGGCTAATGAATACGCAGAGAGGCAAACCAACTTACACATTTACCGAGCAGATCGCTACAATGGTCCTGCCACTCGCTCAACTGTCGCTCCAGTATGGCGCCTCACCGACCTTGGCCCTCGGAAGGTGTCGCTTCTGGCCAGAGCTGTCTCGTCGATAGATTCAGAGACAGCTCGTAGATTTAGGCTAATGAATACGCAGAGAGGCAAACCAACTTACACATTTACCGAGCAGATCGCTACATTGGTCCTGCCTCTCGCTCAACTGTCGCTCCAGTATGGCGCATCACCAACCTTGGCCCTCAGAAGGTGTCGCTCCTGGCGAGAGCTGTCTCGTCGATAGATTCAGAGACAGCTCGTAGATTTTTTTTTATTTTATTTATTCTCAAAAAAAACAACAATGGCAAGTACATTCCTTTCTGCTTCGCCAAACTGAGGACAGTTTGTCGGCGAATGTGCGCTGTCTTCCAAAAGTCAAACATTTAGGCTAATGAATACGCAGAGAGGCATACCAACTTACACATTTACTGAGCAGATCGCTACAATGGTCCTGCCTCTCGCTCAACTGTCGCTCCAGCACGGCCCCTCGGCTCCTCTCCTCGCCGACCTTGGCCCTCAGAATGTCTCGCTCCTGTCGTACGAGAGATGTCTCGTCATCGATAGATTGCAATCGACGGGACAGCTCGTCGATTTTTTGCTTCGTCTCGCTGTGGTCCGATGTTTCCTGGCATGTTGATACATAACTATTAATTGCGCTAGTAAAAACGTTTAACGGTATTATAACTAAGATAGGTTTGACGGACGTTTTTAAATAACGGCATAAGGGTAAGTATCCAATCCAGCTTTGCGAAGCTAGCGAAGAAAAAATGCACCAACAGGAAGCGATGCGCGAGCCCGCCCGGCATCGGCAATGCAATAGCATCGATATATTTGAAAGGTTTTTTTTTCTTTGCTCGCTGCCTCGCAACCTTGCACAGCTGATGGGTACTCACCCAAAGTCTCCACTGTTGAGAATCTATGTACCAAACTTACCTTTTCCAACACATCTTCCAGATTCTTGACGCAATCCGTAGACTGTTTATTCAGCCGCATGACAGACTCATAGTTCTCCTTCAACGTCTCGATTTCCTTGTCCCTGCTAGCTAGTAGCTGGTCTTTACTGGCGAGTGAGCGTTCCGTACTAGCTTTTAAGTCCTTTATCTCTGAAGCAATTTGTTTGCACTTGTCCTGGTAGTCGTGCGCTAGGTCGAGCGCTTTGTACAGCTCTGATTCGAAGTGGCTCGTTTTCTGTAAATTGATGAGTATTGTTTTATAACTGGTAGGGTACAAAGTACAAATAACTTGCATTTCTCGAATCATTATCGGTATCGTCATCATCATATCAGCCGAAAGAATGTCATATTCTGTCCCTTTTCCGCAAAATGTACCTTCATGTACGCTGATCCGTGACGTCACGCATCTCGAGCGTTTCCTCTCTCTAACACGCAACATTTACATGGTTGTAGCTTAGTTATTTTTTGAGATAATTGAATGGGTTTATATCGTCATCAGGCATATTTTTTTGCCTTCTTTCTTTAAGAGTATTAAAAAAAATTTAGTCCTATTTGATAAGAAAGCAGAGAGTGTAATGATCAATTTCAACACATTTGTGTGGAAAAAATCCATTCTATGTGACGTTTTTTTTATAGGCTGCCAAGTAGTTTTCTTTTGTGGTTCTTGGCAACAGGTTATTCACATATTAGGTTTACTCACATATTGTACATAGCCAAGTCCAGTCCAGTGGTGTCAATTTAATTTTTGATAAAAATCATAGATCAAACACAAATTGGCAACTTTTATAAACATTTCTGGATTTCTGGGCGCAGCAAATTTTTTCATGCGTTTTACGATGTGCGCGTAGGTTCAAAGTGGGGCATAAGAGAAATCTTAGAGAAGCCACTTTACTTACTGATAACAATAACAGACCTGCAGTCCAGAGAGAAGAAGTTATTTTTTATATTACCACGCTATTTGAGCAATCATCATCATCATATCAGCCGAAAGATGTCCACTGCTGGATATAGGCCTGCCCCAAAGAATGCGAAAATGTCCGGTCCTGCGTCACCCGCATCCAGCGGACTCCCGGATTCCTATACACGTGCGGTTGGATAGAGTCTCCGAGGTGCGATTGTGGGGCCGCGGTGCAAGACATTGAGCATATCATCAAGACCTGCCCGCTCAGTAAATACGACGGTAATCCGGCAGACTTGTTCACCCTCGACAGTGACGTAATCCTATGGATGCAAAATTTGAAAATTCTTTTATAGTATACGACTGATTAAATGCCATACGATTAAATTAAATAAAAAGCGGACTCCCGCGACCTTTACCAGGTCATCAGTCTACTACCCACGCTGCGGCTTCCGGTACGTGGACGCCACTTACTGGAGAGATGAGTCATGTATTTTTTTTTCTCTCTATACAGACCTTCTGTGCGTCATCAGCAACCATTTTAAAGTTATCCATCTCCCGCATCATCTTTTCCAAATTAGCCTTGTGTCGCTCCTCTGCCCGGTCCAGGCTGCTGGTGAGCTTCACCCAGGCCTGCCGGAGCTTGGATATGGCCTCGTCCTTACTGCGGTCTACTTTGATAGCCACGGCCAGTTTCTCTTGCTGCTCTAGAAGTTTCTTTTGAAGTTGCTGGATCATGTCTTCACAATGCTGGAATTTAATGGTCATAAGTGAACAAGCATATTAGGTACAGTCGAGGGTGTACGAATACGTACATAAATAATAGGGAACTTGCATCTTAATATTTTATTACGAAAAACAAAAGTATAATCCAGCATTAAAACAACTGTAGCATAAAAATTTTTGTTATGATTTATTTTTCTGTTGTTATATGCATTCTTAATCTGCGCGCGCCGGCACCCCCCGAAAACGCTCTATACTAAACGGGCTTATGCTATGACGTCACAGCATAGCCTTTACTATGGAGTAAGTCATTAATTTGCGATTATCTCCACAAAATTTATCTCTATACTTGTCATACAAAATATCATTTCTAATTTAATATTCTATGTAACTGTTACGTTATTTTATTGAAAAAATTAATTTTCGTCATTTTAATGTTAGGTAAAACTAATAAAATCGTTTTTTTTTTCTTTTGTATGATATCTCTACATATATCCGCATCGATTGAGTGCAATTTATTCGAAATTGAAGTCCCATGCAAGTTCCCCATTACATAAATATCTGTACACGCCCTTATGACATTGACAATAGAGTCCTGTACAGATATTTATGTCTTCTTTATGTACGTACATTCATTCACCCTCGACTGTACAAGAACAAGGGTGTCGCCAGCCAATGGCCTAGGGGGGAAAGTTCATATACATAAATGGAGGGTGTAAGCATAAACCGCATATGAAGCGGTTGGTATGGGCGGGTGTATGAAGCGTCACACTCTGCACCCCCCCCCCCCCTTTCCCCCCTTGGCGACGCCCATGTACAAGAATGTTAATTTGAATTGCAAAATTTAGATATCAATATCAGTTCTAATTGGTCTCAATTGCTAAGGAAAGTAATATGGATACAACTGCAACCTATACTGAACTCAATCATCAACTCAAATAATCAGTTTTCTATATTTATAACTACCTATACAGAACATTTGCGTTTACATAGTGCGTCTGGAACTCAATGTGATTTTAACCAAAACTTATTAGAGAAAAACAATAAAAAAAAATATACTACTTTTCAAAATTTCTTTTTTGCATTGCACATTGAACTGATGGCCGTTTGTGCGGAAAGGTTCTCGAGTGGCGACCACGTACCGGAAGGCACGGCGTGCCCCCCACAAGGTGGACTGATGACCTGGTAAAGGGAGTCTGCTGGATGCGGGTGGCGCAGGACCGGTCATTTTGGCACTCTTTGGGGGAGGCCTATGTCCAGCAGTGGACTTATTTCGGCTGATATGCTGATGATCATGATGACTTTTCAAAATATTTGTATAAAGAATCATTGCACTACTTGCCTCTCTTTTCAGTTTTTCTTCTTCCAACTTTGCATTGTCCATCCTGCTTCCCTTGTCTCCTTTCTCCCCCCACATTTCACTCAAACTCAACAAATCAGTGTCTATAGTATCCATGTACTTGTTGTGAAATTCACTCAGTTTCAATCCCTCTTTGCTCTCCACAAAAGGTCTCATCTGGGGCATTTTGAACTCATCTTTTTTAGGAGACAGGGAGTAACTTGTCTCTGCTGGAGAATTTTGAGTGTTACTTCCAAAGTTTTTGGCCTTGTATTGTTCCAACACTTTAGATGCTCTGTCATAGATTTTATTACTTGTTGGGCGAAATGTATCTAAATAAGACTGGGGTTTCTTCGGAGTTGATGTCACTTGGATTTCTTTAGTATCTGTGAAGTTCAATCTTTTGACTGAAGGGGATTTAGTGTCTTGGTTTTTAATAGCATCAGTCTTCTGGTTTTCCATCGTCAGTTTTTCATTTGCTCCTACATACTGGGATCTAATATTGCTTGAGGTTGGCTTGTCTGTTGCTCCTGCATTATTCTTCACCAGATAAATATACTTGTCTAATATATTACTGGATACAATCCTACCGCTAGGAAGCTTAATATCATCAGCACCCATTTTCTGCTCCATCTTATTAGTCAGGTAATCACCGGTAGCTTTGATGACATTCTCCGGACTGAGTGATGCCTCAGTATTGAATTTATATTCAGGGGTTTCATAGGACTCTACTTTAGTCAAAAAGTCGTCAATTTCATGTAAAAATAATTTATCGTTTTTCTTACTCGGTGTGGACACAATGCTGCTGATTTCGCCGTCCATGCTCATTGTCTCATTCAGTGAAAATTTGTCAGGATAGTCTTTGAATTTTAGCGGTGGTATATTCGTTGTGTCTTCTGAATCCAAGCTGGTTACAGACCAGTCCCGCTTTCTATCTTTTTTGTTTACGACTTTCCGACGCCGCCTGCGAGGAAACGTAAAGCACTTCCGGTCAAGACTCCGGCTGTCAAAACTTTCTGTTTCACAACTTTTACGTCGTCCGAGAGTGGAAATGCTCTCACTAGTACTCAACTCTAAACTATCTAACCTATTCCCAAGAGAGTGCACTTGGTTCACTAGTTTGCCTAACACTTGAGCAGTGCAAGAAGGTTTGTGCACGACAGTTCTAGAAGAATCTAGAAGTGATCCCTCCGAGCCTGAACTTTGCACTAGGAAGAAATTCGGTGGGATAAGCAACAGAATATCGGTATCGTCGGTCTCACTCATCACAGCGGCTTCTATTCTGTAGTACAGTGTTTAAATCTGATGCCATCATTTAGCGCACACAATGAGCGGTCGCCAGTGTTGTTATGCCCCGCAATACTTTATGAATAATAAACAAAAAACACTAAATAATGATAATGTACACATTAGTGCAACCGTTTTCTAAGCGTGTTGTTTGTTGTGTTGACTTGACAAATCTCAAACCAAACCTTCAACTTCAACCTACCTATTTGGCATTTTTGACATGCCGCAAATACCAGTATTGCTATGTGAAAAAAAATTTGCTTTTTTTATTAGATTTACATTTGGACGTAGTTACGCGAAAACGTTCCAACCCACAAGTCACTCGAAAATGAGTTACCATAACCAGGGTACTATTTTTGACTTATTACATCATTGTGCACACAAAGATGCTAGTATTTTTAGGTTAGTTTCATCAATAAAGTTTGACCCAAATGTTCCAACCCACCATTATGCCAAGGACGTGTACTCAAAATAAAGTAAAAATATTACATGCATACTGAAACATATTGTTAAAAACTCTTAATATAATAACATATCGTTATAATGTTCCACTCGTCTTGGAACATTATACTAAATTCATAAAACGCACATTTAATTGTTTCTTAAATGATCCATGTGGGTTGGAACGTTTTTGCAAATTTTTTATACATTTTTTATTTCTGCAAAAATGTTCCATGTAATTTGAAACCTTTTAGATTAATCCATACTGTTTCTTTAAGCTGCAAAGACTGTTCTAAATAAATTGGAACGTTTTATTATTCAAATTCAAATTCAAATATTTATTTTTTGCTATAAACGATCCACATATGCTCAAGATGATGAAGTACCTGACAGCGACGATAGCGTTAGAGACCCAGATTATAATATACCAAACAAGGTTACAATAATAGACAACTCGTCCACCAGTTGCTCGTCTGTTGCCGAAAGTATAGCGATATCCCATCAAGAGTCAATTTCAAATGCAGCAGAAGAAATAGTACTAAATCCAGAACAAGAAGCGGTTGAAATAGTAGAAAGTCAACCTAACACACCCGGGGGTAGACCAAAACGAGGTCGAAAACGTAAACATCCCCAGAGCAGATCTGAGAGACTTCATAATAAATATTATAACAAAGAGTATACTACAACTCAAAATAAAAGAAAGAAACCAAAGGTGTTTGTAAATTATAAATGTATTTGTTCTAAGGATTGTGCTACTTTGGTTTCGGAAGAAAAAACAAAAGAAGAATTTGGTAAATTTGTGTGTCTGGGTTCCTACGTTGCCCAGTTAGTTTTCATTGGGTCATGTGTGAAGGAAAAACGATCGTATACCATGTTTAATGTTCCTGCTCACAAGAAAAAACCCAAACAATTCCATCGGGTCTTTAAAATCAGTGGTATACAGGTTTGTCGCGATATGTTTTTAAAAACATTTCAGATCACCACAATGAGTCGTTAAAAGATGGAAGAGGTGGCACAGGTGGCTATAATAAAGTATCGGATGAGCATAATGATTTAATTGTAGAGATTATTAACAAACTTCCTAAAAATGAATCTCATTATAGGAGAGATAAAAATAACGACGCTTTATACCTGCAACCAGGAATGACAGTAGCAAAAATGTATGATATATATAAACAGGAATTTACACTTAAATATAACGATGAGCACAAAATGTGTTTCTTTCGAATATGTAAAAAAGGTATTTCTTACCAAATTTAATTTAAGATGCAAATCGTTAAAAAAAGACACGTGTAACAAGTGCGATAAATTTCAAATGAGAATTCGTGATGCCAAAAGTGCCGACGAAAAAGTAGAGGAAGAAAAAATACAACATTTAAGCGTGGCTGAAAATTTGAGACAGCAAATGAAGAGAGATTTTGAGCAAGCACAAAATTCACCCTCAGTGGAATGCTTAACCTTTGATTTGGAGAAAACATTGCCTTTACCCCGCATTCCGACGAATATTGCATTTTACAAAAGGCAGTTGTGGTTATACAATAGTGGTATCCATAGTGCATCTTATGATACTGGGCATTGTTATGTATGGGTAGAAGGAGAGGCAGGAAGAGGTGCACAGGAAGTAGGTTCGTGCTTAATAAAATATATTAATCAAAAACTAAAACCCACGGCTGAACATTTAATCCTATGGAGTGATTGCTGTGGTGGTCAGAATAGAAACATCAAAATCGTCCTAATGATGAAAGCCATCTTAAGCTCTCATCCAACCCTGAAAACCATATCATTCCGATTCCTTGAGTCTGGCCATACTTTCTTACCAAATGACACAGATTTCTCAAAAATTGAAACCGCACTCAAGCACCATCAACACGTATATACACCTGAAGAATACATCAATATTATTAAAACCTGTAAAAAAGTTAAACCGCTTCAAGTTTACAAAATGACAAAGACTGATTTTTTTAGTACAACTAAACTGTCAAAGAAAATTATCAATAGGAAGAAGTTTACAGACTCATCTAAAGTTAGTTGGCTACATACAAAAGAAATTGAGTTGGATAAAGATATTTTTTTTTCTATTTTTATGCGGTCTACGATGGAAGACGATTTCAATGAGTTGAAAATTGATAAAAGAATAAAGCGAGAACTGCAATACATAAAAGAATCTGATTTTTGTTTATTGTGGCCTAATGGCAAACCGATTGTTCCAGCGAAATTAGTGGACTTACAATCCATGTACCACTACATACCTAAGGATTGCCTTCGATTTTATAGAACGCTTCAAAGTTATGAAGAAGCTACTGATGATGTTGATGGGTTCGGTGGAGTTCCGGACTTCGAGATCATAGAATACGATGATGATTGAATGTTTAATATAAGTTTTTGATAACTTTTGGAACCATATCAGCTAATTTTTGGCATGAGTAGGTTCTAAGCTCAAAAGATCACGTCCTATTTTTTTTGTAATACATTTTAATTTTTTTTTGTTGTGTTTGTATGTTCCTCATTGTTATTTATTATTTTACATATTAAATTTATTTTAGATATATTTATAATACACTTAAATTCGTTTTGGAACGTTTATGCATAAATGCTATTTAACAAGGTTCATACAAAATTAAATTTAGCAAAAACGTTTCAAACTCGTTTTACCTATTTATATGCCCCTTGTATTATGTATTTACAAAAAATATGCATATCATTCAATAACCAGTTTGGCATTCAACAGTAAAACCAATAGTATTTGCCTGAAATAATTACAGGGAAAAAGTGTACCGCTAAAACACAAAATTGCGTTTATCTCAAAATGGGGTCGCTGTGGGTTGGAACGTTTTCGCGTAACTACGTCCATTTTGAATATTTTTAAATTTTATTTCTGATTATTGACGATCGTGATAAGGATTCATATAATTTTGACATTGTATACAAACCTATATTGTAATTTTTATCTCGAAATAAATAAATCTAAAAAAATCTAAATCTTTTCACACGGGCCTATGCGGGCGGCCGTGCGTTTCCTCAACCAACTAGTCCTTTCAAACTGTGAGTAACGTGTAATCTGTTGTAGATTACGTATGTAAAAAACTGACTGTACTTATAGACAGTTTGACTGTTTTATATGGGCTAAAAGCTGCCGGTGCCATATTACAGTTCAGCATATCAGTCCACCGCGGGACCGAAGCATTACCACCATTCATCATCATCCTAGCAAAATGAAAATGTCATTACAGATAGCTATAGGCTATAGTTAGAATGAGACCGAAAAACATACCTTTCATTCTACCTACAGCAAGTTTGCGTAAGAATTTTCACAAATTGCATCGCTTGTAGTATGCTTAACACAGAGTGACAGAGGGAGATGAATCAACTTAGTTTTCTTGCTCTACCAGGCATGCAGGACTGTCTGGTACGGCTTATTGGTATACTATAGTCATCGACAAATTTACTTAAATATAGATACACAATTTTCTTGCCTTAACGGCTTTGGTGAAAATCTAAAATAGATATTGAAATTTTTTTGTGAAAGAATTACTTTATGTATTCCCCTTACTGACTTCAGTACATATTGAAATGTACCAGCAAGGATCCTTCTTTAAGTAGCTTTTTGAGGTCCAGTGATTTGGTCTATAATAGTACAAGCCATTTCATTAATTTCTAGTCGACACTGTTATTTGACAAAGGGTTGGGTTTTTATTTTTAAGTACTAATATGTTGGATAGGGGGAATGAAATGTTTACATTCTTTGACATTTAAGTTGTTTATAATTATATTTGCATTAAAATAATATCACTTAAAGATAATGACATGAATGGAACAAAACAGGTGTAGTTCTTAAATTTAAAACCGTAACTATCAATAAGACTACAGTTATTAAATATTTGTAACTCAGTAGACCTTGGAGATGTCAAAATTCTCTCTTATAGCTAATCAAACTATAGTTTTTATCATGAAGCTCTCACAGCATGAATTGGAGTAGTTTTAATGAAAGCATCAAGTTTACTCTTAAACAATTCACTAGTAATTGGTTCACCTATACCGCATAGAGGATTCCTAATAGCGTATTGAACATAGAGTTCACCATAAATCTTTTTCAACAGTTCCCGCACACCTTGCGCCTGATTGTCAGTATTCATGACGAACTTTAATCCTGATGGTGTTTCTAGACAATGCAGTGTATATTTTGAAGTTTTGTAGTGAAGAAATCCATCTTTTGGATCCAACGGGGAGATCTTAGACACAAAAGACTTGATTGAGAACAGCATTCCATACATCAGCTTTCCTTCCTGAAATTATAATAAATAAAATTACTTGAAGTTCAAGTGTGTAACAATGATAAAAAGGTAGCACATGGGGGCTGTTTCTGGCATTCATAAATTACTGATTAAAAAAAAGGGTGGACTATTTAACCGATTTGCCGCCACTGACTTCAACTCAAGTTTATCAGCGTTGCCACCCACCTGCCACCTACTTCATACGAAGTCCAAAAACAATAGACTTAGACTTGCGTCGCGTGGGGGTGCCACCTCGCATTTTTTTCTGTGGCCGCAAATGGGTTAGTTATGCAATGATAGTATGCGATTAAGGAGACACGGAGGTATGCTATATAAATGTATTGTTCAGTTCAGACATTACTTCTTCTCTTGACATTCCCGATTCCTTTGACCTGTTCCATTCGCCATAATACAGTAAAGTTCCATAACGATCGAAAATATATAAGTTATGAATCGTCATTGCAGACAAAGTACAGATGTGTAGAATAAATCCAAATAACAAATCTGAGTCGATACTGTACACAAAAACTTGTAACAAGAAAATTAGAAAACCTTATTTTTTATGTCAAAAACATTTGACAATTCACTAATTTCACTACTCAACTCAAAAGGAAGACCGTTCGAATACTATCGAATAAACGGAATGAATGTTGGAAAACTTGGAAATGCTTATGATCGAATGGGTGCTGGTTAATGTACGGCCATGATAATGTACAGCCATGATAATGTCAGTAATCAGGCCGTACATTATCAGCCCGGACAAAGGTGGCTTCCGATTATTGCCCCGGACCAAGTTTGCTGCCTGTCAAAAGCGAACTCTGCCTTAGGTCGGTTAGGTCAGGATTCACTTGTGTCCGTCGGACTGAAAATAGCCACCCCGCGAAGCGGGGTGGCGTCGACCCGCTGGAGACTTTTTAATGGACGCCAATTATTGGGCTGTACATTAATCATAATCATAATCATATTTATTCATAATAATTCATATTACATGTCAATATTTTAATCATAACTGTAAAAATAATAAATATTCATAAAAATCAAAAAATAAATTTAAAGCATAGGTACAACGAATTGTATATACATAATTGTACACATTACACAAATAAAGTGCGACCTATTTCGTACTAAAGTCGCTAAATCTACAAAAAGTGTGCTCGATAAGCCATAATTTGAGTCGTGATTTGAAGCTGGCCAGTGATGGTGCATCTGTGATATGTGCCGGTAATAGGGAACATTACGCAAAACTCTTCGTAGGTGGCGACACTAACAGCGTTGACATTGTATCTCGTTCCCACTTGCGGTATTGTCTATGCAAGAGCCTTGTCACTCATTTGACAATCAATTGTGCATGTGGGTGTGAATCCCTGTATTCCAATACTGGTTTACTATTAGTGGTAGAGCTGCCTCTAGCGGCAGAACATTGCAGTAATGTTCCCTATTGGTTGTACACCATTGGTCCCATGACATGTGTTAGTTTGCCAGACTTCGCTAGTCTATGTTTAACACCAACAAGTTTGTTAGCGTTACGCAGGTTACGACCGTGTATCGCGTATTCGTGTAAATGACATCGCACGTATGTAGCCACCTGAAATATAACGATGGAAGGTAGCGTGAGTATCCCGAGGGACTGGAAGTGAGGTCTTGCAGAGACTCTTTGGCCTACCTGTGCAATCGCTCGTACGGCTCTCTTTTGCATGCTAAATACACGCTCCCAGTCGGCGGCGCGGTCCCACAACTCTGTACCATATTGTAGAAGCGAGTGCACAGTGGCGAAATAGCACGAGCGTACTACATCTCTGGGCATTATCCTCGCCAAGCGTCGCAGGGCAAAGCAGGCACTCCCCAGCTTTTTACTTAGCTTAGTGATGTGCGATTCCCACTTAAGGCCTGGTATTCCTGCGAGAGTAGGCATTTAGCGCTGTCCCGGCCGCCCGTGAAATACTTCGCGCGGACGCAGCGGCTGTGAACTCGCATGACCCGAGCGTCACAGTATGGACATATAACTGTATTTTGAATTAAGAAATGCAATTATTATGATTAAACTTTGTTCAATGCATTTATTATGATTAATATAATTTTGAATAAAAAGGTAATAAAAAAAAGAATAGTCAAACTTACAGTCAGTAGAATCCATTGTAATTAAAACCATGTAAAGTTGTTTTTTAATTAGATATGTGTTACTAAGGCCCTTAGATGACTGAAATAAATGGTATATTATTATAACTATTATCTTTTTATTCATATTTCCTCTTATTATTATTAATATATGAAACAACCAACCTTGCCGATTGGTTTCGGACAACTAAATTTTGTAATCGACTAATTAGTTGGACTATTTTCTCGCGACTCATGTTAGAAGCAAATTGAATAGAAAACCGCGGTACGGCTATATTGTTGACAGACTGATTAGGACATCTTAACGGATGTTTAAAAATAAAATGGTCATGTATTACTCACGATATTTTGACCATTTCTAAGGAGTGAGATTTCCGTTCTTACAATTATTTTGCTACTAAAGTAGTGCATCTCTCTGAAATTCTGAAAGTATGAATTTATGAAGTATGAGGCTTACATCGAATAGCGGCTGATCGACCAATTCGCTACCGGTCCAATATATTGGCAATAGCGGTAATAAACAAAATGTGTATATTATTTGATATAGTTGAATGTAGAATGACGCAAGAAAAATGTACAATAGTTAACGCTCAGAGTGGAAGAGGTTTAACCTTTTGACAGCTAAAGACGGCTGTGGGCGCAGACGGAAACTCGTACCACTGAAGCCACGGACGGCCACAGGCGCGCTTAACGTTTGCGTTAATTTTATGTAATAAAAAGCTGTCCATGTAACTTGACCCATTTTTTTATAGTATATGATACCTACGTACGTTAATTTTGACATGACAATATTCATAAATATATATCAGAAGTTTCATTTTATTAATATTTTGTCTGGCTATGTTTGATTGAAGTATTTTGCGTAGCTCTGTGAGCTAAGAGCGGCCCTCCACGCGTCATAGGGATGTGCCCATGTGCCATTTTATTATTTCGTTTACTGCATTTTGTTTCTTTTGTGTGTTGATTTTTATATAATATATAGTTGTTGTCAAAATGTTATGTATCTCTACATTAAAAAAAAACCGTTAAATTAAATAAATTAGTTTCAATTGAACTGAACCACTTATTTGTAACCATATTTTTTGTATACATTCGTTACCGTATTTCATTTATTTTGATAGTGGAATGTCTGAGATTATTACCGTAATGTAAGTTTTTAATAATTTACTTACAGTGCCAGAAACTCCCCTCTAGGGACTTCTACTTCGAGACTAGTTTTGTGTTTTGCAACCAGTCGTTATCAGTATATGCTGTACGTCATTAAATTGAATGCCTAGGGGCGGATATTAATGGAGGACTGTGTTTGTATGGGAATCCATGCGCTCGAATAACCTTTATAACAAAACAATGCTTATAATGTTATCTTTATATGAGCCAGGCATATTATTCGGACACTAACTGTACAACCGTGGTAGTATAGCTTAATTGAAGCCTTCATATTTAGGTTTCTTTAATTTCTTATTCGAGGTAAACACGTATTTAGATAATAAACGAAAAAAAAAGGTACCCAGCTGCAGTTCTCACTCATTTTGGCAATTTAGAAAGTCTAACTTAACGTAAACTTAAACTTAAGTAGAACTTTACGGTCTATGCCATTAAACCTAATAAACCGAACTTCATTGTTCTAAAGCAGGTAATAAATAATGTAATAGTAATTATCTTCGCCGACCTATGGTATTTTACCGCTGAACGAAAATATTAGGCCGGTGGAAGGCGTCCTAAATATGTAGAGGAAGACATTCAATATTGCTTGTTAGTGCAAATATGGAGTTAATATGGTATTGAGCTCGTTAGTTAGAAGTTAGCAAAGGTTTCTACGCTACCATGTATTATTAAAACTTCGAAAACGAATCTGAATTTATGAATCAAAATCAGCAGAATTTCTTCACAAACTGTAGGTACTGGCCACCGCGCACTCGCGGCAAGTTTCAAAATTCAAAATTCAAATATTTATTCTGTAAGTAGGCCTCACTCAAGGGCTCTTTCACATGTCAGAGCTTACAAATACAATTAATTAACATTAAATGACTTGAATTGAATACATTAGCCGAGAGATGTACAGAGTCTCCGGGTCAATTATATCACAATAATCTTATTCTATAATAAAATGTCAAAATGAAACAAAAAAAATAATAATAATAATAATGGAGATGTAAAGTCTCGAGCGTCAGATAAAATAAATTAACGGAGATGTAAAGAGTCCCTGGTCAAATAATCTAATGCTACAGAACTGGAATGTAACCAACATGTCAAGATCAAAATTACAATAAAACATACAAATTAAAAATTAATAAAAATTGAGACAGCCAGTAACAGCGGCGACCCAAGCAGCAAGCGACTCACTCAAGGACACAATAACAAATAAAACAACAAATAAAAAAAAAAAAAAAATAAAAAAAAAAAAAGTTACGACGGCTTTTGAGATTGAAGGATTTACCATGTATATTTGTCTTCCATATATTCTTCGATCTTGTAGTATCCTCTCCTTAAAAGAGCATTTTTTATATATTCTTTGAATGAATTATAAGGAAGATCCCATACATCTTTGGGTACTTTGTTGTAAAACCTTTTTGACTTTATGAATGCCAAAGCTGTCATGTAAAATACATTAAACTGTCTGGTGTGTTTTGGAATAATAAAATATGCAAATATATGTTTACTTATGAGTTTATTATATAATTACTCCATCAAATGGTAGCAGAGCGTGGTTTGCACAACTGTAAGTAAACAATACGTAAAATGGCATCGACGAGTTATCGAAATATTGAACCGCTGACCAAGTCAAACTATGACACATGGTGCTTACAAGCGCAAGCTGTCCTAATTAAAAATGATTATTGGGATATCGTAAGCGGCGAGAAAACATTGCCGCCTAGCGCCGATGCGGCGGCGAAGTTAGCGTTCGACAAGGAGGATTTGAAGGCAAAAGCTGAAATTTTACTTTTGTTGTCACCTTCTGAGCTGAAACAAATAAAGATCTGCCGGTCATCTAAAGCAGTATGGGACAAATTAAAAGCCACGTATCAGAGCACCGGGCCTGCGAGGAAAGCGACCTTGCTTAAGCAATTGGTTCTGAAGCGAATGACCACTAATGAAGACATCCGTGATCACATAAATAATTTTATGGATATTGTGGACAAGCTCGCCGATATGGATATAAAAATACCGCCAGAATTGCTAAGCATAATGTTACTCTACAGTTTGCCTACGTCATTTGAAAACTTTCGTATAGCCATAGAATCCAGAGACACATTGCCCAATCCTGACGTCCTGAAAGTTAAAATTCTTGAGGAATACCAGGCCAGGAATGGTAGTGAACAAGCCGAAAGCTCTGAAGCATACCACTTTAAGAAAGGTAAACAAAAACCATTCTGCAAGAGCTGTAAAACGAAAGGGCATACTACCGAGGCATGTTGGGGCAACAAAAAGAAAACCGCAGATGAGAAATCAAAAGAAAACCAGTACAGAAATTACAATATCTGTCTGAGTACCGCACATTCAAGCGTCAATGAAGATGTATGGTGTCTTGATAGTGGATGCTCGTCTCATATGTGTGGCGCCAAGCCGCTGTTTTCCACCCTGACTCCTCAAAACGGCAGCCTGAAGTTGGCATCTAACAAATACACAAGTCTGATAGAAGGAAAGGGAAGAGTAACAGTAAACACAGACAAAGAAGGTTACAATTTCAATGACACCTTATTTGTTCCTGATGTGTCAGTAAATTTGCTATCCGTAGGCAAAATAGCAGATAGAGGAAACAAAGTCGTTTTCGAAAAAGACAAAGCTTATATAGTGGAGAAGAACGGCGAAGTAACACTGACGGCACAGAGAAAAGATGGACTGTACTACCTTCAATTCAAGAAAGATGAAACTGCTAATTACTCACCAAAAGAGCACAGTGACGTCATGGAATGGCACCGTAAACTGGGCCACATAAATGAAAGGGATCTGAATAGGATGGCTACAGACAACCTTATGTACGGACTGAACCTGGTTAACGAAAAATTAGAAACCTGCGAGACCTGCATCAAGGGCAAACTTTCTAGATCACCATTCCCAAGACATGACGATCTCTACACAACGGAACCGCTAGAAATCATCCATAGCGACGTATGTGGACCTTTTGAGTGTGAAACACTGGCAGGCTCAAGATACTATGTCACCTTTATCGATGATTTTACTCGATATTGCCATGTATATTTCATCAAAAAGAAAAGTGACGTATTCAAGACTTTCCAAAATTACAAAAACGAAGTCGAGACGTTCCTGAATAAGAAAATAAGACATCTGCAATCTGACAATGGGACTGAATACCGAAATAAACAATTCGACGACTTCCTCAAATCTCATGGCATCCAAAGAAGATTAACTGCAGTCTATACCCCTCAACAAAATGGGATAAGTGAGAGAAAAAACCGCTCATTACTGGATAAAGCGAGATGCCTGCTGATCGATGCTAACGCTCCAAAAAAGCTCTGGGCGGAAGCAGTATCTACTGCTAACTACCTCATAAATCGAAGCCCTTTAAAAGCTTTAAAAGGTAACGTACCATTCACGAAATGGACAGGACGAATACCATCCGGCAATCATCTTCACATCTTCGGCAGGAAAACTTTTATCTTGAAAAAGAACAGACGAGGAAAGTTGACACCAAAAACCAAAGAGGGAATATTTATGGGCTACTCGTTAACCTCAAAAGGTTACAGAGTGTACATACCTGAAGATGATGATGTGGTAATAAGCCGAGATATCAAAGTCACTGAAAACATGTACTTTGAAAACAAAGATTCAAACTACGAAAGCCTTGTGAATGAAGAGGAGCGTTGCACGAACAAATCTGTAATAAGAGAGGAAAACAAACCAACAAATGAAAACAATATCAGGCAAATAGAAATTTAAATTACAGAGCAGAGAAAGGAAAATGAAGAAATTGACGAAATGGAGACATTTGACGATGCTTCTGAGATCGAAGAGTTACCAGAAAGTGGACGACCACAAAGAGCAAGGCACCCACCTTCATGGACAAAAGATTTCTTATTAGGTGAGAATGAGGAAGGTAATTTACTCACCGAGATCTGCAACATGTCTGACGGAAATGAAAATGAAGAATACTGGCATGACGCTATCAAAGCTGAAATCCGTGCACACATTAAAAATGGTACATGGAAAATTGAAAAGAGAAGCAAAGATACGAAACTTGTGGACTATAAGATGGTTTTAAGAAACAAAGTTGGACCCGACAACAACGTCAGAAGAAAAGCCAGGCTTGTTGCAAGAGGCTCTACACAACGACCAGGAATAGACTACAACGAAACTTATGCTCCCGTAGCTAAATTAAACTCGATTAGATCTGTCATTGGCATAGCCGTAGAAGAAGGGTTACAATTAAACCAAATGGATGTTACTACAGCATACCTTAATGGTGAAATACAAGAGAACATCTTCATGAAACTACCGGAGTATGTTGAACAGTATGTTACAGAGATAATGGTAGAGGCATGTGACGAAGATGATTTAACTTTATACAACAAGGCAAAGACGATGCTAGAAGATATAAAGAGCGTAGAAGAAGAGAAAGTATGTCATCTCACAAAGGCTATCTACGGTTTAAAACAAGCGGGAAGGCAGTGGTATACTAAATTAGATACAGAGCTAAAGAAACTCGGATTCAAAGCATCAAAGGCTGATCCATGCATTTACATAATGTCGAAAGGAGGAGAAAAGGTGATTATCGCCATATATGTAGATGATCTACTTATAGCCTATTCTTGCCCGAGAAAACTTGCTGAAATTAAGAAGTTATTAAACGAAAAATTTGAAATGAAAGATCTGGGAAGACCAAAGAGACTCATCGGCATAGATGTAGTATACAAGAAGGATGAAATTGAAATCAACCAACAAAAGTTCGTGGAAGATACTCTCAAAAAATTCAGAATGGACGATTGTAAACCAGCATCTACGCCCATGGAGCCTAGTCTCAAACTAAAGAGGAGTGAAGGAGACGAATCTCAACGCTCTCAGCTTCCTTATAAAAATCTAATAGGTACGCTTATGTATCTGGCAGTCGCAACTCGACCCGACATAATGTTTGCCATAAGCTATCTTTCACAGTTCAATGACTGCTATAACGAAGAGCACTTCAAGTGTGCTAAAAGAGTGCTTCGTTATTTAAAGTCGACTAAGAGTGTCGGCTTGATATTTAAGAGAACGGGTAATAAATTGTACGGCATGGCAGATGCGGATTGGGGCGCATGTAAACTCGATCGCAAATCGTTCTCAGGCTACGTTTTTAAATATGCGGGAACAGCTGTAAGCTGGATGGCTAAGAAACAAAAGAGCGTCGCTTTATCTACTGCTGAGTCAGAATACGTTGCATTGGCCGAAGCTGCAAAAGAAGCAATCCACTTGAAAAACCTGTTTAAGGATTTGGGAACAGACTTCGAACGTATACTTATTTTAAATGACAACCAAGCAGCGCTGAAACTAAGTCAAAACTCAATGGTTACCGCAAAGTCGAAACACATTGATTTAAAAATGCACTTCATAAGGAATTGTATCCAAGATGGATCTGTAGAGGTCAAGTATCTGCAAACCGAAGACATGGAGGCAGACCTGCTGACCAAAGCCCTAGCTGGCCCACGACTGCAAAAACTACGCAGCAGACTAGGAATCTTCTGATGGCCACGACACCGCCGTGAAGAGGAGTGTAGGTACTGGCCACCGCGCTCTCGCGGCAAGTTTGACTTTATGAATGCCAAAGCTGTCATGTAAAATACATTAAACTGTCTGGTGTGTTTTGGAATAATAAAATATGCAAATATATGTTTACTTATGAGTTTATTATATAATTACTCCATCACAAACAGTATAGGTATACTATAAATGTAAAATATTTTTAATGACCACACGTTGAAAATTAAATAAACCTCGTAGATAATAAACAACATGCAGATGTCTCATTCAATAGAACGTGTTATTTTTAGAAGATGCGTCGGCACTTGCACCAAAATGCAACAAACAACTTCCAGGTACTTAAGTAGGATTATCCTATTGTTTTATCACCACGTCACACTAAGAAGAGTTTTACTATTGACAGAGACAGCAAAATATTGATAATTTCTATGTCTAAGCTTAATTCAGTATCGTATAATTCAAAGTATTAATAATGCACCAAACCAACCTACTTTATTGTTTGAGTCTTGTAAACACTGTAGTTTTTTGCTATTTGTCGTTACCAATATATCGTTATAATAATATTATGGCCCATAATATAGCATTGTCATTCAAGCATTTCAAATTAAACGTGTATACATAATTTTAGGTCAATCGGTTGAAGATACCTGCTTCAAAATAAGTCGTAAAATTCTACCCAAACTAACATAGTTAGTATGTTACAACATACGAGTACCTCCAATGTTACATACATACGTACTTGTAGTTACATATTGCAAGATAAAAAATGCAAAAACGGGCGACTACGTAGTATAGATTTAATCGTGAAATTTAGTCAATTGAAACTAAAACTAATTTAGTGGTTTGTCGAACATTCTCACAACGAATTTAATCGCAACCAAATTAATCGCGATTAAAAAATGACGATTGATATTTTTAATCGATTGATTAGTTAACTAAACAATTAATCGATTAATGCCCATCTCTGTTACATAGTTACTTTACGTTTGCAAACGGCAGGCAGAGGTTCCGATAAAGACAAAATACGGATTATCAAAAATCGTAGCTTCAGTTGTTATACTGATATTTTTATACAGTGGCACTATGACCGTAATTTTAGGCATAATATTTTTACAAATTACCTACCAATCAGAGATGGAAATATATTGAAATCTAACTTAATTTATTTTAATTTCAATATGTTTTAGACCAAATTATATAAACATTTACTTATTTTTTCACATATCTTTGGAGTATATTCTTTTTATGGCTTTGCACGACTTTTTTCGTTTGCGTTGTTTATTGCCCATCATAAATAACTTGCAATACTTATAATGAATTCGTCGCGGATAAAACTGACACAGGTCCGTCGTCCGTAAGCGCCAGCGCGCGACTGATCGGGCCTACTGAGCCTCCGCGCTCGCGCATTTTGTAGGTATTTAAACATAGTAATTAAGACAATAATTTTATCCATTCAAATTCTACGAATTTGTCTATAAATATTTAATGGCTTTAGTTAAGTACAAAAATTTTATTTAAAATATCAATAGTTAAGTCACGATATTGAAAAAACTTTACAAAAAGAAGTAACTTTGGGATTTTTTTCTATCGAGTGAAGTTCATTGGATCGTGTAACTGAATACGACTTTGACTAGTCTAGATCCTTAAGTAATACATATATTTTTTTCAGATTTTTTAACCCAATTTTCTAGGTCTGAGATGGTTTTCAAAAACTCAAAAACGCGGCTCTGTAAGCCTACCCCGCCTTAAGCCCTCTGTCCAGCTCGAATCCGAGAAATGTAGTATTTTGCACTTGCTCTAATTTTGTGCCATCGACAAGAATCTCAAGGCTTCTCGGAACTTTACCTCCCAGATGGAAGTGGATGAAATGGGTCTTTTTTAAGTTAAGTACCAAGCCATAACACCGTGACGTGCTGGCCCCGCTCGCGCCCTTCCAACACCCGGCGCACCACCTCGCGCGCTATCGCGGTCGTCGAGCGTCCCGCCCGGTAAGCATACTGCCGCGCGGACAGGGCGTCGGTTGCCGTCAGAAATTCCGTTATTCGCGTACTCAATCCATTTTCCATTACCTTTGCCACCGCTGGTATGATAGAGACGGGTTATCAGGTCGTACAAGATTGGCTTCCAATTATTGCCCCGTACCGAATTTGCTCAGGGTGATAATGCACGGCCCAATAATGTACAGCCCAATAATACGAAGCCACAAAAAGTGGACGCGTATTACCGGGCCGTACATTATCACCTCGAACAAAGGTGGCTTCCAATTAATGCCCCGGACCAAGTTTGCTGCCTGTCAAAAGCGAACTCTGCCTTAGGTCGGTTAGGTTAGGTTTCACTTGTGTCCCTCAGACCGGAAATAGCCACCCCGCGAAGCGGAGTGGCGTCGACCCGCTGGAGACTTTTTAATGGACGCCAATTATTGGGCTGTACATTATCAGGTCGTACAAGATTGGCTTCCAATTATTGCCCCGTACCGAATTTGCTCAGGGTGATAATACACGGCCTGATAATGGACGCGTATTATTGGGCTGTACATTATCATGGCTGTACATTATCATGACCGTAGATTTTCCGTATTGTGGCTTGTGGGGATATCAAATCAAGTGGGGAGTCATAATTGGGTCAACCAATGATCAACCCAACTTCATGTGCATGCAATGTTTCAGTACAACTCGTTTGACAGTTGGATCAGCAGCGCAACATGCCTCTTCCCTAACTTTTAACTCTTCAACGTGACTTTGGCTAATCTTAGTAAAGCCAGAAAAAAAAATACCACAATACAAATAAAAATTAACGTCTAATGAGGAAGTAGACTTACCAACCTACCGAACGAGGACGATAGTAGGGTTGTAGTACTAAACGTTATCGATAATATTAGAATCCAACATTATCGATATCGATAAATTATGATTAGGGACGTCGTTGGGTTAAGTTAGGTTTTCTATATGTGTTTTTGCTATGGCGGACTCATGCTATCTCCTACTTCCGTTCTTTCTCTTTCTGTCATTTTGTCATGGTGACTTTGGCCGGTTACCATGGATATTATAACTTCACGAGAAAACATGTGTCAAACAAACAAACCTTTCTACGAAATGTAATTATCTTAAAATAAAAAACGTAAGTACTCATAACGAAATATCAAGCGCCAATATTGATTTACTTGTGAAAACAACGGTTGGTACTTGGATAAAACCTACAAGCGGGAGGTTTCTTAATACGAGAAGAATTAATTGCGACCCCATTCTAACGAAAAATATATGTGTACAGATTGGTGAATTTGTGTAAATATACTATGATTTGGAAATAAGTGTGAAATAAACTATGAAATATTTGTTCTCCTTTTATTATTTCATAAATCGGATTAGTTTCAGATTTTATAAAGCAATTTTCTGTTCATGCAGTGGACCCAATGACGTCCCTAATCATAATTTATCGATATCGATAACGTTGGGTTATAATATTATCGATATCGATAACGCTAAGTACTACAACCCTACTATCGTCATCGTTCGTTAGGTTGGTAAGTCTACTTCCGCATTGGACGTTTATTTTTATTTGTATTGTGGTAAAATCACAAAATCTGTAGAACCCTCCTGAGATTAAAGTAGCCCGTACGCAATCAAATATTTTGTCAAATTTTACGTGCTTGGCAAATTATTTGACAGTCGGTGGTCATGTTTGACGTGTTTGTCAAACAAACTACGTGTTTGGCTGTTTATTTGAGAGATTTGATTGACGGCGTAGGTATGTCATGTTTGTCATGGTCGCACCACACTTGGCGGTGTTTGCCCAAATATTCGTGTTGCATCTTATTCCTTCCTACGGAAAATGAAAGAGAGGCAACGACGCAACGCGAACACGAACCCCCAAGTGTGGTGCGACCAAAATAAACTCGCCATTTTCGCGCGATCGCCGCTTTGAAACTGCGGCGCTACCACGAACATCGAATCTCGATCTTCGTATATCTCCGTCTCTGTCGCACTTACAGTACTCGAGTGACAGGGATGCATGTATACGAATTTCGAGTTTCAATTTTCGTGGTAGCGCCGCAGAAGTCATATTTGACAAACTTGTTGGTACATAGGTGTGCGCATGTTTGATGAAAACGTACAGACAAAACGTAAAGTTTGTCAAATATAAAATGTTTGATCGTTATATGGGCTACTTTAAAATGTTGCCATATTTAAGTGTTGAATGGCATGCTCGATGTTGTCACAATGTCAGCCAGCATGTCAGCTGTCCTTTTCCTCTTTAAAAGTCAGATCTAATGTTGGTGCTGCGGAAATTTTGGAAATAAATATTGAATTATCATTAACCCAAACAAAAAAACAAACGCAGGCACAAATTAATATAATTTACAAGTACGTCCGTATATGCAGTGTCAATCGTTTTGTGAAATTATTGCTTTTACAGGTTATCTTACCTAATATTATGTTACAGCTAGAAAATTGAAAAATAATGGATGAATATTCCCGAGAACCGTGCCCTTGGCGAATTTTGGATGACTCTGGTGGCGCTTTTATCATGGGAGCTATCGGCGGAGGAATATTTCATTCAATAAAAGGATTCAGAAATGCGCCAGTCGGATTCAGTCGAAAAATGGTGAGGCTCTTATTGGAATTTGACCCGTAATTAAAATTGATTATAAATCGTTTATCTATGACATATATATTGTTAGTAATAATACACTCCTGGCATATAGGAATCAGTAAAAGGATATTTCAGTAAGTTGATCAATATGCTTCAAATTATGTACATCCAAATAGATGCTTCTCTAACTATGCCCTCCATGAACTGATTAGTGCACTGAAATTGTCCAGTTCCACTGCTGGTTGCAATGTTCTATATAAGTCATTTTTATATTATTTGACAATGCAAATGTTTCACAGCTTGGCAGCTTAGCAGCAATTAAAGAGCGGTCACCCATTGTAGCTGGTAACTTTGCAGTGTGGGGTGGCATGTTCTCTACTATAGACTGCTCCCTTGTGTACATGCGGCAGAAAGAGGACCCCTGGAACTCTATCATGAGTGGTGCACTTACAGGTGGAATACTTGCAGCGAGAAATGGTGAGATACTGCTTTCATTTATGCTTATTAGATCTTAATGACTATGGAGCTCAATCTTATTAGTTACAAATTTATGGCAGAATAAGTTGCAACTCCATACTGCTCTATTCCATTATTCATGAGTATTCATTTTATTAATTTCAGTGATATCAAAACATTCTACATGTTCTTTTTGTACTATTGATTCCCTTCCCTTGTCTGTTTGTGAAATGGATGAATGAAGAATCTGAATTTAAAAGAAATTAGCTATAAATTGATCAAAAATTTCAGATCATAACATTGTCATTTTTTTTACTTAGTGTGCACAATGCAATTATCTCTAGTCCATACTTCTATTATCATACAAATATTTGTTACTGAGTCATGGATGTTTTCTATGTATTTATTTATCTATATTATAAGTATGTATATCATCATCTAGTACCCATAGTACAAGCTTTGCTTAGTTTGGGACTAGGTTGGCTTGTGTAAGATTGTCCCCCATTATTTATTTATTTATTTTATTATTTATTATAATTTCTGTGTGTGGGGTTGTGGTGTCTTTGGAACTACTCAGCCCAGCTATATGTTATCCTGCACATCCACCTAGGTTCTCTATAATGTGCAGACCGAGCTGCACAGGCAGCATGATTTTAATAAGACTGATATAATTTATTCTGTATCTAGGTGTGCCAGCGATGGCTGGCAGTGCACTAGTCGGTGGCATTCTTCTTGCCCTCATCGAAGGCATCGGCATCATGTTCACACGCCTCTCCGCAGAACAGTTCAAACCACAGCAACCTATATTTGAAGACCCCTCCATTCTTGGCCAGAGTCAAGGACCAGGACAGTCCTACCAATAAACTTCGACAGTTCAAATAGGA
This sequence comes from Epinotia brunnichana, assembly GCA_963854355.1. Taxonomy (NCBI): domain Eukaryota; kingdom Metazoa; phylum Arthropoda; class Insecta; order Lepidoptera; family Tortricidae; genus Epinotia; species Epinotia brunnichana. The sequence continues at coordinate 42,304,312 of OY977937.1, read as the reverse complement.
TAGACTAAAACCTCATTAGGCGAGGCTTAGCCCCTAGTGTTTGGCAGCGAAAGTATCTCGAACTATACAGTTTCAACATGGCAAGGATCTCTTAAAAAAATCTCTTGAAGCAAATATTTGTCAAATTCTTTCTGATGTGGAAATCAAATGACATTTTATTCAGTTTGTTTAGTTTTTATCAATAGCTTAGCAACTTTAAGCTAGACATTTATTTTAATTGGAATGCTACATGTTCTTGATATATTGCCAATACTTAGTCTTCAATTTTCTTAACATGGAACTAGAATTTTTCATAACATGTTTGAACTGTACAGTTTAAAATATGTTTTGCTAATTGATAGCAAAGTTAATGTCCTAATTTAACACAAATAATAGAGGTTTTATTTTATTTGTAATATGAACAGGAAGCATCTGTGATATTTGCAGTCCCATACCGATTGTTACTATACTATGTTTACGCCGCTAGAAGTTAATGTTTGTGGTAAACTTGACCTGCTACTATTTAGTAAGGGTCTGGAATTAAACAGGTGTTATATCTATGTCGAATAGATTTTGGCACTGGGACTTGTAATAGGCAAATATGTTATCAGTAATAACATGCTTCACCTTATTTGAGCTGTCCTTAATATTCTTGGCTTAGAGGTCATAATTTACCAGAAACATTTTTGTTTCAATCACCTTCAATGTTGAAAGGTATTTCATAGTATGATGTCTTAGTCACATTCAATATTTTATTTGTTTCCCATATATTTGTTTGTGACTACATATTTTGACACTATTATTATGTGCATTTTAGAAATATACACTAGTCTATGAAGATATGTTTGTTCCTTTCCTCATGCTAGTTATTTAACATTCTATTTCACATAAACTATTGGAATAAAGGCAATATCCTATAAAATACTTTATCATCTAGTTTGATTATGTATATGATTGAATGATAAATTGATTTATAAAAAATATTTGTTTTATTACTATTTTTATACCTAAAACTTATAAACAACATCAACAGTGAAATAATTTCAAATACTTAGTTTTAAACATTTCAGACATTTACAATTATAATAAGACAGGGTACACGCTGGGTACAGGGGGTCATCACTGGTACACAACCATCTGAAGCACACCAACATGAAACATTTCCACAGATCCTAAAACAATAGTAAACCGTGTGCATTTTTTTGTGGTAAGGTATCTACTAAGAAAACACCCTACTACAAAATACGCAGAATTTTTACAATTACAGAGAGCATTTGCCCTTATTTGAGCACTTATTGGAGATTCTATTAAATTAAATTACAGAAAAAAAATAATAAAGAAATGTTATTTTATCTTCAAGCTATTGGGAAATGGTGCAAAATTGGGAACAAGACTTGCTTTGGGTTAGTCTGCCATTGAAGTTCGTTAATTTTATGGACCTTATATGCTGCAATTTGCACTTGTTACTTATTTTATCACTTATTAACATTAAACCTAGTAGCATGATACGTTTTATCGTTGTTTTACGTGAAGTTTCAGTACATTTTCGCCGTAAAACGTGACGGAAAAACTTATCGCGCTAGCTACGTAAGTATTGACATAGGCCTATTCTTTTAACGACATGGGGTTGTAAGAGACAGGTTTGTCCGGTGCTGCGTTGTCTCCCATCTTTCTTATTTCCCAAATAACATGAGCCAGTGTTTCGGGGTCCACTCCAAGCTCACACAGCCGTATGCATATCGCCAAGGATTCTTTGTCCAGGCCCGTACAGAGCAGCTGCGAGATCTGGTGCATCATTTGGAAGGCCTCCTGTGCTTGGGCTACCTGTGCGTTCTTCTCTGAAGTCATTTTGAATCTGAAAACAAGGACATGTAGTCATAGGATTGGGAAATGTAGTTTTAAAATTATTACGTAGAAATAACGATTTTTACCTGTACGTAATTGAATTAAACTTGCAAATTTTTACTGCAATCAAGCACAACAAAAAGTCGAACTAATCAAAATATTTTGCGGTTTCGGTTGGGTTCGGTCTCGGTCGGCGATCCTGTGACATAATGACATTGACAGTTCTGATGACAATTGGATTGGATGAGGATGGGAGCCTATAATGTACGGCCAAATAATATACGGCCCGATAATACGCGTCCACGTTTTGTGGACTCGAATTATTGGGTCGTGCATTATCAGGGCGGACAAAAATGGCTTTCAAATATTGACCCGGACCAAGTTTGCTGCCTGTCAAAAGCGAACTCTGCCTTAGGTCGGTTAGGTTAGGGTTCACTCGTGTCCCTCAGACCGGAAATAGACGCCCCGCGAAGCGGGGTGGCGTCGACCCGCTGGAGATTTTTTAATGGACGCCAATTATTGGGCCGTACATTATCAGGTCCTACAAATTCAAGAGTACCTACATCCTATCTATGTTCTACAAATAATGTAATCAAAATGTGTTTTGAACACCACACCACTCGTGATATATATATACATTTCATTTCCAACACATCTACGTACACTATGGCGCAACATAAACACGACATTATACTTTTATTGATCAACAAAATAAAAGCAGACAAAACGAAAAACAATCCACGCACAATAGGGAACATTACTGCAATGTTCTGCCGCCAGAGGCAGCACAGCACTACTACTAATAGTAAACCAGCATGGGTATCACAAGACGGCCGCGACATACTCTCGAGCTCTCTCGCACTATCAGTCTTTCTCTAATTAGACCACTTGGAAAGAGACGGATAGTGCGAGAGAGCTCGAGAGTATGTCGCGGCCGTCTTGTGATAGCCGTGCAGTATAGAAATATAGGGATTCACACACACACATGCACAATTGATTGTCAAATGAGTGACAAGGATGCTTGCATAGACAATACCGCAAGTGGGAACGAGATACAATATCAACGCTGCTAATGTCGCCACCTACGAAGAGTTTTGCGTAATGTTCCCTATTATTGCCCCCTACCGAATTTGCTCAGGGTGTAATTGGACGCGTACTATTGGACTGTACATTATCATGGCCGTACATTAACCGGCACCGATGAGAATGACTTTTTTTTCCCCGTTTGGCCTGGTTTCGGTCAAATTTCGGTATGGCCTCTCTGGGGGCCTTAAGGGCCTCTCAGAGGGAGTTGGATCACATCACAATTATTTACCAGTAGCTCTAGTGAGCACGTTAACGGGCTCTTAAGTATTTAGTGTTTATGGAGCACGGCGTTTGTATTTGTATGTAGATAAACTTACCGTTTTCTTCACCATAAGGCTCATATCCACACGGTCCTCTATTACAGTATTGCAGTCAGAACCGTCATGTTTCATGTAGCATCGTGTGGTGGTATTGTATATGGTATTTTTTCAACATATTCCTTAATAAATCAAAATTGAACCACTGTAGAAAATTAATAAAAATGGCTTTAGAAAGCGCAGAAAGTAAAAATGTGTTTAATTTTTTTTCATTTTCCATACATTGTCTTAAACTCCTTAACAGTTGTTCCAAATTTCAAATTGATAGCTTAAGTAGTTCCAGAGATATTTAACGTTGTTTGTGACAGATGGAGAGACGGACAGACACATAGAGATAGGCCTCCCCCAAAGAGTGCCACAATGGCCGGTCCTGCACTACCCGCATCCAGCGGACTCCCGCAAACCCAGTGATACCTACCTCCATGTTGAAAGTATCTTACCGCTCGGCAACAGGGACGACTCCCATCTTCCAACCTATCCAACCCAGGTTTCTGAAACCTGGGTTGAATAGGTTGGAAGATGGGAATCACCCGGCTACAGCACGGCTATCACAAGACGGCCCGCGAGCTCACTCGATTTTTCTCGCACTATACCTCTCTTTCTAAGTTTTCTAATAAGAGAGAGACGGATAGTGCGAGAAAAGTCGAGGGAGCTCGCGCGCCGAATTGTGATAGCCGTGCTGTAGCTTGTGCCTATCGTGCAAAGAAAAGTACTACAGTTGTTAATAAAAGCTTGTCTGAAAGATGAAATTGTTCATAAAACGATTTGTTTATAGGTAATATTGGGGAATCTACGGTACATTATCGATGAATACCTACTTAGCATATATTTTAAAAGTTATTTCATAGCATACATAATTACATATCATTAAATATGTAGTTATCTAGATAAGTAGTTAGATGCATAGTAAAACAGTTTCTGTAACTCCTGAGTAGAAAATGCAAAGTTTTAAATTGTTACCACGTACTTAGTGCCACAAAGCCGCTGAATGTAATCATGGAGTTGTTTAAAAGTTTCAATTGGGTACGTATTATATTTTGATGATATTTAATAAGTAGACTTTAGAGTTCTGAGTGTTATTTTAATATGTAAGGTAAATATTGCAATCACATCGTTGACCCATAAAAGCGAAAAATTTACCTCTACTTACTAGGGTTTGAGTGATATGTGCCTACTAAGCTATTCATATAATTTTATGTTACTGTCTAATATGGGGTAGAAAACACGAATACGTAGGTAGTCTGTTTAAATCTTAATTAAATTTCGAGGAAACACTTAAGTTTCAAATGCGGGCGGGAAAGTTCCGTATAGGTGTAGAACGCATTACGCTTTCTATTTATACACCGAGTCTTCTCCAGAAATAGATATTGTTCAAGTTTCAGGCCGGCTAGTACGTTCTCCTCAAGTCCTCACCTATCTTTACAAATTACTGCAGTGAATACGAGAATTCCATTGTGAAAAGAATTAAAGATGGTAAGTCAACCTGTTTGTTTTAATGTTCTTGTAGATTTGCATATTACTGCCGTTATGAAAAGAAAAAATAATTAGTGCCGCGTCATTATGTTGTCAAAACCATCTCACGTGGGGTCTGTACGTTTTGGGAATGAATAACATATTTGGGAATGAATAACATATTTACCCTCAAACAAATAAGTGAAGTTAAATAAAATTGGAAGATATGGAAATGGAAACAGACGTTTTAAGAAGTAAATTGAAAAGTTCTGACCTGTATGAGGGTTTTAACATTAGGTCTATTTGGACTAGAATCCGAAGTGAAAATTATTCAAAGGTAGCGTCCCATTTATTTATTAGTAGAATAAGTGGTTAGTTAGTTAGTGTTTCATACTTTAATTTTTCCAGGGAATTTTTGCATACCGGAGATTATAACAACAAAGGAAATCATATATACCTATAGTGAATCATATAATTTAGGTAGTGGATTTTTGCATTCCTATGTATGGATCATAATATGAATATACAATATATGAATTCAATATACTAAGACACTCAGTAATATGACCCTTACCTATTATTTGTATTACTTATATTGAATCAACTTTATGATCAACATTGTTTTGTTTCCTGAGTTATTGCGCACTCTACTCTAAAGCCGATTTTCGCGAAAAACTACCTAAGTAATCAAGATGCCCAAAAAACCCACCCATAGCCATAGTTGACCAATCACCATATGTATGTAGAAATAATACCTAATAGCTCTCTTTTTTAGGCTTTTTGGTTAGTTTTTCGCGAAAATCAGCTTTCGAGTAAGTGCGCCACTGCGCACACAGTATGTACCTGTGTTTCCGCGCAGTACATATTATTTTCACAGTATTAATATCTACATACTTATATATTATATACCTACCTCTTTATTATCATTTTTCAAATATAAGTAAACCGTAGTAATGATCATTGGTTGTAAAGTAAAGATTTGTGATCTATCACAATAAAACTACCTATCAAATATTTAAGGTGTAATTCCGTGCAGCGCGGCCGATCGCAGCCGCGCGCGATCGATTGCGACGTACGCGGCTGATGCAGACAACTATCTAGTCAGGGTATGAAAATGTATGGCGCCGCTTCCGAACAGCTTACAGAGCGTAAACACATTTTAAACAAAATAAATATAATAGCTTAGATAATTTTCAAATATCAATGCCAGAGTCTGGGGCGTGACTACAAGCTTTTCCTTTCTTCGCATTTGGGTAGGTACTCTTTTTGACAATGACTCGTTACGGGTGGCTTCTTCGCTTGGGCTGTGATTTATGTGAACTATTGTGAACCTCACGTATGCATCTGCCGCTACGAGAGAGAGTAACGGTCATCACGTATTGTCATGTATAGTTGTTGTCGTCGTCACCATCATGCCCTTAACGACGTTGTTCGGAGGGCGCTAGTGTCAGCGAATGTCTGCCTTGTACCTCTGTTGGAGCTTCCAGGGCCATGTTTATTAAATAAGGCCCTGGCCTTTTCCGGTCTGACGGTAAAAGGCCCGACGGCTAGACCTTAGTGCCCTGGCAAAAAGGCAAGTGTCTCCTCTGGGACGCTACTTGTGTTATACTGGTAAAGCCGGCTACTCAGGTGTTGTTCCTGTCAAATTTTGGGTTGCCGTGTAACGAGTCTAAAATTGCCGTGTTTGTATGAGAAAGGCCTCAAATAATTGCCGTGTCAAAAAATATGCCATACAAATGATACGGCAATGATCGGCTGCCGTTGCCGTGTTTAGGTCTGAGGACACCTGAATTGCCGTGTAACACGGCAATTACTGTGTCAAGAACAAAGGTCGCACGGCGGTTGGACCAATTTTAGGCTGTTCTCTACACACTAGCCTGCCGTTCAGTGTGTAACTGATAGTCCCGCTGAACGCACGTCCACGAGAATGCCTCCTGAAATATTTATTTATTTATTTATTGTTTGCGAGTTCGCGATAAATTTCGAACATTAGTTCGAATGTTTGGTTTCGCAAATCTCTATTAAAGTATTGTTTATGTTTTTTATCCCACATGTGGGGCCGGTCTTTATAGACGTCTATAACCCGCGTCCATATTTCACGCTCTTTTTCCATTTTTGTCCACTCCGCTCGGTTGTCACCAATGAACTGACTGGAATTGCCCCAATCCTACTACACACGCAGCAACCTTGCAGGGCGGTAGACACAATCTAGGGAGCTAGGAAGGTCTTGCGCCCCTGCCGTCCTGCCGCAGGCCCAATCTAAAAATTGCTCCTGCTTGCCTACACACATCACAATTAAGGAGGCAATCAAGGGTCCAATTCCCATATTGCCCCTGCAGCAGGTGTGTGAGTAGCCGGCTTAAGCCCACTCCTAATACGCTTGGAGTAATTCGCAGACGGTGCCAAAGTTCGCCACCTTTGACACCGTCTGACAAGTACTTCCGGCCATTTCAGGACTGACAGTAAAGTTTACTCTCTCTACGATTAAAGGGCTAAATGATGCCACATGTCTCATACCTACTGTTGTCACATGACTTAAATTTACCTACCCTTACAATTTTGACCTTCAGGTGAAGGATTTTTCAAACATTCGGCCTATTATACTCGTAGGTGCGATAATCTTCTGATTCTTGCTCAGCACAACTTTCTCAACCTGCTGCCATGCATTTTATCGTGTTGTCATTAGACGTAGGCGTATTGGGAGTGGGCTTACGGACTATTCGCACTTTAGCTGCTTCGCACATTAGTAGCTTAGTGTTTTGGTGTAGCGTATATAGATACACCGAAATACCAGTATAACACATTCAGTGCCGGGAACACGACTATCGTGTGCCTACGCCGTAGTCGCTATCCGCTTCATACGAGGAAAACCACGGAATCGGCTACGAGCGTAGCGCGTAGCGATTCGCCGCAGTGAATGTGTTTTAAGTGAGCCCATCGCCAACTAACTGCGAAGGCGAATCATTAATTTGAGGTGATTTTGTATGTTTTTGTTCGTAAATAAAATAAAAATATAGTCGCACCTCGCGGGCGCCTGGAGCTGCGGCTGACCTGGCGGCAGTGCGGAAGAGGGACAAGTAATCGGACCTCTCAAATTATTTATTCGTTCCTCTTGCGGGGGTGGAGGGTATGGGGGGTATGGTGCTCAGACGCCAAAACCTTTTTTAGGGAAGTGGGGCGCCGCTTGCAAGAGAGAGTTCTCGATCCCCGCTCTGGGTCATTTCTGGCGCAAAGGTTAGTCATAGCTATTCACCGCGGCAATGCGGCTAGCGTGATGGGCACCTTTGCACGGAGTAACGCGGGGCGGGTTATTCTATACTTAGTTTTGAATTTACCTTAGGTAGTATTTCATAACGGCCTCCGTAGCCCAGTGGCCCTGCTAGCTAGAGGTCCCGGGTTCGAATCCCGGTCAGGGCATTTATTTGTGTATTTATCACGATTATTTGTTCCCGAGTTATGGATGTTATTTATGTATATAAGTATCTATATGTATGTATATATTATATATATCATTGCCTAGTATCCACAACACAAGCCTTACTGAGCTTACCGTGGGCCTAGGTTGATTTGTGTAAGATTGTCCCGTAATATTTATTTATATTTATTATTTTAGTTTTCAATCCCCGACGCAAAAAGAGGTGTGTTATAAGTTTGACGTGTCTGTCTGTATGTCTGTCTGTGTGTCTGTCTGTGGCACCATAGTGCCTAAACACATGGACCAATTTGACTGCAGTTTTTTTTATCCGAAAGATGACGTAATTGAGATGGTTCTTAGCTACGTTTCATCAAAATCGGTTTAGCCGTTTTTGAGATATTGAACTTTGAAATGAAAATGTCGGGGGTTTTTCAACTGTTCTAAGTTGTTAGTTATATGTATTGTATTCTTTTGATTTACACATTAGGTTTTGTTAAATATGATTCGATGGTGATAGGACGATTAATACTTAAATTATATTTTTAAATGTAAGTTTTTAAGTAGGTACTTACTGAACATTTTCCAGTAAACTCGCTAAATACAAGTAAGTTAAAAGAGTTCACGATGTGTTAATGTAATTTAAAGCCAACACGCGGCGCTGTGTGCATAACAAATTTGACGTGAACTTAGGTGTTAAATCGTACCAAGTTTAATCAACCCCGCTGATTTTGTTTGCACAAACTTTATTTGAAGGAGATTTATTTAAGCTTTCATTATGGAGAGTGTTCGCATAAATAAGACACAATTATATTGAATTCAGAAGCCAGTGCGCAAACAAAACGCATATCTGATCGACCCCAAATAATAACCAGGTAAACTGGCATATATTTTGCATCTCACAAATCATAAATGATATACTTATTTAGTTATAACTAAAAAATATTTGAGTTGACCGAGTTGCATCATAGTTATCCGTTGAAAGAGCGACTCTACCAACCAAGCTATTAGATTCAAATTCCCAATGTTACACGAACATACCTACTCGCACTTAATTAGGCATACGCACATTAATGTGAGTAAATATATCATTAAGTAATTTAAAGTAATTTAAGTAATTTTCCCAAAACACATACAAGATTTATACCTATCCAACCCTATATCAGCTAAAGATGTAAACAAGTATTATATGTCAAGCAACAACTATGATTACGCCTTGTAACCAACCAAGTTATTGTTCATCAGTGATACAGTAAACGGAATGTAAGTACATATATTGATGTAAACTAACATACCTACTTAAATAGTAAATAGTTAGACCGTACTATAGCTGTAAATAAGCCACTAATGGCTTTAGCACCTAATTATGAAACTCTGCGATAATTATGAATTATTTGGAACTTTAAATAAAAAAAAAAAAAAAAAAAAAAAAATGGATTCACTTAAATAAATACCTACCTAATTGCTGAAACGTAACATAAAAATTGCACGTAGAACCGATGGCCGTTGGGGCGGAAAGGTTCTCGAGTGGCGACCACGTACCGGAAGGCGCAGCGTGGGTAGGCCCCCCACAAGGTGGACTGATGACCTGGTAAAGGTCGCCGGAGTCCGCTGGATGCGGGTGGCGCAGGACCGGTCTTTTTGGCACTCTTTGGGGGAGGCCTATGTCCAGCAGTGGATGTCTTTCGGCTGATATGATGATGATGATGAACATAAAAATGTACCTATTTTACGTTATCTCCGTGTTAGCTGTTTATCAATAACTGATACATTTATTCACAGTATTTATTTATTTATTTATGCGTCTGGCATTTTACAGTCAATATTCATAGTATTAAAGACTGTTCACAGTATGTAGGTGTACCTACTTACTGTGAACAGTCTTTAATACTTTCCATTTCGTGCCCCTACCACGCCCGGCCAGCCCCCCTATTACTAGTATGTAACTTGTTTTAAGCTCACCTCAACGCTCACACACAATTATACCTTGACACCGCGATGCGTAGTAATTAAGCGAAGGTAGAGGTCTAGTTTCGTAACGGGTAAGCGGTGGTGTGAGCCGAATTAACGCGTAGCGAATAACACCCCAGCACTCTGTCACCGAGTTCTCCATTACATTCGCTAGTGCACGTCGGCAATGGGGAACGGATGAAAACTTAGAAGTGCCTGGTTATTTTTTTGGCGATAGGAATAGCCTTCCTTAGCACCAGAAAAAAGTTGCAGACTTTTCCTCTGCTTCAATTATTTTTGAAAAATATAAACAGTTTCCTCACTTACGTTTTGGGTTTAGGACGGCGAATGAGACACTTTCCTTGATCCGTCTCATATTACAAAAAATATTTTACCTTTTGACGCGGTTAGTCCGTCGTGAATGCCGACATGAGCGAAAACGGGCTCACAAAGGAAAACGCCCTGGATCGTGCAATAAGTGGAGGAAAGCGAGTAGGAAAGCGGACCCTGGCAAAGGCCCGGATAACGTAAGGTAGAAGAAGAAGAAGTCCGTTATACCAGTCCGGCCGACCGGGCGGGATGCGTGAATGCATTTCCCGAGCGTTCAAAAAAGTCGAAAAATGTGTGTGACAGCGATGAACACTTTAATTAGGTAGCCTACCTATGTCGGTGGGCACGTAACGGTCTACAGTTAATCATCCTTTTGAAAGGCAGTCGGTTATCCTTCATGTTTTTGGAATCTTTTTACGCATTCAACTCGGCACTCCCCAGGGTGCTTATTATAAAGATAAATTCACTCGTTCTCCGCCAGTAAATCGCGTTTGTCATTATTTTCGGGATTTCGCATTATTTATTGCAGGCGAATTGTTTGTGTGAAATGTTTGCCTTCTTCCAATTACCGAAGCTCAGAGTGCAACGTTCGTAGGCTTAATTTAATAACAATCTTCAGCCCGAGGACGCGCTGTGTTGAGAGTGAAGAACCTGCACGGTTATCAGAAGAAGGCGCAGATGTGTCGCCGCGAAATATACTATCCGTCTCTTTCTAATTAGAACACTTAGAAATATATAGAGATAGATAGACAGTCCACGCGCCGTCTTCTGATAACCGTGCTGGTTTCACGGTATCCTTTAAGATCACTAGATCCGATCACCCTGGTGATCGTATTGGACGAATATGTATTATGAGATCTCCCAGGTGATCCTATTGTACACCACATCCAGGACGATCCCCTGGGTGATTTTAGTGGACAAAATTATATCCAGTAGGATACCCCAGAAAGAGTAATTATTACTTTCTGGAGTATCCTTCTGGATATTATTCTGTCCACTATAATGACCTGGGGGATCATGATAGACATATGGTCCTGCACGATCACCTGGGTGAGCGGTTTAGGTGATCTTAAAGGGTACCGCGGCTGGTGTGGCTCTAGCTGCAACACAGCGCAACCCTCAAATCAATAAAGGGTCAGCAACGCGCTTGTGATTCGCAAGCGCCCATAGCTTACGGT